>CM046837.1:2937838-3270338 GCA_025618425.1 Heliocidaris tuberculata
TATGTTTGAAATTAGGATGCAAATATAAAGAAAATTACACACAAGCCCAGATGATACATACCCTAAAATTAACAAATACAAGTCTCTCTCTTTCTCTCTCCCTCCCTACCTCTTTCTCTCTCCCACTCTTTACTGATCTATCTGGCTTTCCCTATTTCATAAAGCATATCAGGAATTAATCATCTACACGTATATGTCATTTTTTACTCTAATATCAAGCAATATTTTCCTACATACTTCCTCTTACAAAGGGGATATAGTTATGAACACCACAAATCTTCAATTATCTAATGATACCATTTGCAGGTATTCAATCATTTCTACCATCAGATTCATCAACAACTTCACATCTGAACTATAGTCTACTCAATGATACTGGCAGTGTATCAGCCCAATGGCACAAAGTGCATGGTCAAGAACTCCTAAACCCCTGACAAATGTGACGTTTGAACTTCTGGCGATGTATGTTTTTTAGACGATACAGTGACAAACTGGTGTATTTGTTGTCACCGACATGGCTAGAGAAGCCACGTTTGTATGCAAAAGAAATAAATACTACTCCACGCCTGGCAGTGTTGATATTATGGTAACCTTGATTGTGTACACAATTAGTGCCAACCACACCGGTGGAGGTTTGATCGATGATCGCTTTTCCAGCGATGCCAGCCACCAATGGCGTCCTGGAAGGTCGGTTCATACTGTCTGAGTGGTTGTTAGTCACTAATATCTAAGAAGTTGGCATTCATCCTGAAATTTCCTGCAATTTCCTGCAATATATACATACTAATTATTTGAAGTCTGACATGATGCTGTTTTATAACCCTAGTACACAATAGTGCCAACCATCCTGGTGTAGTAATGATCGATGATTGCTTTTCCAGCGATGACAACCAATGATGGTGGAAGCATCCAGGAAATCCTGGTCAAGCCATAGGAATAGTACATACTGTAGCTACAATCAAAAAAGTTTGCAAATTACCATCCTGAAACTTTCTGTATTATGTCTGTGCTATTTCTTTAAAGTTTCAACATGATATTTTTAACTCTCGCAAACAATTAGTGCCAACCATCCCCTGTGCAGGATTGATCGATGATCCCTTTTCCAGCAATACCACCCACCAATGTTGGAGGCATCATGGAAGTTTGGTTCATACCATTTGATTGGTAGCTATTATCCAAGAAGTTGGCATTCAACCTGGAAATTTCCACTGTATGTGAATACAATTTTTAAAAAGTTTCAACATTATACTCTTTTTAACCCTCATACACAATTATTGCAAACCACCCTGGTGTAGATTTGATAGATGATCACTATTCCAGCGATGCCAGCCACCAACATCAGCATCCTGGAAGTCCTGTTCATTCCATATAATTGGTACATATACCTGTAGTTACAATTACAGAAGTTGGCAACCATCCTGAACTGAATTTTCTTCCTAATATGTCAATGATATTTTCAACGTGATATTCTTTTTCAACCCATGTACACAATTAGTGCCAACTATCAATGCCAGCCAACGATTGTGGAAGTCTCCTAGCTAGAAGTTCGGCTCATACCGTATCAATTGATTCCCACTAAATTTTAATCACTACTCTCTTACTTCTTGAGGGAATCATTATCAAAAACATAATTTATTTCTTTTTATAGCTTCACAGCCTCTAATAGCTAACGGGTACCTTTAAAAGTAAATGTATTTTACATTCTATTGTTTCTGGAGAGGCTTAAGCATGTTAGATAATAATCAGCAATGTGGGCAATGAATTAAACAGTGATACTGAAACCATGCACAAGGAGAGCAGAGGAACACAGATAAGTAATTAAGTGCTCTGTTGATATTGTTATTGCCTATACTGTCTTTGTGATTAAGCCCAGCCAAGTTTGTTTCACATGTGTGGGCTATGGTGATCAATTTGACAGATAACGGCTTCAAGAGAAGCATTGGTACTCTAATCATTTACAGACCTCAGAACCTGGTTACACAAAGAAATAACTGGAAGAACATACGTGTTCGCTTCTAAAGAACTAAAAATTATGGTAAAATAGCTCATCACAATATGAAATTACTTTCACCCCTCCTTGAATAACTATGCACCTACTACTACTACTACCAAAGCATTATTCATACCTCTTTGGCAACTTTAGTCACTTATAGTTTTGTTTTTTTGTTTTAATCATCTGCAAACTCCCTAATATTCTTTTCCAAAAAGAAACTGTATAGTGATATACATGTAGGTACAATACTATTTTGCAGCTCATTAAATATCTTTTGTGTCTTTCTTCTTGATCAAACTTCAGTCTTATTTCTTCCATTCTATTTCTAATCTTCGATAACTGAAGGAAACTCACAACATAAGGGAATCACTGCTTTATACTGTATGGTGACAAACTTACTTTGGATTTTTATATGCAATATCATGTGTTTCAATGGTAACCATCAGCTAAATTATATTTTGTTTTCCCCGAATTTAACTCTATTTCTGATTTATGGCACCATCACCTGAACTGCATGAGTGAAAAAAGTATCACTACGTTCATATCAATTCAGACGGAGACAGCTGTCACCAATTAAATAATTTTTTCCCTCCAAAATATGTTTTTCGTTCCCCTTTGTGCCAAGTCCTGCCATTCCCAAATGTTGATGACATTAAATCCATAACTATTATGACAATATTTCCCAAGCAAAGATCCTGTTGAGCTTTTTGATGAATCTAACAGAAGGGAACATGGATGCAAACAGTTTGGCAGCATTCCTAAATGGGTTTTGGTGTAGCATTAATGTGACTCTGCTAAGCTGTTTAATCGATCTCCGTCCATTACCTGCTAAGATGATTGATGAGGTTAATGTTTTAACATTAATGGACTGGAAAATTGAGTAGACATTAATGAAAGTGAAAGATTGACAACAAATAATTTTCTGGTTCTTGGTTTGAGCCCAGGTATCAAGGAAAGGTGTTTGATACATTTAAATGTCTGTCATTTATACTCATATAATTTTACAAATGAACTTTGTCAGAAAACAAAGCAAGACCTGGGGATAATGGAAATAATCAGAAATAATGTTGACAATTTTAAGACACGTCTTAAAACATTTCTTTTTAGAATTAATTTCCAGTGTTAACTGGTAATTAGAGGAAGTATGTTGATCATATCTCACTCTTCTCAAGCTACTCTATCCACTTTTCCTTTTCATCTTTCTCACAGCGCATAGGGACATATTGTGATATGCGCTATATAAGTATGGTATATTATTATTATTATTATTAATGTTGTCTGCATTTTTAATCAGTTCAGTATCATATTCTCATTTCTTAATCTGAATGTATCTAAATATATGAAGAATTTGATATATTCCCATATTTCCAATGGCTTCGATCCTGAGTTATCTAAGGACTATAATCTTCATTGTATCTCATGCTGTTTTCTAGTTATGGCAAATGTTGTTTATTTTAGTAATGTAATTCTTTTCTCTAATGATTTGATTGCATATACCAGAATGATATCCATGGCAATTATGACAAGCCCACTAAAATTGAATACATGCAAGCTATCTAGCCACAAATTTATTGATACTCTGGAACAGATTCCCCCAAATCATTGTAGTCTTTGACCAAATGACATTTCAATGTGCATCCATCATTCTAATGGGCTCGTACAGAGGCTTAAGGCTGATCAACTATGAATGATATGAAAATGATAACGAAAACTATAACTATCAGTCTACGTAGAAAAGTTATTGGATCCAAGGAAACTGGAGCTGAAGGGTCATTAACATAAATCAAAGAGCACCATTTTCTACATACATGTAGATCAGTTTTATTGTTATTATTATCATTATCAATATCATATATATCATTGAAATGTGACCAGTCCTCTATTATTACAGAACATGACCAAAGAGTAACTCCCAGCAAAGACTTTCAAAAATCAATTTAAGGCAATTTCAATAACCTTGTCTATCACCTATTGAAATGTGTGAACATTAAAATGATACGTTGTGTAATTCGAACATGGTTCTATATTCAATAGGTTATTGAAATTGCCCTTGAGTTGATTTTTCGAAAGTCTTTGATAAAGGCTGTGTTAAAGATGCGTCGAAGCATCTTTGATCTTGATGTAAAGACACATAAAGACATGTAAAGTAAAAAACAATCTTGGATGAGTCAACTCGCACTAAAGAAGAACATGATAATAAGATGTGTCATCCAGCATAGAGGAAGAACCTTTGGGTTTGTAGCCATGGCATTTACTTGATACTCTACAGAACCCTATTTGTCAGCATGTGTCTTGGGCTAGGTGATCATCCAAGTAATGTACTGAAAAGCCAAATTTCCTGTTTTCCAAGGCATTCATAACACACATGGATGGCTGTTACTGTAGTTACTTACCAATTTGCCTTTTGTAACTATGAGTAGTCCTAAGCATACTTTAAAGGGAAATCCAACCTTTATAGCAAGTTGCTTTGAAAGAAAGAGGAAAAATCAGAGAAGCACATTGGTGAAAGTTTGAATGAAATCGGATAAGCAATAAGAAAGTTATGAATTTTTGAAAGTTGTAATCACTGTGCACATGGGAATTTCAAATTGGCCGAATAGGTAATGTCACTGTGATGTAGCTGTGGACAACTCCCCCATTCGCTCCAACACACAAAATGACTAAAATGTCACTTTTTTCAAAATGCATTATTCAGTAGGATCTTTTCGTTCATGAGGACCTATAACAATATGCTATATCCAATATATTTTGAGTACTGCCCCGAGGGTAAAAGCGCCTCGAAGAAAACCGCAAATTAATGATATTTTTGTGTACGACAAATGGGAGAGTTGTCCACAAAAATGTCACAATTGACTTACCAAATTGCCAATTTGAGATTCGCATAGATGTAGTGATCTCATATTTCAAACATCCATAACTTTCTTAGTCCTTGTCCGATTTCTTTCAAACTTTTCGCCATCCTGTTTTTCTTATTTTTCTGCTTTCACACAAATCATCTTATTATCAAGGTTGGATTGCCCTTTAATCAACATACTTACACAATACCAATTTTCTTATTGTTTATCTTTGTACACAGTATTTTATGGGAGCAATAATTACAATTCAGGGGAGCGTTTCATCAAGCATTTTGTCAGTGATTTTTACCGACAACTGATATATTAAAGCTACTGAAATCCTTGCATCTGATTGGCTGAGAGCAAATTTGTCAGTAAAAATCACTGACAAAACGCTTGATGAAACACTCCCCAGGAACACAATCTGAATTTTAGGACAGACAAACCTCTTCTCAGTTGAATATTTTGTTTCTTGTTGGAAAATATTGTAGAAGCTCTGTAGACAAACTTGAAGATATGATGACAGGATTTTACCCACATCTGCAAATGTGAATATCTGAGGAACACTCTTTTCTTTTATTTTTTCCTCTTTTTTTTGTTGTTGCTTGTGGGAATATTTTGAAGCTAACTTGTTTGTAAATTTAGTCTGACACCCCCATACATGTACATAATGGTTAGATTTATGTACTAATACTAATGCTTCTAAGTTGAACTGAGGAAATTGTGCAAGGTCAAGCTGCAATGAAGGAGTAGAAAGCCATGCCTCCACCCCACCTTCCCCAAAAGAGTAAAATTAATTCTCATTTATGGACACTTTTAATGAGCTTGATTTGTTTGTTATGTAACTGTTATGAGCATGTGGCAATCCTGTAACAATTGGCTAATCCATAGCATCGGGGAGGGGGTGTGGGATTCACTGATAAGGGAAGTACTTCAAACCAGGAGATATCTTGGAATATTTTACCCACTATTTCTACTTTATTACCTTACTAACATTTATAACATTGTAATAAATTTCTTGTAGAGAAACACTGAGGTCATCAGATAAGACACAGAGAACATAAGCTATGTACAGACTTAAATCAGCTTTAAAATTGTACAACTTCCTGCAAAGCATATGTACATGTACAATCCTTATTTCCTTTAAAAAAAAAAAAAAAAAAAAAAATTGTGACATATAATGTGACAGTAGAGAATATGAGGACATTTCATTGGCTCCATACTCATGTTTATTCAGAACAATTTATATTTAAGTACTACAGTTAATAAGTTTTGAAGTTAATTTCCCTAAAAGGACGTTTTTTGAAAGTATTTGTGATAGTCATCTAAGCCATATGACTGCCATCATTTCTCTAGCAAAAGGCATGCCACATGCAGTTATTTCTCAAACAGACTCAAAAGCGTTTTAATTCTTTACATTTTATGTTGATAATACCTTCCTTACGACAATGGATTATATATATCAAAAATTCAAAAACAATTCAATTTACCCAAAAAATATTTGAGTTTGATAGATTTTAAAATACAAACAACCTCATTTTTTTGTTGTTGCCAATATTGTTTTTAAAAATCATTTCACACATTTCAATCTCTCAATGGTTTCTGTGGCAGTTGAAGGGAAGCAGGGGGAAATCCAGAACAGGAACAAAGCAATAACTTATGAAAACAAAAACATGTATTCCCTGATTAATCCAATCTATTTTAGGCCAAAGACATCCTTGGAGAAGAATGCATCATATCCATAAAGCATAATGGCCTTTTGACATTTTAATTTGTAGAATTTTATATAATCTGTTATTTTGTTTCACTCACTCTCTCTCTCATTCTCTTCTCTCTCTCTCTCTCTAAATCTCTACATTTTTTCTGTCTCGCTGTCTCTCCCTTTCATTCACTATCTCTCTCTTTCCCTCTATGTCTCTCTCTCTCATCTTTCTCTTTCTCTTATTATTTTTTCCCCTTCTAAACATGATGCTTTTGTAAATTGGCAAAGTTTGTTCTTTTTATATATATACCTCTCTCCTCCACTCTCTCTTCTCTCCTCCACTCTCTCTTCTCTCCTCCACTCTCTCTTCTCTCCTCTCCCCTCTCTTTTTATTTCTGTTTCGTACCCCCTCTCTTTTTCTCTGTAATAATCATACCCCCTAGTTACCCTTTCTATTCCTTTTTCGCTTCCCTTGTGCATAAACGTCACAAATCTTTCTCATACTAACAAATTTGGAACAACAAAGATCCTTTGATAAGAAACTGGGCTGACATAGCAATTTTCCATTCCTTTCTTCATAACTTTTTAAATTATTCAGAAATTGTTGAGTAATGCCCTCTATACTCTCTATGCTCTTTGCCCAAGCTTTTAAATACTAGAGTATTCATGAAAGTAATGCAGGGATACTATGCACAGATGATGAGGAAGGAAATAGAAGAAAACAGGCTGACAAGGAAAGAAAAACAAAGCCTGTTGATTTTCAAGGGTCAGTCTCATGGCTAACCAAAAATGAACTCAGCAGATTAAATCAATTAAAATATCAGCATATATAAATAGCACCCCATATATCCTACTATATGGTAAGCTGATGAGGGTTCACATAGACATAGACAATGCATCATAGCATCAACACACTACTGTATAAACTCAATGAGTATTTAAATCGCTAGGCTTGCAAATTAATAAGTTCCTACTTGGGTCAACCATGTAAGCTGATGCCATGCCATGAGGTAGACTATTTATGAATAGAATGAGCCTAGTTTCGAAGTGATCTCAATTCCCAGACAAATCCTTTGTACTTATGAAAGTGTTGAACAAATGATATTAACAGAAAATTGTTAATTCCTGAATTATTCTTTGAATATAACATTATCAGGAAGTTACGAAATGAGGACAGTGTGTGCACGTATACTTACATGTATAGTTGAACATAATGTACATGCTGACCATATACGCGACAATTTCTTGTCATGCCCGGGGGGGGGGGGGGGGGTGGACTAGCCTTTACTCGTTATTTGCTATATATTTATGTCCCCTAGCAACCAGATGAAACATAAAAATAATGTTAATGAACTGATAGCTGCAAAATAAATTTACAACAAAAAAGAATGTTATGTAAATACAATTGTATTTTAAAGCAAATAAATAGTAATAAATAATGAAACGCAAGGAAAGTTATTAAGATATGACAATAAATCTTTGGAGGAGACAATACATGGGTGGATGATGATCGTCGTGGTGATGATAAGAATGGGAGGAGTCACTGACATCACAGATGATGCTAAACTTGTTATTTTTCAGCAAGCCATGAATGGTGTAGTCATTGGCTACCTTGTGGATGGAAATGGTAGGCATTGTCATAGTGAAGATTACAAATGACGATGAAAATGCTGTGCTGGTAAAAAAAACCCAAAAAAACTTAGAATGCAGAATTCTAAAAAAAAAAAATAATGAAAACAAAACAAAATGGAACAAAGGGTAATACAGAGATGTACAAATATGATTAGTTTGATATGAAAACAAGTCAGATAAATAATCAATGATTTGTTCATGATGCCAGAGGTAGATACATGTAACAGCAATGGTAGTGATGGATGTACATCAGTAATGGTGGTGGGATTCTAAAGTTGTTATCAATATAATGGTTAAAAAGAAAGAAAACTCAATATAATTAGTAAGTCAAACAAACATCTCAGGTACAAAATAAAGTGCATAAACTTGTTAATAAAATACTGAGGTATAGATAAATTGATATAATTAGTGAGATAAAATAAAATGAGTGGTTAGTTGACGGGATGAAAATCGTGAATAATTAAACAATAAGGATATGATCAAGTGCAGATGAGTGCAACATTCTGGGGAAGAAATCAATAAAAACTCACTCGCTAATAGGTCCATCTTCTGGACCTCGTTCTTCGTCATCCAGCGAATATTTTTTCACGCGACTGCTCCGTCTGATGCTTATGCGTCGCACGATCCCATTACGGTTGACGCGATCTTTGAGTCGGTTCCATATTTTTCCAGAGGGTGCAGCCGACATGTTGGCTTCATTTACCACATATCACAAGAAAGAAAGAATTTGCGGGTGGGTGATCCACAGCCAAGTGCTTACAAGCCTGTGACAGATAAAAATGCAAAAGATTTCCTTATATTCCAGTGTAAAAATGGAGAAAAAGATTTAAGCATTCGCAGAATGCACTGCATGCCTGTAAAACATTGCAACGTGAATCAATATAACCTTCATACATCATATCTTGCCAGACCGAGACCCTTCATGTTTTCAATATGTTCCATGCTTTGTTCTCAAAGGGAACGTGGACAGTCTAAATTGAAAGCATCTGCAATAAACACGGGTAGATTTAGATCCCTTAGATGTGTCTGTAAGTGATTCACAAGTGAAAAGAAATAAACTGATTCACTCCTGGCTGAAAATGTAATTTTGATCACTGACAAGTTCATAATGGGTGTCAGAAATGAGATACGGTACTTGAGGGTTGGAAAGTGATAGAATGAGAGGGAGAAAAGACAAAGAGGAAAGGCAAAGGCAAGAGAAAGAAAGAAGAAGAGAGAGAGAAAAGTGCAAGAGGGAGAGATAGAAAGGAACAGAAAAGAAACAATATGAGAAAGAGAATCAGAGTGCAGATAGAGAGAGAGAGAGAGAAACAGAGAAAAAGCAAGAGAGAGAGAGAGAGAAGCCTATGAAGGACTCTGACAGAATATCCCTTTCCACCAGACAAAATTTTGCAATATATCCTGGCAAGGCATCACTGACAAGATTATTGCCTTCTCTCAACGGTCAAGATTCCAAACGTCCCAGAAACCCTAACATAAGAGCTACGAGGGCAATATACATGTAACCCCCAAACAGCATCACAGCGAGGGGATATGAAATAAACTCAATTTTGACAAGCACCGGGGCTTGAGTCGCGATAAATCACAAGTCGTTTGGTGGAGTAGGGTAAGTAAGCCCACGTGTGGATGATTAGTCGTTGCCTCGCCTGACAACGGCTGCCGTTAGCCTGCGCTGTCTGAATGGTTTAAAATCCATAATCAGTGGTAACCTCATCACAGGCAATTAAACCCTGAATGAGCCACTCATTGGATGGATTAATATCATTTGACAAAATTGGCAAAATGACGATGGTGCTTCATCAATTACACGCTGCTATTTATGTCACACGTTCAAGTAGAAAAATTAGAAATTCATATATTGCTAACAAATTTGGTAATAGCGGTTTAATACAACCAAAGCTCATCAATGATTGCTAACTGGACAGATATAAACATACAAATGTTTTGGTACAGTAGTGAATCATACAATATTTATGGGTCAATTTGACAATGGAGAATTGAAAAAATAATAATGCTTTATCAATTACCTGCGGTTTCCAGTACACAAAAGAGAGCAACATATTTAATAAATTTAGATAATTACCTGGTTTACAAGAATCACAGCAGTATAAGTTGCACTTATTTTATTTGACAGATATAAAAAGGCAATTGTTTTGTTTAAGTAGAGAATCCGAAATAATTTATAGGTCAAATACCTAATGAGAGACTGACAGCCCGTGAATTGCACTGATCCCAATGTGAGTCATCATTGTATAAATGGAATAAAAGTAAATTCCAAACATCCTAGCTTCGCACAAAAAGAGGCCACAAAGGAGAAATAATGTTTAACAACAATTTTAATGGAACAAATTTAGTCATAGTACATGTACATGCTAGGCATAGATGTATGCCTTTCAGTGTAAAAAACAAAATTTCTTTCGCGAGGGCTACTTCGACGTCCACCATTTTGTGTTAAGAGGTTTTTATGCACTATGACCCATGGGCAGAAATATTATTAGACGGTGGCTCTTTTTTCATTTACGGTGGCTTTTTCAAGAGTTTCGGGGGATAATCGCCCTTAGCCCCCGCTTATTTTTTTTCACTGATGCCTTTATTCACAGACACCCGTGCTTATACTTTGGATTTCAGAAGATTTGAAGAGAAGTATATCTAAACAGCTTCTAACAATGCATGGTGGCTCCAGATACATTCATTGTACTACATTCAATAACTCAATTTATTCTGTCTATTTGAATTACAAAATGCGCAGTGCTGTCCATAATAACAAAATTTCATAATGTTGAAATCAAGTTCATTGTATACAAATATAAATAGTACTAAATTTGTCTTCACAAATAAATACTTACAGTTAGGTAGCATCCAAGATACAAATTAACCCAGTGCAACAAATCAGCAAGAGTCTCAAAGATATGTAGGTATCTTACAGTTTTAAGTTTCCAGGTACCGGCCAACTGTTTCCCAAATTTGTCCCAAAAGTGCACTTCACAAGACCAGTTTTGTTGAGAGTACTGATTGGAGTGTGCACTCCCGTCGACCAAGCGAGCGCGCTCTCTAAACCAGGATGTGATTTCTCAACAGCTAGCGCACTACAAGCCGCACGCACACACACACACACACAAACCACCACCAGAGTTGGACCATCTAGAGACTTCCTGTCTATGGAGTTTCAAGAGGAAATCAGCTGTTACCAAGAGAAAACATGATATGTATGATTACTAACAGTTATTTTTCTTTTTTCGCCTTCAACTTTCGAAGAGCTTGATTGAAAGCCGGCAGAGGAAGCATCCCGAGAGTAGAAAAAAGAAAACTCAAGAGTTTATGAATCATAGTCATATTCTTTCATTTGTTTGGTCTAGTTCTAAATGTAGGCCTACATAAAAGCTTGAACTACATGATGAGAAGAGAATGTGTCACAGCAAAATGTGTGTCTAACATAACATGCATCCTTATCCTGGTGCATTGTCAGGAGCTTCAACAAACATATCGCAAGCCCTAGTCTGCAAAGCACAGACTCTTATTAACAAACTTTAAAAAAAAAAACTTGGTAAAGTTGATGAACTGATAAAGGGTACCCTCTGACAGCTCCATCTCAGGGACACCTCTAGCAAGAACTTGCAATATGACTGGAAAAGGCTGGTGACATACATGTATATGACTTCCAGACTTCACGTTCAAAACTCTTTGCTGTAGTTCATCAAAGATAAATGAAATAGGATTTAGCACCATACAATCATTAATAACAAATTTAACACTTCATCAATCGCAGAATATAGATAGAAAGAATTCCCATAATGATTACAAAATCATTAAGTTCAGACTTCACTTGTACTTCTACTCATGTTCAAAACCTTTGCAGAGGCCTAAAATAAAAGAAACTGGAACCTGGTATCATTCAATCATAATTACAAAGAATTCAACACTTTCCCTTTCAGAGAAAATTAGAAAAAGAATTCCCATAATAATAATACAAGACATTCTACCAAGAGCCTTTGGATCTACACTAGTAGGAAATGAATGAAAATTGCTTCATCACTCTCACTCTCATAATAAGAGATATGAAATTAATTGTTAGATACGACATTGACCAGGAAATAAGAGAATGTTTAAAAACCTCAATATATCCATATCCATGTACATGTAGATGGGATACATGATTTTCAAAGAGAAGGTTGAGTTCTGGCAAAGGGGAAAATAATGTGTGAGGTTTCTTATTCCTTTTTATGCCAGTTTAGAAGAACATTATAGTTGGAATGTCCCCTGAAAAGGATTGCTCTTCAAATGCCCTCATATTCAAAATATGACTAGAAATAGCTGAAGTGTTTGGGCTGTACATTCACGCCACATGTGTGTGCAGTCTGTGTGCAGTGCATGTGCTTTTCAGTGAGACTGGGTAAATTTCTTATTATTTCAGTGATTCCAAAATCTCAGAGCATACACCAATTCTTATGTAGACATGGTCAACCTTTCCCAATTGCTTGAGACATTTTCTTTCAAAATGTAATTGCATGACCAGAACTCAACTTTATCTTTAAACATGAAGTACACTGCACGCATGTATGATAACAATGAAACTACTGGTCTGGGGTTTTCAAGTAGGATAGTATGTATGATTAATCATACATATTGGTAGCATAGTTCAGTATCATTATTCAGGAACTAAACTTTGATCTTCATTGAATCAGATTAGAAAAAGAGAGAAGCAATACTGTAAATGAAAAGTATATTGATCTATATGTTTATACATTTTAAAGAATTATTTATTTCATAAGCCATATTCAAGATCCACAAAAGTGGCACTTTGAAAGAATATGATTCTATCAATTTTGTGATTATTGTCATTGGGTATTTTGGTTTATTGGATTTAAAACATCGTGTACATGTAAATAGCTTATCTAAAACACAGAATTAATTGAACTATACAATACACTTACAATGTCATATTAAGAATATTCCTATCAGGAAATAACTGTACTTGGAAATGGTGTGCTAGATTGTTGAATTAACTATTCAGCCCATTTAATTACTAGAAAATTCAGGAAATATGAGTTTATCTTGGCCTCTACAACATCCTTGACTGAGATGATCTGTTTGGCTTTGGAATAGAGGAAATCAGAGAAAATACCCTTCGATTTAGTCACTATCAGATTAATTAAAGAGTTAAGTTTGAAGTTGCCACCAGATTTGCAGTTATTTTTCAAAGTCCAGTTCATGGTATCCTAGAAATGGTCTTTGGGTTAGAATAGAGGAAATAAGAGAAGATTTTTTAATTAAGTGGCTATTAGATTAATTGTGAACTTAATATGAAGTTGCTCCAGATTGGTGATTACATGAATCTGAGATATACAAAAGTACTGTAAAAAATGTGCAGTTACAATTCTTATAAAAAAAAAATCACACCTAATTCATTAGAAATCATTAAACTTTGGAGGCATGATGGCTTAGTGGTAGAGCAGTGGTCTCATAACTGGAGGACCTGGGTTCGAAACCAAGAGGATGCATTAGTGCCCTTTGGTAAGGCATTAATCCAGGCCTCATTACCAAGTCCCTCGCAGAGGACTTAAAGCCGCCAGTCCTCTGGTTGCTTACTTATAAACAAACCACATGCTTTCTTAGCAGTCAGGTAAAATAAACCATCATACCACCATCTTTACAAAAACCATCTCCATGAATCTACAAAATTTTCTTGTTCCTCTAAATGGATAATTCAGCAAAGCCTCCAGAATGATCACCTGTACTTATAGACCACCATGTTTTCTCTTGAAAAGTCTTTCTACACAGGTTTTGATTGTATCATCATGAAGAAAAGATCCATGTAAAGAACAATAATGATGTGACAGGAGTGTAGGACACTTTAAAAGAAAAGGGTACTGGGCTTCCTATTCTCAGCATTCATTGATCTGTGTGGCATAAAGGGCTGCTGGAATGACTTGAATAAGAGAACAAACTTGTGAACAAATACTCTATAAACAGATCAATATGTCCCAGGTGCTTGTTTACTAGAGGAAAACACTCTCTCATTCACGTACCAAAGTCAACAAATTCAAAGAGGAGTTCCTAAACTCTATTTTCTTCCTTATAAATACTATTGCATTCATAAAATTCTATATTTTTGGCCGACAAAAGGGACACAATACCTTCTAAATTTCTGCATGGGACCATCCATATCCTAATAAAGATATGTAAATAAAACCATACTTTAACTCTTAACTGGCTTTGGTCGACCAATGGAATAAACGGGCTGCCACAGTAGACTTTTGTCACATGTATAGTGTATACAATGTATGTAATATATTCCATTCAATGAGGCAGTCCAGTGTTTTGGTCCATAGCGTTTAAAGGAGAATGAAACCCTGGGGAAATATCCATTTTAATGAAAAGAGAGGATAGAGAGAAACAATTTTTAAAAAGTTCCATCAAAATTGGTTACAAAATGAGAAAGTTATGAAAGTTTGAAAAAGTCTCAATTTACTTTTATGGCGATCCTCAAATTGGCAATGTTGCTTCAAAGTGACAGGCTTAGTAGTACAACTCTCAATATGTTTTGTACACAAAATTTCATATTTTCTCCATTATCTCTAAAGATGCTGCTTGTCTTTTTGCGAACTCAACATATGTTGTGTCAAATACATTTTCCAATTATATATCTTGAGCTAAGAAGGAGACAAGCTGCACCTTGAGAGATAATGGGGAAAAATATGAAATTATGTGTACAAAACATATGGAGAGTTCTACTACTAAACCTGTCACTTTGAAGCAACATTGCCTATTTGAGGATCACCATAAAAGTAAATTGAGACTTCTCACACTTTTATAACTTTCTCATTTCATAACCAATTTTGATGGAACTTTTTTTAAAATTGCTTCTCTCTATCCTCTTTTCTCATTAAAATTGATTTTCCCCCAGGGTTTCATTCTCCTTTAAAGATAGTGATAACACACAGTGTAGTGTGAATAATGAGGAAACAAATGACCCAGGTATATCACAAAAAGAAAACAAGAAAATGAGAAAAGAATGCCAAAGCCTCCAATTGCATAACAAGATAGGGTATTAAAAGGTACTGATCTCCTTACACTGTACTTGAGGGACTTCTATGTACAATAAACCAATAGCAAGTGAATTGGAACAGGTATTCTTCTGCAGCAAGAAAGGTATTTTTCCACAACTGGAAGGAGTTCAGCTACATGTAGATCAACATCTATCATGTCTATACCAACTGAGAAAGGAACCACAAAACTTGTGTATGAATCACAAGTATACAACTAATTCATAGTCACTGAATCTAACATGTCAAGCCCTGTTCACATGAGGCAGTAAACCACCTAAATAGAAACCACAACAAACAAGCAACCAACCCCCCTCCCAAAAAACAAACAAACAAACAAACAACAAACAAACAAGGCATATTAAATTACACATTAAAGCACAATGCACTTCACATTTTATCTTATGATACCACACAGGTAAATGAGTACGCATCAGAGCCTTTGTCAAGCGCAGTTCCGTTTTTTTCACCACCACTTGCTTTTCATTTTCATGTAGAATGATTTTATTTTGCTGGTGCATTTGTTTTTTACACAGTTGACCTTATCGTTTGTTTGGAGCCAGAAAGGCGTTAACTCGGTGTTTAAACTAACGCCCTTCTGGCTCCAAACTGACATTATCATCTTTCAATGAGGCTTACATGTGCACATGTAATAAGCTAATAAGCTAATAAGCTGTAAATGCAGTCTTTCAAAAAGAATCTTGCACAGGTAGAAATTCTCAAAGTAACTATTAGTGTGAACAAAGCCATATGACTTCACAGTCCTGGTGCCTGGCAAGCTGCATGTCTCTATATATTCTTAACCTCTATTCATCCATTATGTGTCCTGAGAAGGACAACAAATGTATTGATGGATCTAAGTGCTTGGGAGGAGGGATGTTTTAAGGGGATTAAGATAAGTGCTTTGTGCTGCCCAGGACTTTAAGTACACATAACTGGGAACAGTTATCTGTCTTGCCACGCTTTCAGACTAGAGAGTTTTCGTATGGATATAGGACGTATGGATATAAGACGTATGGATATAAGACGTATGGATATAGGACGTTTTTATGTGTCTGAATGCTCTTATATTGATACGTTATATCCATACGTCGTATATCGAAACAATGCTAAAAGTATCGTTTCGTACAATGATCCTATATATTCATACAACGTATATTTATGTCTGAATGCTCTCATATTCATACGTCGTATAAGTTGGCGGGGCTTATATAAACACAATGCGCAAAGCCTGCGCAAAGTTCGTACAGCGCAAGGGAGAGACTCGTACATATTCATGAGCTTCCCATGAAACCTGAAAGTGTGCGAGGTCTGAATGCTGCCATACAATTATCGTATAACGGTAAGTTGTGTCTGAATGCTCTCATAGACTCATATCGATACGTCGTATATCCATATGTCGTATGAATACAGGATAACATGGTGTGTCTGAAAGGGGGGTTTGTAGCAAGATAGAACCAAGGTTTGGAGGGTGAAAACATTCACCTGGGTTAATGCTTCACTTGGCAATCTTCATAGATACCATGGCTAATAAGAGACAGGACAAATATATGTGAAGGTAGGTATACCGGTACCATAAATATCTTACTTTACACAAAATCTTCTCCTTGTACAATGCCAACAGTTGCAACGCTAAAAACATTTTTGAATGGGCACATGATGGCGGTGTCAGATGAAATTTGTAGATAAGGGGAAAATAATTACTCAAACTTAAAAACAAATACAAAATGAATAGAAGAAAATAATTGTTGGTATGAGGACAGTAGAATTTAGAAAGTGACAACTTTTGAAAATATTACTTTACATAAAGATCCTCGCAATTTTACATAACATATTTTAAAAAACTATATATGAGTACTTAATACCAAATTAAGTTCATCTAAAAAACGAAAGAAATAATAATCAGCTTACCTCATTTATTTGAAACAAAATACTTGAACACTAAGGTGGGTTGCCCCATCATATGGAAAGAGGAAGCCCCCAATTCACAGTATGGTATAAAAGTAAATCATCAAATTACCTGCAACAAAAGTCAAAAGAGAAACAAAATTTGATTAATAATGCAGTTTTGATGAACCACGTACCTTAGCGTAAATAACGTTGTACTAACCGCACATTTTTGCTCGTCGGAAAATTTCAAAAGTCGGGGGTGCGGGTAATACACGATGCTAGGCTCCAACAAAAAAATGAAGAGTCATATATCGCCAAAACTGACAATAATCTAGGGGTCTAAGGTCCTGTGTATCTGCTCAAAGGGAATGCAATTACTGTTTTGTAAGTCTACATGCTACGAAATATTTTTACATATTAATTTTGATGTTGAAATTAACAGCCTAAGTAACTTGTGTATAATACAACCCACTATCAGGTTCATGCCATGATATAAACCACGGTGGCAGGGTGCCGTACCCTCAATGAAGGATCCCCCACATATAAGTACATTGACCAAACAAGGCTTGCAAAGGCATGACGCTTGTCAAAATAAAGATTCGTGATCGTATCTTTATCACTATCAAAATGAAAGAAAACATCACGAAACACACAGTAAGGATACGGATTAAGGCAAAGTGATACCTTGCTTGAGAAAATATTGCTAGATAAATCCAAGAACTACAGTACATGTATCACAGAAATTCCATGTTTGAAGAGCTATGGCACAAAGTTTTTCAACAAAATAATCAATCGCAAAGTTTCCCCCATTTCATACCCATGCATAGGTAGGTTCGCTCCCCTGCTCCAGCCGCCCAGCGAGTTTGCACGTTCTGCTAAAATAAGAGAAACGTCTCTGCACATGGCTTTTGCATAAATTAATTTGCATACTAGCTCAACCGATGCGCATTGGTTGAGTAATTAAGCTCAACCAATGTGCATCGGTTGAGCTAGTATGCAAATTAATTTATGCAAAAGCCATGTGCAGAGACATTTCTCTTATTTCAGCAGAACGTGCAAACTTGCTGGGCGGCTGGAGCAGGGGAGCGAACCTACCTATGCATGGGTATGAAATGGGGGAAACTTTAAACGTTTTGCGATCGATTATTTTGTTTAAAAACTTTGTGCCATAACTCTTCAAACATGGAACTTCTGTGATTGTTCTTGGATTTATCTAGGAATATTTTCTCAAGCAAGGTATCACTTTGCCTTAATCTGTATCCTTACTGTGTGTTTTGTGATGTTTTCTTTCATTTTGATGATTAAGATACGACCATGGATCTATACTTCGACAAGGGTCACGTCTCTGCAGCAAGCCTTATTTTGGTTAACGACTCGATTCGAAGAGTTCCCCGACTTCGAAAATGAGTTAAGAAACAGCAAACTACCAATTAAAGTAGAATTTTGTTTTACACTTTTCTAAATCATTTCTTTTTGATTTAGCCGTTTTGATAAGACCATGACTTGAATTTGGCAAGCATTTTTTTTTTTTTCCTCAGAGGGTTGAAAGTTAGGGGTGCGGTTAATACATGACAGCGGTTTATACAATGTTATTTACGGTATTCATAGTTGAGTATCTTTTCACTGAACCTTTATCGCTTTGATCATAATGGAAGAAAAATATGATTTTATATACAACAGTATATATATATATATATATATATATATATATATATATATACAACTCTCTCTCTCTCTCTCTGTTCTTTTTTCCTTTCCTTCTGTGCTACCTCCCTCCCTCCATCTCTCTCTCTAGTTCTTCATAAATGTTGATCATTTCTATACATAAACGTTTCTAAAATAAAGAAACAAAAATTATTTCCTGGCATGAAATTAGCATCAGAAATCGATTCTATCATGAAGTTTATGTTTTGTATTTAGTTCCAGAACTAGAGGGAGTCTATGGTGTTTTCGTAGGATTAAAAGAGGGTAACATTTGGCTCTCCATAATTAGTGAACTAAATATACACACCTAAAGTAGGCACCTTTCAAGAATACGGGCCTCTGTCTCTCTCTAGTTCTTCATAAATGTTGATCATTTCTACATATATACATTTCCAAAGAAATGGAAGGTACATGTACATGTACAATTATATTCATTGTTTTCTTTACATTCATTTTAATATGATTTGAAAATGAAGTACTGTACATTTTACATTGTACATGTTTCAAGCAAACATAAATTTGATTACAGTTGGACTTCATGAGTATGCTTGTTTGGAGATGAAATGGTTGGATAAGTAATACAGACCCCCTAAAAAATCATGAAAAATTTGCAATGTTAGGTATTTTCTCACTATACTGACAAGTTCACTGGCTGGTCAGTCTAGAGTACTACAGACAGGATCCATTCAAATCTACAAAGACCTATTTATATTCCAGGCTACAAGGAAGTGCTTTCATCCTTACATGGTGAGCTCTATAAAAACAATGCATGGCTGTGATGGACTTGAGCTTTACATGAACTCATCAGGTGCATTCCCATTAGCCCTCAACAAGCTTGAACGTGAGATACTGATCAGTCCTTCTCAAGAAAAAAAACCAAAAAAAAACCTTGCTAGCTCAAGGAATAACATGTATCACAATCCAAGAGCTTCAGAGTACATGCATATATCATAGTCTAAGTGTGTCTTCACCTGTGAAGCCAGTTCATAATTAGTATACATATGGTATACAAATGATCCTGAAATGTCCCCAATTTTGTTTTGGTGGACGCCCTACTTGTTTAACAACTGAAATCATAATGGCGCTTGCATTTAATATAGTGCACACACTATGAAAGCGTATAAAGGTCAAGTTGTACTTGCTACAAATGACCTTTATCTGCAAATGCACACATTGTAATTACAAACTACACTTTATACATTATAAAGTGGGACAAAATGTTACTTGTCTTCCATTCTTCTCGTCTCACTCCTCTAGCCTGTTCTATGACTTATTCTTCTTCTATTTTCCTCCTTTACTCTCTCTCTCTTTCCCTCTCTGTCCTCTCTTTTCCGTCCGTCTCCCTCTCCACTTGCCTTTCCTACAAGTAACTTTTATACCTTTACTTGATTCTTTTTCACAACGTGATAATCTGATTGAATTAATTTGATATATCGTATTCCTAATTCTCTTTTATTTTAAGTATTTGGGGTTTCTTTCCGTCTCCAATGCTCTCCCTTGCTTCATGTGTCACTCTGTTTCATTTTTATTGCTAGAGTGATCTATATGATTGTATGTTTTAATGTATATGTTTCTATGTTTGTAAACTACCAACTAGTGTGGGAGAACCTTTTAACAGGAACTTGTTTCCTTTTGGATATCCCTGGCCTCTAGTCGGTGGTATTTTCAATATTCTTTGTATATTATGTTTCTTTTGCCTGAAATTAAATAAATAAATAAAATAAAAACTGGCTTATATTAGCCAGCTATTTGCATCTTTGCAGTGAAGACATAAATGTATTTTTCAAGACAGCGGGCTATTTCCCGAAAAAGCCTGGTTTTCTTGGGATAATAGCTCTGAAAGCTAAGAATATCCCAAGCACACTATCAGTGAAATAGCCTGCTAATCAGCTTTTTGCATCTTCATAGCCAATTAGCTCCAACTACATGTAGTTGTGATTGGACTAGTTTTCCCACATCAGAATATCATAATAATGCAAGCCTATTTAAAGTGAACAAGGAGAAGCTTGTTAAGTACATGTATAATAAGTCTGCAGTGTCTGTTATAAGAACTATAAGGGTGTTGATTGTTAAAAGTAAACAAGTTGATACCAAAATGGCTCTCAATGTAAATGACATTACTAGCTCACATGAAGTTAATGTAGATATTGGACGGAAATGTAACAATATTGTATCCTATGAGAGTAAGAGCTAGAAGGGTACTAGCTCTACATGTATGTTAATCCTTTCAAGATAATTGACCACATTTTGTGGTTTGGCTTTAATAACTTTTGATTCAGAGCTCTAAAAAATATACCAGATATAATTATGAGTAGAAAGAGCGAAATTTTCTGCACACACTATGTCCATTTTTGTTGCATGACCATATCGCGTTTGATGACAGGAATTTTAGAAACGAGAATAAGCTTTGAAATCCTTAAATTGGCAACACATTGACAGGTTCAAAATCATTGTTTTTTCATCAAAATTGGCAATTTTGTCAACTTTTCAACATATTTCTAGCCATGTATATTGTTTTTAAAGACATTACACCTTATTAGAACCATGTAGCACTAAAAGAAACATATTAAGGTTGCCAATTTGACGAATAAAATGGGATCAATTTAGCCTTTAAATAATTCCTGTCCTGAAATTGAGTTAACGGTCTTCTGCCTCTCAGCAGACAATGTTTTCTGGGGAGCGTTTCATCAAGCATTTGTCAGTGATTTTTACCGACAACTGTTATAAGCTACTGAAATCCTTGCATCTGATTGGCTGAGAGCAAATTTGTCGGCAAAAATCACTGACAAAATGCTTGATGAAACGCCCCCCTGATTTCTTATACTGTACACTATGTGCATGTATACCAATACATACATATTACATACATGTACATGTATGTACAAGTAGCATCTGCATGCAGTGCTCACATAGAACTACAATGTATTATTTGTCACTTCTTCTTTTAGTGTCTGCATGTATGTCTGTTACAATTTAAGAGGTTATAATTTCAATCAATGGAACATATACTGCAAAATGCTTTAACTACATTGTAGCTTAAGTTTAGCTAATATCCCTATAATATAATTTACAATTATAATTTACAAGACAAAATGAATCCTGCTTATTAAAGAGTCGAAGAATAAAAAAAACTTAAGATTTAGCTAATATTCAATATAGGCCTTACAATATAATTTACAAGACAAAATGAATCCTGCTTTGTCAAAGTGTATAAGAGAAAACGAAAACAGACTGCTTCTTAACAAATGACGTCACTGCTGCTTAATCATCCAATTAGACCGTCATGTAATGCCATTCCATACATCAAGACATTTACAGCAGGTAATATATCATGAGTAAATTGCCTCCAGGCAGTGTCATTAACTTGTAATGTCCATCCACATTGAGAATAACACGTCCATGGATACTAACTAAAGGGTCATCCAAATATTATCTGTCCATGCTAAAAGTCAACCGGTGATCTTGAAATATGACCGCTGTCAATCGGCTGTAGGTAGGGTTATCCATCAATCCATATATCCAAAGATATTTTTATGAGTGCATTGGCTTTGATGTTACTTGACTGGTCAAGTTCAAATCAACATTATGGTTGAAAAAAAACCAGTATAGACGTCCTAAAATGTAGTAGTTTAAAAAAATGAAAGATCTACATGAACATGTCCATGTATACATACATATATAGTTGAATGTATTCCTAGATTTTTGTTCCCATTCTTTCTTTTTTCTGTGATAGATATGAACTATTGACAAGTACATGAAGTATATACATGTAGGGCCCTACATGTACATGTATGTGTATTTTAGTATTATAGTGACTAGAAATGATTCGAAGTGTACTCATTGTATACACACTTCAATTACTGAACATATACATACATATTTTGAAGAGCATTAAATCAGTTTGACCCGTTAACCTTCAAATTAAACGATAAAGACAAAGAAGATTTATAACACTATGAAAGTGAAACAACCCTACATGTATCTTGAGCTATTGTGTAAAACAGAAGTGTGCAGTGCATCAAACAAATAGAAAGTTGTCAAGTTAGTAGCACATAACATACCATAACTAACAATGCATGGTGAGCAAATAGAGCAATATAAAGTCACTCCCATCACTCTCTGAGTAACTTGCGAAAAAAATTGTACAAAATGCCAATTTAATCCTTTTTGCCTGTCAAGCTCAACACCAAAGCTTCTAAGACAGCCCCGAGAGTCTTGTTAAGAGGGCACCAAGCTCATAAAGCATACAACGCCTTAACAACTCACAAGCTTGGCTCAATGAGGCAATTAATTGACAGAGAAGACGTACTACATGTATATCATCCACAGTTCCAAGAACCTTGAAATCTAGCTTTCAAGTGAGTCACTTGAAATCTTGCAATTACACATGTATACAGTGTCTAACATAACAAGTACGGAAATTGCTTCATGTTGGATATTTTCATATACAATGTATATCATCCAATCTACAGATGTAGAATTGCTTAAATTCAATTAATACATGTATCTGATAAAAAGAAGAAATTACCTTTCAATTGCTTGTAAAGAAAGAGTTTCAATGAAAATGATCATCTTCATACATCATCTGTGCCAATGAAAAAGATTTTGCCTGGGTGCTCTACTACAGCTACCAGTTTAAATGCTAATTTTGTAGCAACTTTTCACCTAATTTCTTACCTTTTTGTTCTCCGTTAAATCTGTATTCACCTATTTCTGTAATACGCATAAAACAAATTTCCATTGATGATTTACGGATAATAAAGAAGAATTGAATTGAGATGCTGACATGAGAGAAAGCATTGGAGGTAGAAGTGGTTTTGATCAGAATGTAATAGTTTTTACTGGAAGACATCTGATTGATGGAAACCCTTGATGGAAACCATACAATATATTGTCTACTACATGTAAATGCCAGAAGGGCTTAACTCATATTTTATATAGATTTAACATCCTTCTGACTCTCAACAAAAGATATAGTCATCAGAATAGAATCTGAGTTCAGGAGGTGAACCACTGCCACTGCCGGGGGGGGGGGGGGGGGGGGGGGGGGGGGGGGGGGGGGGGGTTATGTCTCATTGAGGCAGCTGCGTCCATAACTTTCTGAAAAGCACCCTAAACGAGGATTTAAGTCAAAAGGTTTTGACAGGGTTTTTGATACCCCATTCAGGAAAAATCTACGACAAATTTCTGATTTTCAGATCCTTCAAATTAATTTTTTTAGATCTTGCAAAGTACTGTACACCCTATTCGAGGATTGGTTCCTCTTTCCTGTTTTTGATACCCTAAACAAGATCCCTGGGTTACCCGTCTGGTGGTGATAAACAACCCTTTTTACTCATTTTCATGGACACGGATGCGTTCAGGCCTCAATGAGACATCCCCCCCCCCCCCCCCCCCCCCCCCCCGATGCCACTGCCTTAATAAAACAATTGTACCACATTTCAGAAAGACAACATGTGATATGTACAACGTCCTACTGTTTTGCAATTTTCACTTCAGTGCTGAATCAGTGCTTATAATGGCTGAGGAGTGACAGCATTTTCAAAATAGTACATGTAGTTTCAATACTGGAGGCAATCTTAATAGTGTTGGGTCCGGCCAGTGGTTTAGAGAGGGATAGTGGAAAAATAGAGAGAAAGAAGGAAGGAGAGAGAGAGAGAGAGAGAGAAAGAGAGACAAAGAAAGAGAGAGAGGGAAAGGAATGTCAAGAAAAGATGATCATAGGCTGATAGGGCCTCATCCTATACCCCCCCCCCCCCCCCACTCCCTTATTGTTGGCCTGTTACTTCACAAATCATTTATCCAATAATTCCATTGCCCCTCCAGATGACTGTGCTCCCACAATGGCTGGACCACTGTTGTGCCACTGAGTCCAGCAATGTGAATATTGAATATTTTGAAAATAATTTCACTCCTCTGCATTTCAATATATACTGATTCAACTCCATCAAGCTGGTATAAAGTTAGCTTTGATAACAGCAAAGTGATGCGAGAAACAGATCATCAGTGACAGTCAAGAAAAATACAAAATATTAAAAATAAGCATTTATGAAGTCTTAAAACTGACTGATCAAACACAAATAACTTACTGTGATTACCCTTACCAGCAGCCGTCAATTTGCTTTGTACTAGAAATTTCAGAAGTTTCCTTCTTTCCAGAGAAAATATTTTACATGGGATCATACTTGCCTCTAGATATATTATTAGAAGAATGTATTTATACATAAACTGAATGACATAGATTAACTATTACTTCATCAACAACATAGATAAGAGTTAATTTTTCTTTTTTACAATTGTCAGTACAAAACAAATGGAAAGCATGTTATCAGTGTAGACTTCCCCTTTAATAGTTTGATGCTATCTTCTTTTAATAGATATCGAAATACTCCCTTGCTTTGTATTTTCTCCTTTACATATCCATATAAACCTATTACACTAACATTTTCTTCTTTGGTTGTTAACAATATATTCACTGATTTAATACATTTAACTTTTGTCTTGTGTTTTGAAATGTACTTGTTTGATATTGTCCCCCTCATTAGATATATTTTGTGCATTGAAATATTCCCAGGCTTAACATATTTTCATTTTCAGACATGGACATGCTCCTGAAATTTACATTTTCAACATCAGATATCAAAAAACTCCCAAGAGTTTTCTCATCTTCATCAAAATGACAGTATTCATTGGCATCAGTGCGTGAAAGCTAGCCAGGCTATAGGCCCATCTTCATCAGCCCGAGTTTCTAAGATAGCCCGCTAATTCTGACGCGGGGAAACTAACCAGATCAGAGCTAGCTCGAGCTAGTTTGTAATGAAGACGCAAATAGCGAGCTATTTCATGGGTTTCATCTCGAGCTTACAAACCCAAGTCAATTCGGGTTTTTTTGTGAAATACATGTAGCACGCTATTTGGCGAATTACATGTAGCCTGCTAATTCGCAGGTGAAGACGCAGATTGACTTGGGTTAATTTATTCATGACACCAATCCTAGAAATTCTATTTTCCTTATAAATCTATTTCTTGATTTTCTTCTCTTTTCTATCTTTTCCTTATATATTTCTTTATTTTTCCCATTTTTTTTTGTTCTTCGATCTTGGATCTTGCTGTCCTCTTTTCTTTATTTCTTTATGTATTTCTTGTTCTTTCTGTCCTCTTCTCTTATTTTCCTTATGTATTTCTTTTTTTCTTTTTGTATTACTTTGTTTTCCTTCTCTCCTTTTCTCCTCATATATTTCTTTGTTTTCCCCATTATTTATTCTTCTTAATATTCCTTTGTATTTCTTTGTTCTTCTTTCCATCTTCTTCTCTTTATACATGTATTTCATTATGTATTTCTTTGTTTTGCCCCATTTTTTAATTCTTCTTTCAATTCTTATGTATTTCTTTGTTTTTCTTGTCTTTTTTTCTGTTTCTTTATGTATTGCTTTGTTATCCTTTTATCTTTTTATTCTTTCCTTTTGTATTTATTGTTTTCCCATTGTGTACTCTTCTATCAATTCATATGCATTTCTTTGTTCTTCTTTTTAATCCTCTTCCATATATTTCCTTATGTATTTCTATGATTTTATTTCTATTTTATCTTTTCCTTATATATTTCTTTGTTTCTTATATTATTACTTTGTGTTTCCTTCTCTCTTTTTTCTCCTTATATATTTCTTTGTTTTCCCCGTTATCTATTCTTCTTTCTATTCTTATGTATTTCTTTGTTTTGCCTTCTCTCTTTTTTCCTCCTTATATATTTCTTTGTTTTCCCATTATCTATTCTTATGTAATTCTTTGCTCTTTATTTTCATTTATCCTATGTGTATTTGTAGCTCGAGTTTATTCCAAGAACGAGCGGGAATCGCTCGACTCGGGCTGATGGAGATAGGGTTTTTCAAACTCTGACTTTTTTCTTGAGAAGCGCTGATCGGGCTAGAATCTTGAGCTTGAGCAAACTCGGGCTGATGGAGACACACCTATTAAGGCACGAACTGATGCAAATAAAATCTCAGCAATTTATGTGCATACCATGTGGGTAGAATTCCTCTTTCCCACATGATAAATAACCTACAGCTGCCTGGCTGGGAGTAGAAGATTTCAAGAAAGCAGGCAAGCAAAAAGAAGAAGAAGAAGAAGAAGAAGAAGAGAGAACATACATTACATGGTCTTCTGATTGTCTTTGTGAAACTGAGTGGTAAGTCTACTCATATAGTCTCTAATATTCTTCATCACTGTTTCAATGCCTTAGGCAGTTGATCTTTAAAATTACATCCTATTGTTATTTTTGAAATTCTTGACTTTATTAAAAAGTCTATGAAAAGTTAAAGAGAGGTGTTTTTAGACAATTTTAGTAGGTTTGAAAAGGATGTTCCAAGAAGAAAGATAATAATACAAGTACATGTAGATAAAAGACTAAAAATTGAAAGGCTTGGTACGGTTTGAACGACTGAATTTTTTTCCCCATAGTAATGTGGAATTCTAGCATGAGATATTTGTAATTGTCTTTTAGACAACTGGGTAAAACCATAGTACTTTGATCAGAATGCTCCACAAATAATAAAAGTATCTAATGTCAAGAGCAATATTTTTTACACAGGCAGGATATGTGTTCCCTTTTAGTTTAGCTGAAGAAACTCAATGAATTTGCTGAAGACTGTAATTCCAAAATGATTTGAAGGATTTCTCAGGCATCAACTGCCTTTAAATGAGCTAAATTTGAAGGAAATTCCCTACGACAACTCTGACTATTTTGAACCAGTGGATTAGCACATGTTTCTGCAACAACTTATCAAGCAAGGCTGGCCTGAATGATATCACTATTAATAACACCAATTGCAATGTTGCATTCAACCACAGTTTAGACTTCACTGAGAAGCATAAGACATTTCTCCTGTCCTGTTGCCTAGCAACACGTAAAACAACCACATTTCCTCATTACTGTCTGCTTGCCAGCTGCCTGCTAGGGGAATTGCTGCTGATGAAAGTCTCTCATTTCCAGCAAGGGAATTTGAAGAATAAATATAGAATTTGACTGATCAAAAATTTATACTAAATATTTTAGGTCAGGGATGGTGCAGAGGCTCTCCCTGTTTTCATATTTTTCACTAATTTGGGGTTTGTTTGTTTTGCTGTCTTAATTATCACTTCCCTTATCTTAGTAATTTACATATAAGAAGGAAACATTAAGCAGCCATGATTACTTCTAAAAAGTAATTCAAGTAATTTCTATACTGCTAATTACACAAAAAGAAATTAACATTTTTAAATATACATGTACAATGCATACATGTACATGTACCATACACTGCAGCTCCATATAATATTCTGGATTACAGAGCATATTCTATATGGTAGTTTTACAAAGTAAGAGAGAAAACAGATTCAGAGCATTGATCCTTTCAATATGCATGTGATACAATGTGTCCATATTGGCATAGATTTGTTGTAACACAGAACATGAATGGTGCCATATTGTAAAGGCCCATTTCAGGCAATGAAGCAGCAGTGTGACTCGGCCTAATTGTGCCCAAGTCTCATATAAACGTTGACCAGGTTACTATCAACAAACCCTCCATAAATGGAAGTATCCCATTTACTGGAAGGATTGAAGTTTGTTTTACACCAGGAATAGGGTCATGTTATTATCCCCTGAGGGGGATATTAATAAAGATCAAGTCTAATCTCCCTGCTGCTGTGTGAGCAGTCCCAAATGACCCATCACCGAACAACAAATAGGAGTCAAAGAGTCAGTCAATGACAGAAACAATTACTGACACCACATGTACATGTGGGTGATGTATGTACAATGATTGAAAATGAGAACAAAAATATTAATCTTAAATTTCAAACTTAAAAACATAAAACGTTCTAGATCTTACTTTTAAAAAACATATATTCAGTCTGAAATGAAAACAAAATTGATGACAATGGAATTTTCAGGAAAAGGACCCTAGAAATCTTACCAAAGATATTTAAGACAACTCTGGATAAATGTCATTATATTACATGTATATACCAGATTGTAAATGTTTAAAATTAGAGATACTGAGCCATACATGTACTTCGTTTTAATAGAACCTTCTTCCAGGCAGAAATCCAAACACATTCCAACAAATCTCAATGAAAGTGAAAATCATTTTAATCTGGAGAAGGCCATGCAAATGTACTACTTCATACAAATAGAGGGAAGTGAGCAGCAATTCTATATCCCAGATGTACATGTACATGTACAAGGAAAAACTCGAGACTCTGTTTAACTAATTTTTGTTGGATTGTAGAAAAGTTGTTTCCAGTTTGAAGCTGGGCTACGAAATGTACATAATCACACCTTAGCATAAAGGCTACAAGTACATGTACATGTAGGTTGTCTCTAAGCACAGACCCTAATTTGACAATTCAACAGAATGTATTGTGCCTTGAGTAAAGCTTAACCCAGGTTCCAAGGGGCTACATCAGGGCCCTCTTGCATAAAAAGTTGCGATTAAACGCATTTCAAAAAAATTAAACGCAAGTCCCAAAAGACCCAAATACGCGATTCTGATTGGTTGAAAATCGAGTTGCGTTTAATTTTTTGAGTTGTGTTTAATCGCAACTTTTTATGCAAGAGGGCCCAGGAGCTGCAAAAATTTATATAGTGGCTATGGACTGTGCAGTCTCCATAGTCTCTACTTTTAGACACTCTATTCAGCATTACGACCAGTTGACAAGGTTTGTAGGTGCAAACTACATTTGTAGGTCCTGCGCTCATTATCCACCACCATCTGTCAGACATCTTAAATCAATCTGTCCCATTTAGTAGCTTCCAGAGGAATAACCATCAAAACATCTCCACTCCACCATGAGCCAGGGTTTGTTCTGAGTCTTTGCATCCAAAGGCACCTCTACGATGTATCCAGTACAAGCTACATGTATGTAGGGAAATGTGAGTAGTTAGAGGGTACCAATCACCAAAAAAATATTTTACTCTGTATGGTAGAGGTTCCATGTCATTCTACTATATATTCAAAATATGGGCTTCAAATATCACTTCCATATTACAAAATTTAATTATACTCTCTATAAGCATAACAGTGACTCGTGAGTAGACTACTCAACGCACCCGTACGTGCTCGCCAAGATAAGGACTTGCGCGGAACCCAACTCGGAGGTTCGGATCCGCGCGAGCACCTTCATGTTACCCTTTATTTCCTTCATATTCCTAAACTGTTGACCTATAGAATTTCAGATAAAGTTCTTTGAAGTTAATTTTATACTTTCTAGCAGTATACATACATGTACAGTACAAATTATTTTATCAAGTGGTTGGTACACTTTAATGTACATTTCCCTGAGTTATGTAAACCTAGAAACATAAACATTTAATGTGTGCAAATTTTGCTAGTGGTTCAGACTCACGAAAGAGTCATGAAATGAAATTATTGAGTTACATGTACTGCTACAGCTGACGCAACTCTGAAGTTTTTACAATTAGTGAAAGATCCTTGCTGTGAAAATGACTTTTATTTACAATTTGTACAGAAATTTTACCACTACTACATGTATGTCCTGTATGATCAGGAGTATTTTTTTTTCTATATGTTTTGTTATATATTTGTAATATATTGCAAAGTCAAGAGCAGTACCTACATGTAATAAAGATGTTTCTGTAATGGAAAAAAAAATTGTACAGAACAGCATCTTGAAATCAAATGTACAACATTTACATATAAAAATTTATGTTTGAGGGTGACTGTGTTAATAGAACAATCTATTACAGGTAACAGATTTTATTTTTCAATTTGTGGGTGGGTGGAAAAAAGTTGCCCTTTTGCACTTGATCTACATTGTACATGTACATGTACATGTATTAGGGCTAACAACTTTTAAAATTCACAACTTCATTGTCTTCTAATGGATTTCCCTCAAACTTTCAAATAGAGCCTACATGTATACATCTGTGTAAATGTACATATACACATAGTTCTCTCACTTTTTCTGGTTTAATCAAAATCAACGTATGTAATATCAGGATGGAGTTGGTCTTTAACTCATAATATATTACATGTACATGTACATGTACATGTATAGTATGTTAATCACAGTTTCTGATTCTCTGCACATAATTTATTGAATGAAATATTTCACTTGGTGCTTATCTTTCTCGGTCATCTTGCTGTCTAAAATGAATCTTGAAATGAATTTTCTTTTTTTTCTTTTTCTTTTTTTTTTTTTTTTTGGGGGGGGGGGGGGTGGCACAGACTAAAGTTTTCATGCAGTTCCTGTAATGTTTATAACCTTAATGACAGTGTAGTACAAAGGAAGCCTCCTGTCTGTACCAGAGAGACATAAGAAACTTGTTTCTGAGAAACCTTTGGACATATTATACACAAGCAGGTTTGTCAGGACGGTGCCAAATTGGAATGGGCAGGATTCGGTATAAACTTGGCATGTATACATCATACAGGTAATAATGATAATAATAATTACCTAAAAATTTGAAAAAATGAAAAGAGAGAAGTCAAACAAAACTCATGATATATTAAATGAAATTTTGTTGGTGATGATAGTCAAATTTGACTGATTGCCATTAATTATAACACATACCAATAACAACAACAACAAACAATTCATACATTTATACATGTACACATGTACATTGTACACTGTACATGTACCTCGTCTACATCGTCCATGTACAATAGTATTTGATTTGAGAGTGCCCTCTGGGCCGGCCTCCTGCCCATTCACAAGTATGACAAGCGTTGAAAAGTTTAAATTCCAGTCTTGATCATGGAGCCACTGTAAGCAACTAATACCTGATGAAGGAAATCTTAGAGGAACAAATGCACAGTTCAAATACAGGGTTAAGAGTACATGCACATGTATGCTCTAATGTACAAGACATACTCTTATTTTCCATTTCCACTGAATTTCCAGCTGCTTTAAAATATGAATGAACATGGAAATGTGATATCTTCTTGTGATATCTTCTTGTGATATCTTCTTACAAAATTGTGACTAAAAATGCTGTTAATTTCAATTCTTGATGTAATATTGAACTCAAGAAATCATCGGGTAAATGGCTGATTGCAAAGCTTTTAAAGAAATGAATTCTTTTCAACATGAGCAAAGTATTAATAAAATGTACATGTACTTAGTATTAATAGCAAGTTGAAAAAGTGCATTTTGACTGTGTGAGTGACTGTGTGCTTATCGTGTCAAATATACATTTATGGCAAATGTTTAGACTAATTTTTGAAAGGTGACAAATACAAGGGTATGTTACATACATACATGTAAATGTACAATATTGTCTAATTGGTTTTAAACAGTAGGTATAATATCATAAATTCTGATTGAAATAAGTTACAATGCTTTCTTCACAAGCTTGGGTATCGCTCTTTACATGTATATGTACAATTGCACCAATTATGCGGGTGCCCAGATTCCAGATCTAGCCAATGACTGTTAAGGGATGCTTGAACGAGAGAGAAGGTTCATTTCAAGAATCAAGTAACTTGTGTGATACGATCTCTCTCTGCAACAGTTGATTGAGGATTGTTATCATTGCATCTTATGTGCCAATGTGCACACCATCTCACATACACATGAACATGTACATGTACATGTACGCACTTGCTCTGATTGATGAACATTCAGAATGACGCATCCATCCCCCTCCTTCTCTTTCTCTCTCTCTCTCTCTCTCTCTCCCTCCCTCTGCCTCCCTAGATCTCTCTCTCTCCCTAGATCTCTACATCTCTCTCTCTCTCTCTCTCTCTCTCTAGCTCGCCTCACTCAACACCCACCCCCCTCTCTCTCTCTCTCTCTCTCTCTCTCTCTCTCTCTCTCTCTCTCTCTCTCTCTCTCTCTCTCTCTACCCTCTTAAATTTTCTCTTCCTCCTACATGTACATGTATCTTCCTTTCCCACATGTTTATAGACCTGGGCCCTGTTTCATCAAACTTAACAACTGACATATATCTATGAAAAATTTACTTTCAGCCAATCAGATGCAAGTATTTCAGTAGCTTATAACTGTTATTCTATATGTAACTTGTCATAAATATCAAGTTCTGTGAAACAGGACCCTGTTTTTTTCCTCTCCCACTAACTGATTTTACATTTCTGCCACCATCCCTTACTATTCTCATAATGATGGATGGGACGAGTATGGTGGTGGTGGTGATAGCCATGATAAAGATTCACTCATCACTTTCAATGGTACACACATCAAACGATAGCCAACTGATTGCTACATCTATTAGCTAAATTGAAGAGAGGAATGCTGACCAATAGCGTGGCAAGGATATCATCATCGGTTGAGAGCCAGAAGGGCGTTAACTCTATGTATAAGTATAGGAATTAACGCCCTTCTTGCTCTCCATAGATGATATGAAGATGACACTCACAGGACTAAAATAATTTCTGGGGGAGCAAGAGTGCATCACCTCCACAGGTCTGTCAAATCTTCTAGATGGATATTTCAGTCACTGCTTGAATTCACCACAAACCTCTCTCTGCATAAGTTGTATGTCAGCAGATTATGTAGGCCTACATGTACATGTACATGACGTGTTAAACTTACATCATCCGCGGAGAGTCGAAACAACACTGTATCCTTAAACACAGAGCTACATAATGCCCTTCTTCTTCTGAACCGGCAATATTTAAAAATTCTTTAAATGAATGATATTAAAGAATTCAGTAGTTTTTTTGTCTTTTTTGTTTTTATTATTATTTACAAAAATGAAGTGATATTCAAACACATGTACAGTTGTACCTCCAGTATAAATTTACTTGCTTTCAACAAAGTTTTCAACACAATTTCATTTTTTGTATGTATTTGTATGCAATGCTCAGGGTCATGCACATGTACGTAAACAATTCATGAGATCTAGATGACAGGTCCTTTTATATGATTTACTACGCAGACATCTAAGGTTTGTGTTACAGGGCACAGGTTACACTGAAGTATCTGATGCCTTGCACAATACATGTACATTCTGCAAAGTTCTAAAAACAGAAGTACAAACAGTGCATGTATCATTTCAAAATGAAATACCATGTCTATTTAGGGTGAGAAACAGTACAGGTATATGCAGCATACTTTATCCTCTACACTAAAATATAAAGAAACATTGAGTACATAAATACTCAAAATCATTTTTACTGATCAAACAATTAATGTGCGCTGACCTTCTTTGCGAGCATATATGTTGATGCCTTCATCACGAAATATATCTGAATATCATGAAACTATTCAGAAAGAAATTTATCAAAATGTCATGAAACTTTCAGTGTTTCATGCCATTTTTATAGATTTCTTGATGAATGCATCTACATATTCTCAGAAAGGAGGGTGCACTTTAATTATTTGAACAGTAAAACGTGAAATTTTAGAGCCTGAACTCACCTCATTGCCTTGTATCCTCCATCCCAATGTCCAGCATGAAGACGGACCACAAAACTCTCCCGTCGCTCAGATGATGCTGAGGTAGAGATCTGAAGGAGCCATGGCTTGCATCAACGACACACTGAAGATTGATATCATTCCAGGAATAAACACACCACAGATTACTTTAACATCTGGTCCATGGATCTAACCATGGTGTATTACACACTCCTACGCAATCATGAAAGCATCTGAGAGATGATCGATTACTGTTTTTTAAACTCTACCTGTTTGGTTGCACTTAATTGATGGCATGGAGAGAGAGAGAGAGAGAGAGGCATTTAAATAGAGTTTGGATGAGTATGCCTTCTCTGAAAACTTGAGGTTTTACGTTGAAATCAAATGATGATCATCTGACCACATACGTGTAGATGATTTCAGAATATTTATGAAATTCACCATACGACAGACGGTCCTGCTTTTTTTTGCTTACCAAAGTTTAGCAAATAAGGTAGAAGAAGAACACTTCAAAAGCTGAACATGAAATATCTCACAATTTTACCTCCATTTCTTTTAGTGTCTTAAAGTCAAACAATCTTTTTCAACATCATTCAGTCATTTATACATGTATATGATGCTATCCATCACTCTAATCCATGGCGATATGTTGCACCTCTAGGATGGTTTACACCCCTCCTCTCGATCCAGCAACTGCACTACAGCTTCCACTATTTACCAAGATCACAGATCCCGGTGAGGAACTTTCAGCAAATGGACGTGCATGCAAATGCATTCATTCCCCTCCCATCGACGCATCAAGCATCATCCGGATGAAAAGAGATCGGCGATCATCTGGGTTGGGGGTAAAGGTATTCCACTGATCACCTCAGCTTGTCTGCCAAGTGCTGCATTCACTTGCGAAATGATTTTGCCTTGGACGGTGTACTGTCTGTCCTAGCGATCTGCCATCCAAGGCTGTGGGGAGTTTGACAAACAACTTGTGATGGGCCTAGATGCATGTGAATGAAAAAGCAATAGTTAATTAGAAGCAAATAAGATTGATTGATTTCATTTGAATTGAGGCACTGCTCTTTAGTTTATCTCATAATAGAGGTCAATGAAATTAAATCAGTGAGGACACATACCTATATACTTTGTCTACATGTAAGTACTGTGTGAGCTTTTCAATAGTATTTTCAGTAGTATTCTCAATAGTATTTTCTCAGTACATCACATTTCCCCTTGATTTTAAACTCATTTTTTACTTTTGTTGTAATTCTTCAGTAACTTCTTCATCTACTCCCATCCTCTGCACCCCATCTCTCTCTCTCTCTCTCTCTCTGTCTTTCTCTCTCACATGCCATTCAACATGGTGGTACTGGAAAATGGAAAACATTGAGATGTTTCTGGGGAGGGGGGGGTGTGCGTGTGTGTGTGTGTGAGAGAGAGAGAGAAAGTGAGAGAGAGAGAAAGAGAGAGAGAAAGAGAGAGAGAGAGAGAGAGAGAGAGAGAAAGAGAGGGTGCAGAGGATGGGAGTAGATGAAGAAGTTACAGAAGAATTACAACAAAAGTAAAAAATGAGTTTAAAATCGAGGGGAAATGCAGATTTGTGATGTTAAAACTTATAAGGAAATGAGAGTTACTAAAAAAATAATGTGAATTCTCCCTCTCACAGAATGATAAAAATCCCATTTTACTACACATAAAGCGAATTGATTTCATTCTATTTTCTCCTTCACCTTCATGTAACTCTGTACAAACTACATGTACGTACTGTATTTGTGCCCTCCACCCAGTAATGAATGTGTCATTTGGGCTAATGAATTACTGCGTACTCTTGACAGCATCCACTGAAATTCAAAATTGCTCCCTCATGGCTAATTTACTGCTCTTCGGAGTATGAGAAATAAATTTTGCAGGCGTCTGTCGCCAATAATTGGGAAACAGTTCGGAGAACCATTTTTTCCCCTGTATAATCTTCTCTCATCTCTCATCATCCATCTCTCTCTCTCTTCCTCTCTCTCACTTTCTCTCTCCCTCTCTCTTTCTCTCCTCCTCTCTTTCTTTCTCTCTCACTTTCTCCACTTCCCTTTCTTCCATTCTGTTTCTCTCTCTTTTTCTATACATCTGTTTTCCTCTCTTTACATCTACATGTACAAGTGACTTATTCCAAGCTCTCTAACAGACATCCAAGTTTTTCTTCTTTACATCTTGAACATTTTCACAAATCATACAACTGCACACTTCCCAGTATTAACCACAGAGCTACATTATCTCAAGATAAACAGTATGTTTCCAGTGTATCACTCTGATTTACAACCAATTAGCAATCAGACTAAACAAGTCCTATCAGTCTTCCATCACAGCTAGACACTCTCATTTTTGCACATTGTAGGCTGAACAGAAAAAGCAAGATGAAAATTGGAAAACAATGCACCAATATTTAAAGGTAAGAGATAGTTTTGGGAAGCTCTCAAAAAATTTTCGTGAGATTTCTTTGATTTTACTTAATAAATAGCAGGGTACTAACATAACTAAGATGCTGTGAAGTTTTTTCCTCCTCAAGTGAAGTATTTATCGAATGAAAAGTGAAAAGTAATAAAAATCCCTGGCCCAAAAAAGAGGGGATGTAAATTCAAACAACGGACACACACATTACGCACATGGGGATTGCCGTGTGTTATAGAATACGCTACACACAGTGCGAAGCGCTGGGTTTATTGTGCGGGGAACCTTCGGGTGGATATGGTCTTAGCGTGAGGCAGTGAAAAGCCGTTACCAAGCGTTTCTTACAGATATTTACACTAAAATTTGTTCGAAATCGTGAATGGAATGTTAAAATAATCTCGTACATGTGTCTTATGATAAAAGGAGAATAGTATGCGACTATGTTAGATAAGTTTCTTGCCAGTATTTTTTTGCTACCGAGACTGTCTGTGAGCTTTAATGACAAATATAAATTAAATGTAAATATTGTCAAGGGATTTAGGTAATTAATTACTATAGTTTATAATGTTTTTGTCACTTGTCAGCATGATTATTTTGGGGTACCTTTTTTCTCTCCCCACGACTATAGTTATTGCAGGGCTCCACACTAACTTTTTTTCTCTGTGGGTCCATGCAAACTGCGATTTTTAACATCTCTATACATGTACATGTACATGAGCCCTATGTAAAAAAAAATTGAAATTTTGGGGGTCTGGAGCTAGATTGGGGGGGGGGCATGTATTCCAGGCACCTGTTTGTGTCAATCATTGGTTATTGTAATTTTAAGAATTTCCTCAAACTTTATCAACTGATTCTTAATCTTCTAATTTCCTGCTTTTATCAAAGCCAATTTAATGGCATAAGGTGAACTTCTCCTTCAGTATGGAGAGGTTCCTCCAGCTCTAGCAGCTTGTAGTCAAACTGAATTAACAGCGATCAATGGTAATAAGCGCAGATCTGTGCACAACAGAGCAGGTAAATTATAGAAGCTCAAAAAACATCCGCACTCCAAAATAGCTCAAAAGATGCAGTTTGAGGATGCAAAAGAAACAAGCATGTTGTATTGTAAGGCGTTGTTTCATAGTTGGATGAACCATTGACCTGAATTCATTATTAAGCTTCTCAGAAGTCCGTCTACAGCCAGAGTTTATAAAATAGCCTGACAATTCTGATCCGGGGAAAAATCACAACTAGTTCAAGACGCAAGTCGTGGACCATTTCACCATTGCGCTTGGGATATTACATTTGTAGCTCAAGTCATTATCAAAAGAAAACTAGGGCTTATTCGAGAAATTTAGCAAGCTACTTGTATATGGCAAAGTAGTGGGCTAAATTGCTGATGAAGATGCATACAGACAATGATATACATGTACTCTGAACTTTAAGCTAATTCCTCAAGCAAATGGGCCTAGCTCAACTCAGGCTATGCCAGAGAACTTCAAACTACATGTATATTTTCTTAAAGATCAGTCTAGTATCAGTCTAGAATATTGCCTTAAAGTGATTGATTAACTTTGTGAAAAATTGTAAAATCAGCTCAAATGCTAGTGAATTGTGTACAGTCCTCTAACTACATATATAATTAAGGATATGTGAAAGTATGAGAGAAAATGGAACCCGTTTACTATCCTAAAAAAGAGAAAATCGCTAGCGCAAGTCGCTCGGCTTCTTCGCTGCGCTGCAGTCACAAAAACCAAGCACCAGCGCTTGGCGATTTCAGAGCGGGTTTCCAGCCCGTACGGTATTCTGTGATAGAGCGAGGTATGCCAACCGTAAGAGTTCTTTAGGGTTCGGTGGTACTCTATCCCGACATCAATGTTCAATCGTAAATATCTTGATATATAAACGACCGATCAGCTTATAAAACTCAGGCGATTCCTGTCTGAGCTAAAGGTTTGCAATTATGATTACAGCATTAGCTGGAACAGTGATTTTTTTTTTTCAATCCTGGGCAAAGTTAATCAATGCCTTTAACTTACAATGTATTTTAAAAATAATAAATAAATTAGGGCCTACAAGTAATCTCCCCTAAAATGCAACTATTCAAACTCAAAGACCGTCAATTTCTTTTCAGAATGAAATCTCAAAATCTCAAGCTACATGTATTTCGTGTACATTATATTGTAAACCTTCAGAAAATTGTTGCTGAAATAAAATGCTTTCACACTGGCATCATGCATAGTCCTACTGTCAGGGAAGTTACACTTCCCTGGTCCTACAGTGTATTATGTCAGTTCACACTGGATAATACACCTTTCGTGTCACACATGTCTTGCTCATCACATACATTGTAGAGGGCACTATTCTACTATTATTGTGAGTAACTTGGTTTTTAAGTTGTAATGTGTATAACACTGGTTAGATCACTCTAGGAAATAAAATATATACATGTACGTAACTATACATGTATATGCGTAAAACTTACATGCCACTGTGCATAAATTCTACAAACCTCTGTGGGATTGTCATACAGCAAGCTTAGGCCAAGTAAAATTGATTCCTAGTTTCTCGTCCGGATTTTGCAAAAATGAGGAGGGGGTACCATGTTTGATAATTGATATTTTTAAAAGATGGCCGTCACACATACAAATGCTATTAGGCATGGCTAGTTGGCTACCTATTATATTCATATTCTTCTGGGGTTTCAAGACAATTGACCACATTTTGTGGTTTGGCTCAACATCTTTTGATTCAGAGCTCTAAAAAATATACCAGATGCATGAGTAGAAAGAGCAAAATTTTCTGCACACACTACATGTATGTCCATTTTTGTTGCATGACCAAATTGCATTTGATCCCAGGAATGTTAAAAAAGGAGGATAAGTTTTAAAATCCTTAAATTGGCAACACATTGAGAGGTTCAAAATCATTGTTTTTTATCGAAACTGGCAACTTCACTTATCGACAATTTTTTTTAACCATGTATATTGTTTTCAAAGACATTACACCTTACATGTATTAGAATCTTGTAGCACTAAAAGAAATGTATTATTGTTGCCAATTTGAAGAACAAAATATGATCAATTTAGCCCTTAAATAATTCCTGTCCTGAAAGGGTTAAACCCCTAAAAGACATCAAGTTTTAATTTTAGGGGTCTGCAGCAAAATGTTGGTGGTTTTTAAAAATTATCATTAATTAACAAAAATATCAAATAACAAAAGAAAAAGGATTTAGGCGGGGACGAGAAACTAGGAACAATTTTTATTTGGCCTTAGGCATAAACAGAGTTGAATAAGAGTTTTTTTTCAGATATTGTACTTTAAAGAATTGAAAATTACATGAATGGGCAAAATGTAAAGAAATTTGCCTCAGTACATGTCTGTACATTTGTTCACAGGGAATGACATGAGACCATTATTCAACAAATTTCATTTCAAATGTTCAATCTCCTTTTCCTTATCAGATCTTTGCATTTTAGAATGACAAAATACCAGATGAAAAGTTCAGGGGCTGAAGAGAAATTGTTACAAAATACGAATGAACAATATTCAAAAGTTTGTGTTGAACTATTAGAGGTGTCATAAATATAATATAATAATAATGATTTATAAAGCGCAGAAAGTATGTACATACATTCTCAGCGCTGCAAGAGCTCCTGATGTGCTTATAACTATGAAATAATAGTTATGTGCTTATAACTATTCATGAAAAGATATGCTTTTAGTTTTGATTTGAAAGTATTTACAGTTGGTGATGACCTGATTTCTAACGGTAAGTTGTTCCACAGTTTGGGGGCTGCGCAGACAAATGCTCGATCTCCTAAGGTTATTTTTGTTTTATATGATGAGGTTTGCAGTAGTAAAGTATCTTGAGAACTGCACAGGTTGTGGGTATGTTTGCGAGCTTTGAGTTGTAACAGTTCCACAGTATATTTAGGGGCTTGACCAATTAGAGCTTTATAGACAATCAACAGGATTTTAAAAGATATTCTTTGTCGCACTGGTAGCCAGTGCAGATCTCTCAAAACGGGTGATCCTTGAGAATTTGGAGCATCCACAAATCAGTCTTGCACAGAGGTTTTGGACCCGCTGCAGTCATACATGTACATGTAGTCAAGTGGTTTGAATACTGGAGATGCGAAGGTCGTGGGTTCGATCCCAGGCACAGCACTTATGTCCTTAAGGCATTTTATCTACATTGCTTCTCTCCTTCCAGGTGTTAAATTGGCACCAAGTAGGATGTGAACACCATTGTGGCTAGATTTGCATGTATGTGCTTATAAAATGGTGCCTGGCTGGAATGCTCCCTAGTGGAGTGGAGAGCGTAGACTGTACAATGTATATGTAAATTGTATGTGCGGAATAGCAATTGAATCCAATGGGGATAATAATAATTAATGTAAAGTGCTTAGAAACATAATATTACACCGCCGTAAGTGCTATATTAAACAAAGGTGACTATTATCACTATTATCATTATCATTATTAAAAGATACTGCAAAAGCGAAAACTTTCACATGCATGAAATTTTGAAACTTTGAAACCATTCAATTTTGAAACTTTCAAGCCATTAAATTACTTTGTCACAATTTTTTCAATGTTTCAGAGTACAGTCAAAGTTCCAAAGAATAATCCAAACAGAGCATACCTGAAAGATAAAAAAATATAATATGTAAACCTTTGCCCTGGTGATGTGTATTTTATTGGCAGACAGGATCCATTGTCATGGTAACTATAAACAACATCTTGACCCTGGCCCCTTCTCTCATGGATATGTGAAATGATATAAAATATGGAATTGAGTATGCACTATACTATATTTCTGCTGAATTCAACTGCAAAATACACAACTGTCTCACTATTCAGAAAAAAAGTGTATAATTTCATTCAAGCACATAAAAGAAGGATTGTGGGAACTCTCTTCCTCAATGCTTCATTCAAAATTTAGATTGTGTACATTACATTATATTTGAAAATTATTGAAAATATTTTAAAAGGTAACGGATTTGGTAGAGTAAATCTTGTATTCTTGTTATATGGTTCATATCATGTATGACAATGAGGATACTTGGTTCCTTCAATGCTGAGTTTTCCACTTTAGCTATCAAATCGCTTGTGGGGTTCAGGCCATTGTAATCAACAAAGAAACACAATTTTAGCAAATTCTAAATACATAATTTGTAATATATACAATTCCTCAAGAATGCAGGTTCAAAATCAAAGGTGAATATAATAGTGAATTACCTCATTTGTTCCCAATATAAAATAATTCTTGATGCACTACACAAGTTAGGCAATCGTGTCCAAATCTTACAATGACCATGAAATTCGCTTTCTTCAGCAGTGCAAAAACAGGCATGATAATGCTTACTCCTGAGTACTTCTACATTGTACTTCACAATCCACTATTATACCAATAATCATCATTCAATTAGGCTCTACATGTTTCACTATAGAAGGATCCATATAATTTGCCATATTTCAAGGACTGTTTCTGACTGGCTGTGATCTTGTTTGTTTAATGGTTAGATTATTTGTACAATGGACATCTGTTGCTGCCGTGTAGACAGAAAGATCAATACAAGAATCTAATCAGAGACCTATTAACCATGATCAAACAGGGTGTCAAATGGTGTATGCAGTAGCAGCCAGGTTTCCAAGATTATTTGATTTATTTCAACGCTTAAAATTTAAGTTTTATTGATGATTTCACACGTCACAGAGTGAAGGAATTGGGAGCAATTCTAATACACGTAAACTGTGTAATATGTAAGCAAAGGTTCAATTCCCCAAAGTGACCAAACCTCATTATGCGAACTTTTGAAGGCCATCTCTCGTTGCTCATAATTCAATACTGTGGTGAAATGTAGAAAGGATTGTCAATAAACATTGTTTAAAATCATACATGTACAATATCATGATCAAGTAACATGTGGCACTTATTGGTAAATACCAAATATAAAGTACATGTACATGTACCTTTCACTGTGTTTAAAAATAACATGGACAGGAAACTGGCAATTTCTTGTTTTTTTAATGAAAAAAAACCCAACAAAACAACCCTAAAATGGATGATACATACAGATGTTTTGGAGAAATACATGTACAGTACCAGTCAGCATTCACTGACTACATTAAAGCTCATAGACAGTCTTGGTAGCAAAAATCATATTGGCAAGAAACTTACCTAACATAGTCACATACTACTCTCCATTTATCATGAGACACATGTGCGAGATTATTTAACATTACATTCACGATTTCGAACAAATTTTAGTGTAAATATCTGTAAGAAACGCTTGGTAACGGCTTTTCACTGCCTCACGCTAAGACCATATCCACCCGAAGGTTCCCCACACAATAAACCCAGCGCTTCGCACTATGTGTAGAGTATTCTATACACACAGCAATCCTAATGCGAGTAGTGTGTGTGGCCGTTGTTTGAATTTATATCCCCTCTTTTTTGGGCCAGGGATTTTTATTACTTTTCACCTCTCATTCAGTAAATATTTCACTTGAGGAGGAAAAAACTTCACAGCATCTAAGTTATGTTAGTACCCTGCTTTTTATTAAGTAAAATCAAAGAAATCTCACGAAAAGTTTTTGAGGGCCTCCCAAAACTATCTGTTACCTTTAATACACTCTTCAGCCCAGAACAATTTTGTTATCCACTGCAAAGATGTCAAAACATCATAGTTTTACATACTAAACCTATACACTACCTTGTTGTTTGCACCCAAGGGGCTCCTTATACTTATTCATACATCCTTTTTAGTGAAAATTAATGGAAGCATTCCTGTCCACATTGAAATCCTACCACAAACCAAACAAAATCCCAATCAATCAATATATACTACAAACCAAAATGTGATTTAAACTGACATCTGATAGGAACAATCTGATTTGGAGTATTAAAGATCCATTTTTTTCTTACAGAATTATTTTCTACTTTTAAAGAGAAGGTTGAGTTCTGGGAAAGGTGAAAAATAATGTGTGAGCTTTCTCATTAATTACTTTTACATTAGCTTGGAAGAATAGTAGAAATCAAATGTTCCCTGGAAAGGATTGCTCTTCAAATGCCCCCATATTAAAAAAAATTACAAGAAATAACTCAAAATCCTGAAATGTTTGGGTCGAACATCGGTCGAACATTCATGCCACGTGTGTAATTGTGTATAAATGTACCGTATATACAAAACTTTCCCCATAAGGCTTTCTCAATCAAAATTAAATTCAGAAAGCCCTCTTACTTGTTCTTTATCAAACTATTTTCAAATCTCCTAGCAGAACTTCCTACCTCGACATATCTTGTTGTTTCTCTATCCCTCTCTCCATCTATTCCCCTTAAAAACACATTTTTAGATTTAAACATACCATGTTGAGAAACAGAAGGGCATTAACTCTGTCTTTAAGTACAATGTACATACAACACGTATATGTATATGGCCCATATTCTGAACTGCAGTTTAACTTTAACTGTGGTCTTAGTGTGGTTTACATGTAACTTTGTACAGAAATTTAGACTAGGCTTGCTGTCTAAATCAGTTTTAATTAAACTCTGGTATAATTTAGACTTTACGTTAAACCGGAGTTCAGGCCTATGAGCTAACACCCTTCTGGCTCCAAAAAGACACTATGTACTTTACATCAGATATACATGTCCATGACTCCATGTACACTGTACATACAAATTACTGCATTGAAGATTTTGATACCATTTTGATTTCAATTTCTTTTCTCCGGGCTTCACAAATGTCCATCCTCTTTCCCGTACAACAATCAAATATCTCACACAAAGAGACCATTGACTCACTGGGACGCACTTTACATCTTGATATCAAAACTATCATCAAAGTACTGCTAAAAAGACTTGTGTTTTGATCCTACTCACATTGCACACAAAAGCAGAGTACTATTCGCTCTATACAGAATTCATAACAATGGGGAGTGCTCACAATACAAGGTGATTCACTGACAGAATTCAGTCACGCATAAGTAATGATTACACAATAAGGTAGCAAAAAAAAGGTGTATTACATGTACATCTCATTACCCTCGGCCTGCAGTGTATTTTGAAATATAGAAAATGACAAATGTTTATTATACACGTGGCGAAACTTTAAGTTCCTTAACATTTTAAGTGCTACAATTCTGCAATATAAGTCTATACAATGCCTTGTGGGAAATTGTCCTTTACTTTTTTTACAGATGTTGAGTCTCACCCACTACATACCATTCTACCAGAGATTTTAAAAAAGAGAATAAAAGTGCACGCATCCTCCTTTCTTTTTTAAAGTTCCGACGAGAAACTAATCATTTTCCTTTCTTTGACGTACATGGGCACTGGCTTAATTTAATGCAAGTCAACGCACTGAATTTTCCTGTTGTCTACATAGATCTAAGAGGCATGCAAGGAATCTGAATATGAATGATTACGACTCAACACTCCTGGCGCCTGGCGGAATAAAACAAGGAAGACTTTGTGTGCACATGAAATAATAAAACAAAACTACTGATAATGCAGTTGCAGGTGAACTTTGGATAGGACAGATGAACGAAAGACAATTACCTTCAAATGTAACAGTGATTAGAGGCTCTTTGACCATCAAAAAACAAAGAGAGTTGGTTTTAACTTCCATTCAAACTGTCAAATAACAAGAAACTGTTAGATTTATTGACTGGAATTTAGTTTCATTATTTCTTCTTTCATATTTTACGAATACAAAAACCATGTAGGCCTATTCATCATGCTGAGAGCCAGAAAGGCACCAACGTTAATATACTATTAATACATGGTTGGGAGTGCGCTAGTGCGATCTGGCAACACAAAGGTGTACTAGCACCAACGTTAATATACTATTAATACATGGTTGGGAGTGCGTTAGTGCGATCTGGCAACACAAAGGTGTACTAACACACTCGGCTACGCCTCGTGTGTTAGACACCACGATAAAAACCTGCGTGTTGCTGGATCGCACTAACGCACGAACTCACAACCATGTATTAATAGTTTTATAAAACGGGTCTACAATTTTAGTGTTTTCTTACAATCTTAGTGTTTGATCCAGATTAGCCGTGCGTTAGTCCCCTCGCCGTGCGTTATCACTTTTTTTTTGCTCGGTCACGTGATGTTATTTGACCAATCAGGATGGCTACATTCTTGAACCCGTTTTATAATGCGATTTGGCAACACAAAGGTTTTTATCGTGGTGTACTAACGCACGAGGCGTAGCCGAGTGTGTTAGACACCACGATAAAAACCTGCGTGTTGCTGGATCGCACTAATGCACGACCTCACAACCATGTATTAAAAGTTTTATAAAACGAGTCTACAATCTTAGTGTTTTCTTACAATCTTAGTGTCTGATCCGGATTAGCCGTGCGTTAGTCCCCTCGCCGTGCATTAGCACTTTTTTTTTGCACGGTCACGTGGTGTTATTTGACCAATCAGGATGGCTACATTCTTGAACCCGTTTTATAAATGATACTTGTCAACAACCTTCTAAATATACATGTAGCTTTGAGCAGACGATTGCACAAAAATATATGCTCAACGACACTTGTAATTTGTATTTTGACTTTAATGCACTCACGGAACCATCACTATGTGGGGCTGTGTCTTCGGCAGCAGTGAACCTTGAAGAGGTAAAAACACCAGTATAATCAGCAAAATTCGGAGAAAATACTTGCTTTTACAATTTAGGATGATAAAATATCTGATTTCCTGAGTTTCTTCAATAGGATCTTGAACTTTTCAGACTGTAATACTTAGTTACATGTAGGCTGGCGATCTTGCTAAATTGAAACAGACATTTGAGATCGCGAATCCACACTCGCCTAGATGGTAAAGCAATTTTTGCGGTACAGAGGTCCATTGTGCGACAGCGAGGTTATTTATAAACAGGCACATAGCCGAGGGCGGTCCCCCCCCCAAAAAAAATGCAAGAGCGAAAAAGGGGGAAGTGAGAGAAAAAAAAGCAAGAAAAAGTACAGACAAGAAATGATGAAATGAAAGATAAAAAGAGAGAAAGAATTGAGCGGCGTGACAGACTTTATTTCTTTTAAATAAGTAAGAAATCAAGTTACAAAACCACAAAGTCAATCATGAAATTGCTGCTCGTCCTACCCGACGTATGGAGTGTACGTTCAAGAGCTTTGCATGCTCACAACCACACCCCCCCCCCCTGAAATTAAATCCTAGCTATGCAGTTGTTTATAATTAACCTCACATAGATGTGTGAGTTTGACAATGATGTGTTGGGGGGGGGGGGGTTGTTGTCTTTTAGTTTTTTAATGCTCAAATTGTCTCCTAAGGCTAAGAGCTCTCTTGCCTACAGTACTTGCCTACGTAACTAATATAAGGTTAACCATCTGCAAGATATGGTGGTGGATCCAGTGTCCGAACACTTTTCAGAAAATCAACGATAGCAAATAAAATATCAAACGAATATCTGTCAAACTTACATAATGAATGCTCAAAGTCCTACAGAAAAAGAAGTTGATGGAATTTTAAAAAGACAACGTAGATTTAATACGATATTCCCTTCCGAGTGAACCCCTTCCCAACGACGCGGCGTTTTTGGTCCCTTAAAAAAGGTACTGTATTTCCGAACGTGTGAAACCTATGGGAAAAAGACACAACCTCTGTTTCAATAGTGTGGTTTTCATACGCGTAATCCCACGCGTATGAAAACCCATTTTAGGCCCTTAACTGTACACGTTCAGTAATACAATCTGTTCGGAATTACAATCCTTGACTATACATGTAGATCTAAAGTTAAAGTGTTGACAACAACTTTATATGCACGCAACCGCAGTCTACCTGCTCGGGCTAAACCATACATGTAAATACTTAATAGTATAAACTATGATACACCCGGGCGGATGGAACAATGCTCCTGCCGAATGCAGCGTATCCAGCGCCCGGGACCGGGGACGGCGCGACAGATTTCTATCTACCGCTTAGTACAGGCGCTAACTTTTAAGATTAATTCTGATCTAATTAAGTTGACTACGAGTTCATAAACTGCGTAAATATCGTTTGATTAGAAATTAGGTAGGGTAAGTTAAACAATTCTTTTACATGCTCACCTTCCAATGGTGAAAACGTCGAAGTTAGATCTCTACTTCTCGATGCGTCGTATACGTCGCTCTCACTTTATTGCAGTGCAGTGCCGGTGCAGTGCAAAGCTTCCCGTTACTCGGAGGCCATTTTGGTTGGTACGTGTGCGTAGGCGATATACCGTGGTCTCTGATTGGCTGCGACATTTCCAACGGTGCAAATGATTGGTCAGTTGTTTTACACCTGTTAATTGTTTTGCTGAAGAGACTTTTTATTTTCGTCGTTGATCAATGAAGCATTTCAGGCACGTTGACCTCACGAAAGGGGATGGGCATGCAATGTACTCAAGGTAACAGAAGAAGAAGAAGAAGGTCGATCAATACTATAGGCATATTCTTTCATCTCTTCTAATAAAAGAGTCGATTCAACTACTTAACTACCTATTACCAGGGACGCGGACCATTCTCCATCTTGAAAGGTGGATATGGGATGGTATGGGAGATGAAGACATTGAATAAATGAGTTCGTTGCAAAAAGGGGGTGGGGGGGGGGTGTCGCAAAAAAAAATGATAAACTTTATTTTTACCCCATATGATATGGGAATCACAATATTTTTAACGAAATAGCAACCAATTTGAAAAGTCTTTTATTATTATTATCATCATTATACTATTAATACATGGTTGGGAGTGCGTTAGTGCGATCTGGCAACACAAAGGTTTTTATCGTGGTGTACTAACGCACGAGGCGTAGCCGAGTGTGTTAGACACCACGATAAAAACCTGTGTTGCTGGATGCACTAATGCACGACCTCACAACCATGTATTAAAAGTTTTATAAAACGGGTCTACAATCTTAGTGTTTTCGTACAATCTTAGTGTTTGATCCGGATTAGCCGTGCGTTAGTCCCCTCGCCGTGCGTTATCACTTTTTTTTTTGCACGGTCACGTGGTGTTATTTGACCAATCAGGATGGCTACATTCTTGAACCCGTTTTATAAATCATCATCATCGTCATCATTATCTATTTAGGGTATTCATCCGATCAATACTCACAACATGATTTGATGACACTATAGAAAGTGCTCTTGGCACTGGCGTACTGATGGTGGTGGGGGGGGGCCTTGGGGGCTGCAGTTCCACGCCCCCCCCCCCCCAAAAAAAAAGGAGGGGAAGGGGAGGAAAAATTACCTACCGGATATAGGTCTAGATTTGTGACAAAATTACATTTTCATTAAAAAAGATCAATTTTTTTTGCTTGGCTCGCTCGTAAGTATTCACTATTTGTGCCGCTTATGCCCATGTTCAGCCCCCTCAAATTTTTGGGCTCATTACGCCACTGATCACCATTCCAGTGCAAATTAATGCCAACGCGTCAAAACCACTACGCATATTTAATAACTTTTAGAGGAAATTTGCCCCAAAGTGCGTACACAAGACCCTTTCAAAACCTGATATATACCAGTAGAACATGAATAGCCAATACCAGTGTCAAAATTTTGGTTTGTTTGATTGTTCGAATAAAATAAACAGTCAAAATACTATACGGCGTATCGTATACGGAACAAAATACACGGATGCATAATAGGCATACCAGCATGCAGGCTGACTGGAAGGGCTACATCTTGGGGGGGGGGGGCACCTCAAAGGAATTTTTGACAAAATTTGCTTCGAATTGCAGCTATATACGCTTGCTATACACCGACAGGCATGCGCCTGATCCCCCCCCCCCCCACCTCTCTTCATACATAATTATTCCTTGATATTTTGAAAAAAAATTCCGAACCTTGCGCACTGGCATTTTTCTGGGGGAAAAATGTATTCTTTTCAGCAGTTTTCTTCAGTTCTTCAGTTCTTTTGCGTAATCACTTATTAGGCTTCGGGATATTACCTTTATAAACCTTCTTTTGGAATGTTGAAAACATTGCATTTTACAGCACTATTAGAAAGCAATGTTGATATTAATATCAGTGGTCTTCATCCTCCTCTCTTTCCACCTTTCATTTATACTCTATCTTCCTATAAGTATTCATAAGTATGGTACCAGATCGTCTGATAAAATCTATATTCCCAAACATCGTAAAGTTATTTTTCAACATAATATCCGTTTCACCGATCCTATACTTTGGAACGATTTACCTGCACCCATAATAACATAACTTTATAATTCTGTGTCTCTGTTAAGCTTTTCATGGAAGCTAAAAAAATGTATATGATACCGGATTATAGTAAATAATGCCCTGCTTGTTAACTATGCTCGATCACTATTATCCTAACCTGTTTCCAGTATCTTTTTTGTAAGAATGCATGTGAATACTTAGTATTTCGATATTCTACTCTCAACGTATATCTTGCCACTGTATTATCCATGCATGTCATACAACTCAATATGATTATTGCTATATGTTGCAGTCCTCTTACTTTCCCTCTATTCCAAGTTCCCTATTATATATATCCTCTTCTCTCCCTCTCTTTGTCTGTGTATTCAGGCGTACCCGCTGCAAGCATCTGCAGGATCTGCTTATTTGGATTGCGCCTTCTTCCCTGTAATTTTGCAAATTTTTGATTGTACTGATATTACTTTATATGCATGTAAATTGTAGAACAGATGTTGAATGTTGTCAAAACCAAGGGAAGAAAATACATTGTAAATGTTAATTTGAATTTGAATTCCTCTTCACCTCTCCCTCCCTCTTTTCTTATATTCTCCGATCAACCTTTCTTTTTTTCTCCTCTCTTTCTCTCTCTCCAGCTCTCTGTCTCTTTTTATCTTTCTCTATCTCTCTTTTTCTCTTTCCAGATAACTTATATACACGCTTTCTTTCCCTCTCTCCTTTAACCCTCTCCTTCTCAACTTGCCTTTCCTTTTCTTTCTCTTTCCTATCCTTCTCTCTCCCTTTCCTCTTATACCTTTGATGACACAGAAGTTTTAATATTTTTAAATGTTCAAATAATACTAGAGTTTTATTCATTTTTAAAAATTATATGGTTGTATACGTTATAGTCCTTATTTGGATCGTTTATTGTTGTGTACATTTGCCTTTTTTAAATTGAACAATTTCAGCTTTTCAGCTGCATGTTCTTTTATTACAATAAACCGAATCAAATAAAAAATCAAAATGTAAACAGTCATTCTAATTGTAAAGGAAAACATAAGTGGAGGGGTCTATAAGAAAGCATGGCATGTATTTCATGCAGTTTGAAAAATCAAAATAGTAACAGTCCACAAATTAAAAGAAAAAAGAAACGTGCTATAACCTTAGCACTATTAACAAGTTTTAAACAAAGACGAGAAGAAAAGAGAGAAATAATTTAAGAAGAAGTAGAAGAAGAAGAAAAGAAGGGGAAAAGAGAGAAAAATACAAAAATAAAAAAAATCTGACTGCCTGGTTGGATATCTTGTATTTCATGGTTTTAAAGAAACATTTGCACTGCTTTTGGTAGGTTGTTTCTGTCAAGTTGATACATAAATTTTCCAAGATTGTGGGAGTATAAATCATATTTTTAGAGACTTATACATTCAAGGGACAATAAATTGGTGTGCGTCCGGTAACTCTTGTTGAAAATAATTCTCAATACTCTTTTTTGTAAAAGATAAACCCTGTTAGGTTAATACAGTTACCCCAAGCAAGAATAATATAGTCTAAGAGAGATGAAAACAAGATCTAAGAGTGAAGTATAATGTATGAAGGCCTTCCAAGGGAAAAGGTGATTTAGTTTATTATATACCAATGTTTCTAGATAGGTTTTTGCAAAGGTTATGTAAAAGTGGTTTCCATGAAAGTTTACCATCGATCGTCACCTAGAAATTTGGTCGTTTCAACTTTGCTTGTAAGTTATATGAAATGGTCGTCCATCCACGATAACATTCCCCGGGTTGGGGGGGGGGGGGGGGGAGGCAATCATATTGGGCAGACGGGTAGGCCTATGTGCCGCTTTGACGACCCCCTTTTTCAACGGCCGATCGCCGTTCTCAAGATACCAGAATTTTCCATAAACTGCCGTTCTCACCCTTCTCACGCATACTGCTAATTGATGCTCGACCACGTCACGTTGTAACTCGTCCCTAGTATGATCGAAGTACGGCAACCCCGTTCGTAGTACGTCCATCTCGTTCGATACGTTGCAACTCCGTCTAATTTTAGGACGGGAGAAAATTTTGAACAGGCTCAAAGACCCTTCCCGTCCAAGCCAGTCCGAGCACGTCCATGAAGTTCTTAAACATATCGTAAACAGTTGCTACTATACGTTTACTCCGTTCGCACACAGTTTGAGCCCGTTTTGGCAACATTTTCCAGAACGTAGTGAGAACTAGCTTGGTGTGATGGGGGGTATTAGATCCACGTTTCGAGGGCGGCTGCGGCACACCCCCGTGTGGAAAAAATTTGAGTGTTCCCCCTATGGTCCCCCCCCCCCTCCCCGGGGAGGGGGGGGGGGGACTGTTATCGTGGATGGACGACCATTTCATAAGCAAAGTTGAACCCCCCCCCGATAGACGGGATCATCTGCCTTGTTTCCGGTGTCTGTTATAATTATGGTAATAATAATAATAATAATACTCGGTTCTTTTATACATAGCGCTTAACATATTGCAGGATAGCATGTCCCTATGCGCTTAAAATGAAAAACAGAAAAAACCACAAATACAAAAAATACAAAAAGTACATAATAGTGGTGTTGGGCACTGAGTTCATGCATACATAGCTTAAGCATTAAATAAATGCTTTTTATTGAGAGAAACCTTAAACTTATCTAAATCCTTACGATTTCTCATAGAATTTGGAAGTGCATTCCATAAAACTGCGGAGGCGTGTGCAAAAGAACGCTCACCATATATTTTGGTTAAGATCGGTAGAGTCTCTTCTGAAGAAACGTAGAAACCTAGCGAGAAAATTTGATTTTGAAGTGCTGACAGTTTGCATTTTAGAGCACTAGAAAGCTTATTATACCTCACGAAGATGCTAAATTATTACACGCAAGTTCTTTTTTTTTTATTGCGAGGGGACCCATGCATGGTATAGTGGAAGGACACTTTCTCAAAAATTATTTTACTTTATCTTCAGGAAATCAGAATTTGTTTTTCATTTCGTTTTGTTTTCTCATTACTGGGGCTGACAGAGCGTTTGGAAACATGGATATAATTCGCCCTCTGTATAATTTGTCTCCCTTGAGATTCATGATTTATACAATTCCATCATATAACATGTTTTATATGTATTAATGCTTCTTTTGTCTGACTAGAAAATAAATATGTTTGACAGCTAGCTGTGAAGAAAATACTGCTTCGATTGGCAAATCAGTCAAAATGAAGATGTAGAGAATTTTGAAATCCCGTTATCCATGCAAATGATTCTGGCTAGTATTGGGTATGAAAAAGCAAGAAGAAAAAAACAAAAACAAAAACAAAAAAAAAAGTTTGATTTTCTTATAATTTTTGTTGTTTATTTATCTATCATTATTTTGGTTATCAATATTATTATTATTATTATTACTAGTATTATATATATATATATATATATATATAGCCATAAAAGAAATGTAACTAAACAATATAAACAAACAGATGTTTATCAAATATTCAATTGTGCAGGATGTCATATTTTTTATTATTGTTCTTTAAGTGGTTACAGATTTTTTCCATTTCATGAGGTATATCATAAAATGGTTTTGTTTGTTTTTTTAAAGATAATTTCTCCTGACTTCATCAAGAACTGATCACACTGTAAAAATACTCCCAATTCAGTTGTAGATCATCCTGAGAGGTTGTGTGTTAACTTCAGAAAAGGGTCATGCAAGCATCAAATAAAGGAATTTGGCACAGAAATAATAATTTTTTATACATGTTATATAGAGAATTTTATGTACAATATTTGCTAGTCAAAGTAGTTGGCTGTGTCACTTCAAATTACATGTCTTGAGCATAATACCTGTATTACTTCCAGGAAATATGAGAAAAGTGAAGTCACCTATTCTTAGTACTGCAAGGAATTTATTTATGTATTTCTTTGAAGTATAACATAATTCAAACGTGGAGTACTTCAGTACTGTAACATCAGTATATGTATCATACACAGGATTCCATATATTTTCTTTAGTTCGAGAAAGTATATACATGCATATATATATATATATATATATATATATATATATATATATATATACATATATATATATATATACATATATATATAGTTTTCGTGTTTTAGATACAAGTTATAACAAGATACAAAGTTGTGTTACCTTTCTACATCATACACCTGAATTTAAGTGCAAATACATGTACTTCTTTAAACTTTCTATTAAACTAAAAGACAACATCTTAATCATACTGAACACAACTTACACAAGGAACAAAATATGTTACATCTATCTCCACATAATAAGTATAAAATATTCTTCTGTCACACTATTTTTCATAGAAAAATTCATTTCATAATCAAAATGTTCATATATGATGGATCTGAGAATGGAAATAAAATTGAGCAACCAACTAAAACAAAAGGCTTCTGCCATGTTTGCTCCCTACAAAAGTGTACACACGAAGAAAATTACTAGAAAATACAGAATGTATATCTTTACATTTCATAAAAACCTGTTTCAATTCAAACAATCTGTTACTTAAAAATAAGCTTTATGTATGTATTCATCAACATGTACATGTATGTCCACAAAGACAATATCCAAAGGCACTTAAAATCCATAATGAGAGCATTGTTAAAAACTAATGAGGTATACAAACAAAGCATTGACATGTATCACTAGTCTACCACTGTAATGATTAATTATATTGTTTTAAAGCCCACATTTTCAACCAAATTGGACTCTCACAGATATTCTGGGGCTTCATACCACTGAGAAATGGTTGAAATGGCAGCGAGTCTACACTCTCTATCCATTGCAAAGACATGGTATTTATTTTTTTATTTTTTATTTTTTAACTATATATGCTTTGTACAAATTTCTAGATTTTGATTTTGAATATTTACAGATATACATCTCGCAATAGATACACTTCAAAAGTAATAGAAAATCAGTAAGTTAATACATATTGAAAATACATTTTTTCTTTCAGTTAAAATGTGAAGCATGTATGTCCACAAAGACAATATCCAAAGGCACTTAAAATCCATAATGAGAGCATTGTTAAAAACTAATGAGGTATACAAACAAAGCATTGACATGTATCACTAGTCTACCACTGTAATGATTAATTATATTGTTTTAAAGCCCACATTTTCAACCAAATTGGACTCTCACAGATATTCTGGGGCTTCATACCACTGAGAAATGGTTGAAATGGCAGCGAGTCTACACTCTCTATCCATTGCAAAGACATGGTATTTATTTTTTTTATTTTTTATTTTTTAACTATATATGCTTTGTACAAATTTCTAGATTTTGATTTTGAATATTTACAGATATACATCTCGCAATAGATACACTTCAAAAGTAATAGAAAATCAGTAAGTTAATACATATTGAAAATACATTTTTTCTTTCAGTTAAAATGTGAAGCATGAAAATGATTGTCATTCATGATTCACATAAGAATAGCATAGTGAATTCATCACTCGAAAAAAGAAATAATCATAAGTTTCATGTTGACACTGAACATCATTAGCATACAAAATGTACATATCCCGTTCATGTGGAATGCAAAGAATAAAAACTTGTAATTTTTTAATGAAGTACTGCATGAGTGTTCAGTCCACAAGTATAAATGTCCCAGTCATTATCATGTCTAACAATGGCGACCCGTACAATGAACATATATATATAATATATATATATATATATATATATATATATATATATATATATGTACACTTGTCCTCAAAATTATTCATACCCCTTGGAAAATTGGAGAATTTATCATTTTTTGCAAAAAGAAAGGAGAACTGGATTTACTTGCACATCACTTAAATACACTTAGTTATCGTCTATAAATTAATGTGGTTTCTGGTGTCACCTCATTTGCATGACAATAGAAAAAGTGAGCTATCCAAATTTGGTTATGTTCAAAATTATCCATACCCTTAGTGATTCACTGACTTTGCTGATCATTATGAATCAAATCCTTTGTGATGAAAGTTTGTTACACTTCAGTACACTGTCATAATGCTTCTGGAGGTCTCTACTGAGATAGCAGATCAATACCTGGTACCCAATTGCTTAATTTCCTTGAGGATGTTGTCCAGAGATGCCTTCACCTGGTCTTCAGGGCATTCCTTGGATTTAAAGGAGATTTAATGTATACAAGGGGTGTAGTTACTGACTTAGTGGTTACAGGACTATGATACTGTGATTTTCATTCAGTTTTGTGCTTATTTTGATAAAAATTTTACTCTGAAGACAAAGAAAAACACTCTTCCTGGGGAGACTTTCCCTGGAGTCCTTCCCTGTTGCACTGTCTGAGGGGGAGTTTGCCCTCATACTTTTGCTCCATTCTTGTACTGGGCTATTTCAAGCCCCTCTCTGACTGAGGGGGGGGGGGGGGGGGACCTTGAAAATCGCGTAAAGAAAACAAATCCATCGTTATTTCATTGTAAATCTTTATTTTTTTTCAATATAATTTATGCAAATTTATGCATAAACATACATTTCCACTGATAATCAAGTGAAGAAGGGGCTTGGATATAAAATTTTAAGGCAAGAAGTTCTTTCTAAACCTTAAAAACATTATTACATAAGAAACATTTTTGAAAGTGATTTCAATTCTTATGTATTCTATTGTTTTACAAATTTCTTATGTATTTTTTTGTTTTCAACTTTAACTTTTTCATTGTTTTTTTTAAGTCTGCTGTTTCAGAGTGTTATCTGAACCAATATTCAGTTAGAATAAATGATAATTACAGCTTAAAGAAGAAATTATAGGTGATAAAGGAGAAACATGAGGAAATGCAGTTTCCCATTCGTTTTCTACACAAAACTCAGAAAATCTCTGTTTTCGGGCTGACATGAGGTCACAAAAGGTCACATGACTTAGGAACGGTATCACCAATTTTTGAAAACTTCGTGTCAAAAGATGCACAAGACTTGAAAGAAAAAAGTCAGAAAGTGGCGTAGCGTGGAATGTAGCATTTCGAAATGTGCGGCGAAATTTGTCTAGGGGGGCCTCAGAGGCCCCCCCCCCCCCCAGTACAGTAAGGGTTAAGAATGTTTAGGAAGGCCATTGTAGAGGTCTAAATGTTATTTGGTGCCATTTTAATCAGTTTGTTCAGTTACACATACTGACACACTTGGATCTGGACACCTGCCATAAGATCCTTCACAAGTGAGTACTCTGGTGAAGCTTAAATGCTGTCTTTATTTTCCTATGTGCCATCTAAGTGGTAGCATTTTGTGCTCTGCAGCTGGTACCATTGAGGGAATACGGTTTATATTTAGTTCCCGGTGATATCAAGGCTTGTAGTCACCATACCAAGGATAGTATCAAAAATATATAAATTGGCACAGTAAAAGTCTCTGCACTCAGAGAACAATAACTCATTGATGTCTCGATGTGGTGTCAGCTTGGGCTTGTGCTCGTTATCGCTGCCTTGGGTGGCATGGGTTGTCCGTGCTCATAATTATGACATTTATTTTCACACACACACAGCAAGTTTGTTAGCTCAATCAGTGTGATGGGGATCCTCGGATAGTTGTTGTGGTCATGAACCTACCACTCAGTAGGTCCATACTGTGGTCGATACATCGTTGGGTAGTTGTTTTCTGAGTGTATTTTGTAAATAGCTGTATATTTTTTACTTATATATATATTTTTGTATTCATGAATCAGTTATCTTTGTCACATTATCTGAGGGGCCTTTAACTTAAGCTGCGCTTCAACCAAGGTCTCCTCGTCTTTCTTTATTCTAAATTGTGTGCTATATAGAATAGACGATACAATTTTTTTTTGGTACTGTTATGATTATACTCTATATTTTGTTATATATGATTTCTGAAAGACAAAATAAACTTGAACTTGAACTTGAAAAGTCAATTTGGGAAGTAATTTAAACATCACTAACATGGCATTCCTGAGCACTCAGACTGAGAATGGAACCAAAGAGTGAGGGCGAACCCCTCTCAGACGGTGCAACAGGGAAGGGCTCTAGGAAGAGTGTTTTACTTCATCGTAAGCACAAAATTGAAATGAAAAACTGAATGAAAATATTAATATCATAATCCCGTAACCACTAAGTCAATAACTCTATACATTAAATCTCCTTTAAATCCAAGGAATGCCCTGAAGACCAGGTGAAGGCATCTCTGGACATCATCCTCAAGGAAATTAAGCAATTGGATACCAGGTATTGGCCTGCTATCTCAGTAGAGACCTCCAGAAGCATTGTGACAGTGTACTGAAGTGTAGATGTGTACCAATTACTGCACATTATGTATATATAGGCATAAACTCCAGAGAAACCAAAATGAAATTTTTATATACATGTATAACTATATCTGAAACCTCCACTTGGGTACATCAATGATCAAATATTCAAATATGGTTTTTACAACATGTGCTGAAATACATGTACATGCAACGTAAAGAATGGATTGAAGCACAGAAAAATGCAATATCAAAATAGATAATCAAAAACAAAGTCAAACAGGTGAAGTTTTCATGGTTACACCATATTTCTTTCAAAGGAATAATCAAATATATCATACTTTCAGAATAGAATGGTTTAATACATATAATTAGTAAATTGGAAGCATCAGAGGTAAGATGGTGTAATCCATTATCCATATGATACCATAACAGGCCAAATAAAAACTATGACAGGTAATACACAGAGTAGGTCAAGGTGAGTTTGGTTTATTCATAATTTAGCTTAAAAATCCTTAAAAATAGAAGTGAAAGTACCTTGTAATATCACACAAAAACAAACGGTAATCTCTGTAAGAAAGTCCCCTAGATCTCATAGCCTGAATTTAGAGTCAATATTTGGCATGAAATTAGTTTGACATGTAGCCAAAAAAGGGATATTTAAAATAAAATTGTCACAATCTGGTCAGGAATAGAACCGGTATTGGGTATGTCATTGTTTGAATACACAACATGGCCCATTTTGGTTTAAAATGAAATTACATGTATTTATTGGATTATGAATCTTTTCATTCACGTATTTCTACTTTTGATGCTTTTTATGCCACAATCCCAAACATTAACATTTCTGCATTTCATAGACAAATAAAAGCAAAATGGCTAGATAATGAATGCAATGAAGCGGTGCAGGATTCTGAATAAATTATCAGGCTATACAGGTTTCTTATTATTCCTTTTATTTATTAGATACATGTACATGTACATAGTTAGTTGGCATACTCTTACTTCTTCACATGATCATAGTAAGGAAAATTTGGGATGAGGGACCTAAAGCATTGAAAGTAGAAATACCAGAATGAAAGGATTCATACTCCAATGAAATACAGTATCTAGCCATTTTGTTTTCATTTGTCCAGGAAATGCAGAAAATGGCTGGTTTTAAAGGCCAAGTCCACACTAATATCAAGGTGATTTGAATAAATAGAGTAAAATTAAGCAAGCATAACAGTGAAAATTTCACTGAAATCGGATGTAAAATAAGAAAGTTACAGCATTTTGAAGTTTTGCATTATTTCGTGAAATGCATAACATGAACGGTATGTAAATGAGTGAACTGATGTCACACACTTCTCCTTTATTTTATAATACAAAATTTTAAATATTTCCATTTTGATGGATGTGATGATTAAGAATCTCTTGCTTGTATCAAAATGAGTTACAATGATGATTTTTATATGTTCCATATAAGAAGTCAAACCATGTTTTACATTATTGAAGGAAAAAATTGAAATATAAGATATATTTCATATAATAAAATACACAAGGAAAAGTGTGTGACATCATCGGTTCACTCATTTGCATACCACCCATGTTGTGCATATTACTGTTTCAAGAAATAATGCAAAACTTCAATATGCCGTAACTTTCTTATTTTACATCCGATTTCAATACAATTTTCACTGTTATGCTTGTTTAATTTTACTCTATTTATTCAAATCAACTTGGTATTAGTGTAGATTTGGACTTTATGAGCTGTGCAAGAATTTTCAATGCATTCTGGGCTTTCCGATGCAAATTTAATCATGCCTGATATAATATTCCGTAAAGCAATGATTGCTTTAATTACATCAGGCAAATAATTGTCTATTATGATAATAATTTACAAGAGAGTGCTAATGTTAAATGTGCATCATGAAAGCAGGTCCATACTGTCAATTTTGGAATACATTTTCTGAATAATCACCCAGGCCAATACATAGGATTGTGTTCAGACACATATTTACATTTGAAGACAACCAAAAAGAGTACTGGAATTTCAAGTAAGTGTAATGCACAGAGTTTGTATTTAAATTCCATTTGATAAATGATGTTACAAAAAAGATCATCTTTTCATCCCAATCAAATTTGCAATTCATTTCAGACTTGAACATGATATTCCTTTTAGGTTTGGGGCTTAATAACAAAGGGGGAAGACTATACATAGCCATATTAGAAGAATAAACTATTTGCACAATTTAATGAGTACATGTAGCTTCTGCCAAATTATGAATAAATGAAAATGATGAAGTGATAAACATAAGTTGGTGTCAGATTTACCTGAGAATTTGGAATGAAAATAGGACTTTAAGAAAGCACTTCATTTGGATGCACAAACTTGTACAAGGAGATATTAAGCAATAATAATGATATATAAATATTGTATGCTCAAGAAGTTTGGTGTTATGAAATGTGAAAACCAAGAAATTCAGATTTTCCCCAAGCTGGATTTGAAATATAACTGCACAAGGGAAAATTCTCACTTTGAAGATCAAAAATATGCTATGAATAAAATTGAGGGTATTAGCTTCTTCTCGAGTCACCCCTCTCAATTACATGGAGGTTGTCTTCCTTGTTAAAAGTGTGCAGCTAAGACGATGCAAACAATGGGTACCACATGCAGGGAAGCAGTGCACAGTATGATAATCTTTTGTACACATTGTCAAGTAATTATATCTCACACTTGTGCACACATATGTGTAACAAATAATTGGGTGTCAGCTGAAAGCTCCCAGACCTGCCAACCCTGAAACCCAAGAATAGGGACAAATGACAAGGCAGAGGCTGAAAATAGGGACATTTCTGAGTTTCCTATAAATTACTACAGACAGATTTTCGCAAAAATAGGAACACAGTGGTAGAAGTGGCTCTTTCTTTTACCAAAAATCGGGATTGTCCCTGTTAAATAGGGACAGTTGGCAGGTATGAGCTCCTAATTCAGCCACTAACATACTCTCTAACAAATACCCTATTCTATTTTAATTCATAATTGTAAAGTCATTGTGCAGCTGCAACTGTCGGAATGTCTCATAGGCCAATGAGTTCAAGAGGTCATCAAAATTTTGAAATTGAAAATGCTGCAACAGATACATGGAAGCAGTAGCACAGACTTTGCCTATAATGATAAGTTTCTTAAGTTTCTGATAAGTTTCTAATCTGACATGCACTGAAAAACTAGAAATCTCCATTGCCGCGCAATGCGAATGTATCCCCCTGCACTGGCAGCAATTTTTGCATTATGCTTTTGTTTGAAGGAGGGACAAAGAACCTCCCCCCTACCTTCCATTAAACAAAAGGATGACATAGAGATCGCCACCAGTGGCCCGGACTATTGTCAATACTAGGAGCAGCATCACCAAAACAATATGTGTGTAGATAAGAGTATAATGCATCTCTATAGAAATTTGAAAGAAATCTTTCAAGCAATCTTTCAAGCAATGTGACCTGCGGAGCGCACACAATATATCCACTTAAATATGACCTTTGACCCTATAAAAGACGGAACATTGGGGGCAGCATCACCAAAAACTGTAGAGGTCTAGAGTAAACTATAATGGACATCCATACAAAATCTGAAAGAAATCAGTCGAAAAATGTGACCGCCAGAATGCAAGACAGCAACCAAATACGACATGTGACCCTATAAAAAGCGGAACACTGGGGCAGCATCACCAAACACTAAGATGTGTAGATTTTACTAAGACACACCTCCATACAAAATATGAAAGAAATCCATCAAGAAATGTGGCAGTTAGAGCGCACAAGAGACATATGACCTTTGACCCTATAAAGGATGGAACAATGAGGGAGCATTATCAAAAAGTATGAATATGTAGATTGCACTGAGATACATCTCAATACAAAATTTGAAAGGAATCCGCCAGGAAATATGGTCTGCAGAGCGCACACAAGACATCGTCCAAAGTATGACCTTTGACCATATAAAAGACGGAACACTGGTGGCAGCATCACCAAAAGTTAAAGATGTGTAGATTTGACCAAGATACACCTCCATACAAAATTTGAAAGAAATCCATCAAGAAATGTGGCAGTAAGAGTGCACAAAGGGACAAATGACCTTTGACCCTATAAAGGATGGAACAATGAGGGCGGTATCACCAAAAAAATGTGTAGATTTTACTAAGACACACCTCCATACCAAATTTGAAAGAAATCCATTGAGAAATGTGGCAGTTAGAGTGCACAAAAGACATATGACCTTTGACCCCATAAAGGATGGAACAATGAGGGCAGCATTATCAAGAAGTATAAATATGTAGATTGTACTGAGATACATTTCAATAAAAAATTTGAAAGGAATCCGTCAGGAAATATGGTCTGCAGAGCGCACACAAGACATCATCCAAAATATGACCTTTGACCTTATAAAAGATGGAACACTGGTGGCAGCATCACCGAAAATTAAAGATATGTAGATTTGACCAAGATACACCTCCATACAAAATTTAAAAGAAATCTGTTTAAGAAAGGTGGCAGTAAGAGCGCAAAAAGGGACAAATGACCTTTGACCCTATAAAGGATGGAACAATGAGGGCAGCATCACCAAAAAGGAAAGATGTGTAGATTGTATCAAGATACATCTCCATTCAAAATTTGAAAGAAATCCATCAAGAAATGTGGCCTGCAGAGTGCACTCAAGCCATCCTCCAAGGTATGACCTTTGACCCTATAAAAGACGGAACACTGGAGGTAGCATCACCAAAATCTATATGCTTCTAGATTATACCAAGATACACCTTCATTCCAAATTTGAACAAAATCCGTTGAGAAATGTGGCCTATAGAGCGCACACAAACCATCCACCAAAATATGGCCTTTTACCCTATAAAAGATGGAACACTGGGGGCAGCATCACCAAAAATTATAGGTGTCTAGATTTTACCAATATACAGCTCCATACAAAATCTGAAAGAAATCCGTCAAGGAATGTGGCTTAGAGCGCACACAAGAATGTAACGCGGCGGCGGCGGCGTAACGCTGCTGAATCCAAAGTATCCTCCGGCATTCTGCCGGGGGATACAATAATTCATTTGTCGGTCAGCCAATGTTCACATCCAAGAAAGACTTTAAGTATCATGTGCATTAGAGCTTTCTCTTTCAATATATTCTGGGAGGGACACCCTAGCTTCCCTTGAGCAGAAAGGAATGTCTCGTTCATCCCGGTATCGCACTCCATATGCCACTGGTCCTGAGAATGAAAAGCCAAGAAAGAATGTGACAGATTCCCGGCTTGGCAGACCTTGAATGGGAAGGGAAAGACGGATTTTCATGGGTTCTCCTTTTGGGTTGTAGATCAAATACTGCTTGTTATCTAGAACACCATCCAGACTAGACAAAAGTCTCTTGACCTCTTGTTCCTTCCACACTGCATGGGTAATCTTACCGATCTTACTTTTGTGAATCAGCCTACACCTGTCTTGCTTGCCAAGGTAAAAGTCAGTGGCTGCTTTGAGTGGGTACACGTTTTGACGTACTCGTGACCTCTTGTGGCTTATAGCAGAACGAACATCAAGATTGTGTGCAGGATTGTACTTCCTCCTCCATCTACGTTCTAGTTCTTGTATGGTGTCTTTGATGGGAGGAATATCAGACCTTTTCAGAGTCCTGTCTGGCCAATTCAATATCATCTCAAAGAAATGACCATAAAACCCATCCGTATCTTCTTCAAGCTCTTTCAAGGTTTGTACCCAGTGTCTTGTTTCATCTTCATCAAAGTGTTCTTCAGAGCACACACCAAGAGCAAATGACACCAGGACCAATGACTTCACATCACAGAGATAAGGCTGTGACTCAAAGTTTCTCTTCAGCAGCGTTTGAATGAACTTGAGCTCCTCTACTTGCCTTTCTGAAGCCATTTCAAAGATGCATCGATAGCCATCACTTGTCCGCCTCGCAACCTCAGCACGCCGCATTGCATTTGCTGTCTTTGGCTCTTGCTGGTACGTAGGCTGGTGCTTAAATTTCAGACCAAAGTACTGGTGTCTGCTAGAATAGATTTTCTCAAGCTTTCTTTCAATGATTCTATTCTGTTTGGTATGAAACCGTTGCCAAGCACATTGTGCCATGAAGTCAGTGACACAACCCAACACAGTTTCTACTCTCTCAACAAGACTCTTCAGTACACTGTGCTGATCCTGTAGTGCAGGGGAAATCAACTCATCAGGAATGAAATCAGTTGTAAGGTACATCCTCATCTTGTCCAGGCCTTCATCAATATGACTGAATGGTTCAACTCTCTTCTGAATAACTCCTAAGAACTTGAAGATGGTAATGATCTCACCAAGAAAGCCTCCGTTGTTATGATCGGCTTCTCCTTCATTTACAGACTGAGATTTCTGAAATGCAGAACAGGCATCCTCAAATATTTTCAGCATTGTCTTTATGTCTTCATCTGTCAGGGGTTCTTGGTCCTTTGCTTGATCAAAGTGTGCCATCTTTTCCCTGAGAATGATTCCTTTGGTATCCCAAAGATATGAATTCTTGCCTCGCACCAGATCTAGAGCAATATCTATCGAATGCTCAGCCTGTTCATAATCCTCATCATATATACTGTGTAATCTGGCCTTCTGCTGTGCAATAAAGGGGTCTTCAAATTTCTGAATCCCCACCTCAAGGATCTTAAATGCCTTTGCCTTGTCCTCTTTGTACACATCTTCAATCAATGGTGAGAAATTCTCGGTTTCATCACCACGTTGTTTCTTCATTCTACGCACCATCATGTTTCGACAGGTCTTCTTGATGTATTCTTTGCTGTGAGACCTGGTGTCAAGTATTGGTGACCTCATCAGAAATTCCAGAAAGATGTCAGCTGGTGTCTGATTGAAGTCCTTGCGTAACTGACTGAGGATTTCTGCAGCGAGAGTGTAATGAGCAATGCCTAGGCCTTTCACAAAGCCATCTATGTCAGGTATGGTTATCTCAATGAGTAGTAGTTTCAAGAATTTTGGCCTTTCTTTTTCCCATGGCCTTTTCTTCTTGTGTCGGGTCATGGATAGAGTGAAGGTGATATTTTTCTGCATGTACTGATCACATGCAGACACAGGCATGGCAAATTCGGTGCAGTACTTATGCATTGCAGCAATGTACTTCAGGATAATGAGTGCCTTTTTCTCCTTATCTGAGCATTCACCGACTGCAGGCAAAATTCTCCTAACAACAGCCTTCAGATATTCTGGCTGGCATTCCTCCTTCATCACCATGAAAGCAAGGAGTTGTTCTGGAGTATCTTTCTCACTGAACCCTCTCTTCTCCAGGTCTTCAATCTTCTTTCGAAACCAGTCACGCTCCCTTTGGGAAAGCTTATGCTGTACAGCCACACATGGCTGGTTTTTGTCATTATCTAGGAAATTATCTGTCTCATTGGTTCTCTTACAGTGGAGTAAGAGAACTGCTAACCCTTCATCGGTGACATTCTTTGCCTCTCTCTCTAGATTGATCAGAAAGAAACGCATGCTTTCTGAATCTAGATTCTCAAGAAGAATCACAACAGGAGCTGGTTTATCTGATTTTTCATAGTTGTAACGTCGCAAAGCCATGATCTGATTCACAGTATCATTGGTCACCCTACTGACTACAGCACATCTGTATTCCTTGTGAAGATCCCACAGGACGTTCTTTGCCACTGTTGTACCTCCTGAACCTGGTTCATGAAAGACTGTCACCAAAGCAATGTGTGTTATGTTCTTTTTTTGAAATTTTAGCATATTGTTCACTTTCGAAGAGAGAGCTTTGAAACTTTCACGTTGAAGAACATGGTTGTAACCATTGCCCTTTCCTTCTGACAAATGGAAGTTCCACCAGTCTACTTCATGCCCCTGATAGAACTTTTCCTCCTTATCCCTGATAAAGTCTGGAAAGTTTGGATTTTTGTCATCCATAGAGGTGTTTTCACACTCATTTCTGGCCAGAACTGAAATGTCTGTCCATTGACTCTGGTGCTTTTTCATCATCACACAGGCACCTTTTGGAGACATTGGCAACTGAGGTAATGTTGTTTCACATGACCCCAGGAGTCTCAGCATGTTTGTATTGATCTCTTTCCAGGGAACACCACTCAGACATCTACTTTGTATGTCACTGCTCTTGACAATCTGCTGCATCTCAAGACTTTGGATCCACTTCTGCATGACCTTTTCATCTTCAGCAAGGATAGTGAAATACTGCAAATTCTGAAAGGAAGTGGATGTGTAGAACTCTCTGAATATCTGGGTCATGACCATGATGTCAGAGTCAGACAACAGAAGGAAAACAACAACAGCTCTGCCTGGTGGAATGACTTCTGGGTCAGAGAAAAAGCGAACAGCATTTGAGACTGCATATGAACGGTCTCTCATCCAGGCTTCATTAGAGAGTTTTTCCTCTTTGTCTTCCTTCACATCAAGTCTCCCATTGGGATACAACCAGACCGGTACTTCAGGGAATTCTATGTCTTCCTTTTGTTTGTCAAAGTCCTTTGTTTGAAAGTCTTTGGGATTGAGAATTTTGATACGTCGTCTCTTTGTGACTATGCTACAAAGGCCTGTGTCATTTGACTCAGGATTGCAGTCAAAGACTACATTCCAGTTTACTGATGACATGAACCCAAACTTTTCATTTAGCTCTTTTTCAGTATTCATTTGTTCAGCTGGTGCATTCGCAATTAGGACAGGATAAAACGATGCATCAAGTTGACCTTTATCAGTCCCTATCAATAGTTGTGCCAATTTTTTTTCATTTTCTTTCGAGAATTTAGGATATTTGACTTTGGGTTTGACATCACTTTTTGGAACATACCTTGACACAGGTGATGCTCCACTTTGTACCTCCTCTGGGGACTCTACATTACTTTCTGCATTATCTCTTACTCTTTTACCATTGGAAGGTCTCGCATGACTTGAGCCTAATTCATGGGTCACAGCAGATACATGTACCTCTTGCTTTGGATGAGTATGACTTTGTAAAGTGTGTGCTCCTTGAGTCCTACCACCTAATGATGTAACAGTAGACAAAACCTTACCCTCTGCCATACCCTCTTTCTCAAGGTGTTCTCTTCGTCTATGCTCAAACTTCCTGCAGTTCACAATGCTCAGGCCAAAATCTTCATGAAGTTCATCCTTTGTGTACCGAACCAGTGTGTACCCATCGATGTCGTCAAATTTGTTCACGATATCCTCTGGAAAGTGAACTACACTTCTCAACCAAGCCTTCACCTCCTGTTCACCCCAGTTTTCCATCTTCTGGGTCAATATTCCTAAAGGAGAAAAGAATAACAAATTTTGGTCATTCAATGAGGTTTGGTCAAAAAAATATAGGCATTAATGACTTTTTTTGTAAATTGCACTTTAGCTGTCTTATTTTTGTTACTCCATATTGATTTATGATGAATGCCTATGGAGAGTAGTACCATTGTTCCCTGTTGACACATTGATGTTGAACTTTCCCAATGTCGACACTAGGTCGAAAAAACTATCTGGGTTATGATTTTACCTTTGCCCATGATCTGCCTTTGTTAAAGGAACTCACAGAATATGTGCATTTATAAAAGTTTGAAACATCCATAACGAAATGGTGAGCCATTTATTTTGCTCAAGTTTAACAATCTAGTTTGGTTACAAAAAATATTTAAAAAAACGTTCACCATAATTTTGAAAGCCGTTTGAAAAAAACTAATGCATCATATATTTTACCTTCTCCAACTTTCTAATTTGTGTGAGCATACCAAACTTAATTTTTTATAAAATAAATAAGAGAAGAAAATTGGGGGAAAAAATCTGTGCAGAGATGTTTCTATGGAACCTGACATGTATGAACACTCAACTGTTTGTTTCTATTTTGTTCTTTTTTCCCCCTTGTTTGTATGTCGCTTTTCTTTGTTTTACTCTGTACCAATTATTATTGTATACAATTCAACTTCACTTATTTCATTTTGATTCTTTAATATTCTATTAATATATATTTGATTTCATGTCCACACATTGTTATTTATTCATATGTTTTTATTTTAGCAAAATTGTACAAATTCTTTCCTTGAATTTACACAGGGCTCTTTTTAAAGCAGGCCTTTTGACTCTGAAAAGACTATCCTGTGTTTAAATAAAACATAATAAATGAATCAACAAATCAAAAATGAAATTTCAATTAATTTTCAGATGCATTTCATGATGTTATGAATTATTCTGTTTCTTGCAAAGTATCTGGGCTATGTGGCTCCAGTGCTGAAATCTACTATTTATGTGTTAATTACACAAATAACTTGCAAGCTCTCTGTTATGCCTTGTCAAACAGGCGACGATGGACAATGCGTGTGTTTACATAATCCTTACAATATCAATTTGACTACTTTTGAGAAAGCAATACAATTAAACTTATTATTGAAATGATCATTTGACACCAAATTGCACCCCAATGAAGTTACAATACTGTACTCAAGATTGTACTATTAAAATTTGACATGAATTGAATGAGACACTTTAGAGTTATTAGGGTTGTAATGCCCAAGAATGCTTTTTTTCTCTCAATCCAGAGCCTTTTGGGCAGCAAAGCTTGGTCTAAGAGCACTTAAGTGTTTTTTCAGGGGCATGTTACACCCCCTTCCCAATGGATATTGTTGACAGTTTTTATATTTTTGTAATGTACACCTATACCTTTTCCTTCCGAAAAAATTTTGCCCCAATTTCTAGGGGCCGTCTGGCAACCCATCCCAACAGAAAATTTTGTCAGTTTTTGTGTTTTGGTAATGCATAACAACTTCCTTCTGACAAAGTTTGGCGCATATGTTTGATGGGTTGAAATCAACCCGACTTGGGGGCTCTTTTGGGGGGGCTGTGGGGGCCAAACCCGTCGGCTTCGTTCAGGAGATAACAAGCTTTTTGAAAATGACATGGATGGTCTAAGTAATTTTAGGGGGGTCGCATCTCATATGTAATATGGGGTGACTATTTCAGGACATTCTCCCACACTATAGCCACAGGTCCAAAAATGTCCTGAAAATATCATGAAATATTTCTTTGGGGAGACTTTTTCAAACTGTCAACTTTTGGGGTTTATTTGTACAGGCTATCCCTCCCCCTTACCTCAAAAGTGTGTCCATGTAGGAGGTGGGCTATACCCCCCCCCCCCCCCCCCCCCCCCCCCGGATTTACCGCCTTGGACTAAGCTTTACAAAAAATCAATAAACATGAAAATGCTTTCACCTGCAGACTGCTGTGCAATTTGATCAATCGTTCCTGCTTCCAGAGTAATGTCTAGTTTCGCATAATCCGAGACTGAAGCACCTGTCTCCTGTGTCAGCAGCACCTTTGCCAGTCGTCTACCAATGGCTCCACTATCGATGTCTTCCTTCAGTATCTTCAATCCTTCCTCAGAGTACACTCTGACATGCAAGATGATGGACCCAACTGTGACACCATAAACCTCATACATCTCCTTCTTTGTACCAGCTCCCTGAAGGTTAGTGAAAAATCTGGATGTATCTTGGCATTTGACATAGACTCTTTCTACATTCTCTGCTGATTCCTCCAGGGTGCAAGTGTCTCCATGATTTGACAGCTCTTGTTCAGGCATGCATGTCTCTAGCTTACTGATCACTCTGGATGACATCTGCTCATGCTTTGCTTGATTGCTGCATGTAAGGCTCAAGTCTATATCTGTACAATCAAATACATAAAAAGAATAAAGATTTTCAGGAAAACTCAATATCAAATATGATCAATGTATATGCATGTACCATCATTTGCAAAAGTTTAAGACCACTATTCCAAAATGCAAATAACTCAAAGAAAGAACAAAAAAATTAAACTTATTTTTCAGACATACAATTAATTTCATGGCATAACCTATGTATCATACTTGAACTATGGGCTTATACCATTACTCTTGTGCTCCTGATCACTGTAGTAAACATGTTGTGTAATCATTCAATGAGACAAAAGTATTCCAAATTATTGAAATACCCACAAATCCAGAGGTGGTCTTAAACTTTTGCAAATGATGGTATATAATCCCCCGCCCCCCCCCCCCCCAATCTGAAATGAGTAGCTTCTTGGATAGCTCATATAAAGTATTTTTAAGTAAGGTGTCTGTATACTTAAAGGTAATAAACAGTAGTGGTAGCAAAATGAAAGTTGGCATGAAACTGCTCAAAAACAGTCTCATATTGTTCGGCTTGCATAAAAAGATACATGAGTGAGATAATCCGGTATTCTATTCATGATTTCCGGTGATTTTCAGTAAAATAATTCAAATGATCGAATATCAACGGTTACCTTATACCCTCGCTAAGGACCACCTACCCCGACGCTCCCGGCTCAACGGCGCACAGCGTTCGCACACACTGTTTACACGTGTGTGAACTGTCAACGCGGTACCGCGCTTGTAATTCGATGTTTATTTTGGGGGATATTTTAGCCTTTTCTAAACCATTTTTCTTCAAACAAACGTCACCTACGTTCAAAATCAATCATTTCACAACAGTATATGTAGTAATTTCCATTCCAGCTGACAAAGTAGTTAAAATCCAAAGCGCCACCTTTCCCACTACTGTACAATACCTTTAACAAAAGGATAATTTCCCCAGAACCTAATGATATCTGGTAGTACTTACCACAAAAATTGGCTACTGTGTCACAAGTCTCTGTTCCAAACATCATCGATCTTCCCCTCTCTCCATTGATGACACCCCAACAATTTTTCCCTACGCACAAAATTCAAAAGAAAGAATTATCTGCAAATTTCTATTCGTCGTTGTCATGAGTCAGATGGGCAACATTTATATTACTCTTCTTTTTCCTTCCTTCCTCTCTCTCTCTCTGTTTTGGACTGGAAACAAGTTTTAACTATATTTTAATAATGCTTGGATAGCATGTCACAATATGAAACAGCATTTCAAAACCACAATAGAAATACTACTCGAAATGACATTTCAAAATATGAATGCTCTATAAATGCATATGGGCAACAACTCTCAAAAGGGAAATTTTGGTCATTGTAACAGAATAATTTCTTTTTCATATTTCAGTTTCACTTTCCGTTCTTGGCTATTACCTTTTCACATTATATGAGGTGTAAATATTATTTTTAGATTTCACATTTGGGCGATTCCATGATAACATTACATTTTAAGAGAAATTTTGCTCTTTGGACCTCACTAAAAGAAAACTTGTGGATGTTCAAACAGGTAGTTCTTGTGTAGACCTTTAACTTGCATTAAAATAGAATAATGTGGGCATTGATTGGAGCTACAACAGCAACTCAAATTTTGGTTAGTAATGTTACAAAAAAAGGACATGAAAAATAAAGGCTCATCTTTGGTTGGATATCATATATGCCTAGGAAGCAAAGTTAGATGAAGTGATATTTCTTCAATTATTTTTCTTAGGTTTTAACCTTTGCTTTGAAAAAGAAAAAAATTATCATGTAACCTTTTTAATATTAGGTGACATTGAAAAATGATGGTTAGAAACGTTACATCTTAGAAAATCACAAAATAATTGAGTTTTAACATCTTTTTACTGAAATTTCTGTTATATCAACATCTAAAAATACAGTTTATAATGTACCTCATTGACTTGGTGCATTTCCATCAAAAATAACATGTCAAAGTATGCTAAAATCAAGATTTTTTTCATAATTATTTCATGTAGTCTTACATATGTCAATTCACATACAGTTTCAGATTGTCCATGATCAAGGCATGCAAGGATCAATTTAATGGTTGAAAATGATTCCCCAATTCAATCTAGATATACAATCCCAATTTCAACTATCTCGAGCATAAAACATGAAAGAAATACTGATTTTAATAATTTTTTGTTACATGTATGTCTCGCTAATTGTGGAATTGCCCATTTATAGAAACATTTACACTTCATGTGCTATCTTACATATCCATGTACCGGTACATTAATTTAGCTATTAAAAACATTACTTGTGGGCCCCATTCATCAGTTTTAACGAACAACTGGCAAAAATATGATTATGATCTTTACTTAGTAAATATCTCAGTTCATATTTGTTGTTATGTCCTATATGTTTACATCTCCTATATCCTATAGGACCCCATGGTTATGCCCTCTCCATGCCAACTCACTGATTTTGTATGCAAGTCTGCTCTGATCTGATGCTGCTAACACACTGGACATTGTTTCAATTTGGTCAGTTCTGGGAGGTAGATCTTTTTGCCACTTACACAGCAGTGCGAAGAGGCATTCAACAGCATTGCCACAATGCTGCTTGGTTAGTTCCAAATCATTGAAACTGAGGCCAAGTCTGAGAACCAGAGGAATGTGCTGACTTTTGTCTACTTTCATAGCAATCTCATAAAGCTGTTGATTTCCTAACACCCTTTCTTGTGTAGACTGAGGAAGGTGGTTCTCTTTTATGACTGAAATGAATAAATAATTCAAAGGTTTATAATACCTCCACAACTCATGTCAACATTCATCTCAAAATGATTGTAAGGCCCAAAATAAAGCCAGGGAGAAATGATTTGCTATTATACAACAGATTAGTATATCGATTCATACCTGTATGAGGTAATCTACATGTATATGCTGTAGGTTAACTCCAATTTAGAGTAAAGAATGAAATAATTGCTTTTGAAATGGAAAAAATAAAATACAATGTACATGAATGATGCCTAAAATAAACCTCTGTCACCACTTATTATTTATCAAACAAGTAAAAGGGAGGTTTCAGAATGAAATTGACATTCTCTAACACATATCTTTAATGGACCACTTTCATGAAACTATATACTTACACATTTCTTTGACTGTTTTTTCAGAGATCTTCAAATCTTTAACAAGGATCTGGCAAAGTTGTGCCTCTGGATTATCATCTGGTATTTGATTTGCGTTCCACTTATACAACATCTCAAAGTTAGTCTCTTCTTGACTGGAAATTCCCCTCTGAACTTTGTCATCGAGGTTCTCTAGTTTTGTTGATGACACTCCAAGCTTTAATCCTAATTGTTGGGCCTGGCATCTGTTCATACATTCACTTACTTTCCACAGGGATAGTTCACTGCACTCTGCAACAGAAGAACAGAAGAGGTTAAAGGTCATGTAAAGTTTTGGTAAACCCTCAAAAACTGTTTGTCAGATTTCTTCAATTTTTGTCGATAAATAGCAAGATACTAGCAATACTAAGACACTGTGAAGATTTTGCCTCCTAAAGTTTAATATTAAACAAATAAGAGGCAAAAACTAATTTATGTGCCGGGACAGGCACGTAAAATCCCAACAAAGGCAGCATGTGCTATACACTGTAAACACACGTGTAAAACCAATGATGAGTAGCTACACACAGTGCACACACGCTGTCTCTATGCGAAGCCCTATACTAAGATTGCTGTGCGGGGAGCCGTCGGGGTGGACGGGTCCTAGCATAATGGCAGTGATCAAGCATTCCTTACAGATATTTACACTGAAATTCACCAGAAATCATAGATGGAATACCAAATGATTTCTTACAGACATCTATTGATACAAGGAGAACAACATGAGACTATATTTAACATGTTTCTTTCCAATTTCCTTTTTGCTACCAATACTCTACATGAGCTTTAATACAGGGCTCTAAAATAAAGAGCACCAGGGACACAGGGGTACCCAATATCTTAGTTCGGACCCCCAAATTTCAAAATTTTAACATGGTGCCTATGCATACAGACCTTACAAAGTCAAATCTGCACCCCCTATGAGAAAAGTTAGTGTGGAGCCCTGGGTTAATACCTAAGATAAAACAATAATGAAGATGAAAGTGAAAATCAACTTTAATATTAGAGACATACTTTTGGTAGAAAGGAATTCTTTAAGCAAAAATCACCCCATTCCTGCTTAAAATACTTTCATGTTGCATAATGCACATTATTGAGAAAGAGGTGCTTGCATGCCCCTTCTACATGTACATGTACATGTACATGTAGGTATGTAGTATGTGTAATCAATATCACAGTAACCCATTGCATTGGTCCACTATATAAACCCCTCAAAAAGAGTTCTGCAAGTCAAGTTTAAAGGTAATAAACAGTAGTGGTAGCAAAATGAAAGTTGGCATGAAACTGCTCAAATATAGTCTCATATTGTTCGGCTTCAATAAAAAGATACATAAGTGAGATAATCCGGTATTCTATTCATGATTTCCGGTGATTTTCAGTAAAATAATTCAAATGATTGAATATCAACGGTTACCTTATACCCTCGCTAAGGACCACCTACCCCGACGCTCCCGGCTCAACGGCGCATAGCGGTTCGCACACACTTGTTACACACACTGTTTTCACATCAAATTACAAGCGCGGTACCGCGCTTGTAATTCGATGTTTATTTTTTTTGACATTTTAGCCATTTCTAAACCACTTTTCTTCAAACAAACGTCACCTATGTTCGAAATTAATCATTTCACAACAGTATATGTAATAATTTCCATTCCAGCTGACAAAGTAGTTAAATATCCCAAGCCACTTTTCCCACTACTGTACGATACCTTTAAGCGTTGATATCTCTCTTGTTACTATAGTATCATACTTGAATTTGGCATCATTGAAATTTGTTTATTCCCCTGTACAATGATGCCCCAGTTATACGGATTATTTAATCATGGAATGTGCAGTACACCTGAATACAGGCCAAAGCAAAGGTGAAATGTTGCAAAATGCATTGTTATTGTCAACCGTGAATTCTCCTTTCTTTGGTAATGTTTGGAGGATGAATTTGTGTTTTGAGAGATGTTGAGGAAGTGGTCATTTATGAATGCAATGATGTTTCTTCCTTTTTTGGGAAGATGGAAGTGTATTTTAATTGACTAAGACACAAGTCAAAAGTGAAATGTTGCAAAATGCATTGTTTGTCAACAGTGAATTTTTCATTTGCATGGAGAATGGATTTTGTTTTGAATGAAGTTGAGGTGGTCATTCATGACATGCAATGTTTTTTTTTTGTTTTTTTTTTACCTTTTTTTTTGGAAGATGGAAGTGTATTTTAATTGACTAAGACACAAGTCAAAAGTGAAATGTTGCAAAATGCATTGTTTGTCAACAGTGAATTTTTTATTTACATGGAGAATGGATTTTGTTTTGAATGAAGTTGAGGTGGTCATTCATGACATGCAATGTTTTTTTTTGAAGATGGAAGTGTATTTTAATTGACTAAGACACAAGTCAAAAGTGAAATGTTGCAAAATGCATTGTTTGTCAACAGTGAATTTTTCACTTGCATGGAGAATGGATTTTGTTTTGAATGAAGTTGAGGTGGTCATTCATGACATGCAATGTTTTTTTTTTTTTTTTGTTTTACCTTTTTTTTGGAAGATGGAAGTGTATTTTAATTGACTAAGACACAAGTCAAAAGTGAAATGTTGCAAAATGCATTGTTTGTCAACAGTGAATTTTTCATTTGCATGGAGAATGGATTTTGTTTTGAATGAAGTTGAGGTGGTCATTCATGACATGCAATGTTTTTTTTTGTTTTTTGTTTTATCTTTTTTTTTGGAAGATGGAAGTGTATTTTAATTGACTAAGACACAAGTCAAAAGTGAAATGTTGCAAAATGCATTGTTATTGTCAACAATTAATTTTTCATTTGTTTGGAGAATGGATTTTGTTTTGAATGATGATGAGGTGGTCATTCATGACGTGCAATCATTTTTTTTTAACCTTTTGTTTGGAAGATGAAGCGTATTTTAATTGACAAAGACACAAGTCAGAAGTGAAATGTTGCAAAATGCATTGTTATTGTCAACAATGAATATTTCATTTGTTTGGAGAATGGATTTTGTTTTGAATGATGTTGAGGTGGTCATTCATGACGTGCAATCATTTTTTTTTTTACCTTTTGTTTGGAAGATGAAGCGTATTTTAATTGACAAAGACACAAGTCAAAAGTGAAATGTTGCAATATGCTTTGTTATTGTCAAAAATGAATTCTTCATTTGTTGGGAGAATGGATTTTGTTTTGATGATGTTGAGGTGGTCATTCATGATGTGCAGTGTTGTTTTCACCTTTTGTTTAGAAGATGGAATGTTTGAGTTTCATACAGACTCAAAGCACACTTCATCTTCCAAACAAAAGAAGAAAACATCAATCCGTTCATTAATGACCACTTCATATACAACATCATGTTATGTGATAAATAGACCAATTTTACATTTATCAATAATTTATCAATACCTAGACAGGAAGTGAACAGGAAGTTTAAATGTTTACAAACTTCACACTTTCTTCAGAAAGTATTACTCATACAACTTCCAACTAAAGCTATGACGCAATGGTCACTTTATGGTCTTCCTATTCACAACATCACTCCTTCCAGATAACAGCCCCACTCCCCAATACTGAGTAAAAGTTATGATGTACTTATGGTCATTTGGTCAAGGACTCAAGCTTGACGAACTCCCAATAGGCGGTTTACCCATTATAAAAGGGGTTCACTTCAGGACTCCAGTCAGAATAGAAGAGAAGTCAGAATAGAATTCAAATTTACTTCAGAGTAGATTCCAGACATCATGAGAGTATAGTCACCATCAGACTTGCTCTAGGCTTCATTGTTCATCTGTATCTTCATGTTATACTTCATCTGAATAAATGCTATGCTACATAGCTTTCAACTGTAATTGACTGTGTGCCAAGCATTCATAATGTACTCTCTCTATACTCAAGAAAGTAAACTGTAATTCAACCGATTCCCTACACAACAATCACTCAAAACACAATCCATCCTCCAAAGAAAGGAAGTCTTCACTCTTGACAATAACAATGCATTTTGTAACATTTCACTTTTGACTTGGCCCCATATTCAGGTGTACTACACATTCAATACAAACGGGGCACCACTGTAAAGGGGAATAAACAGGTGTTTCAGTGATGCTAAATTCAGGTATGATGTACATAACAAAAGAGATATCAATGCTCAAACCTAAATTGCAGAACTTTTTTTGAGGGGTTTATGTAGATCATGGATTTGGCTAAAATCTAATCGGACACCATCTTCTACATTTACAACTTAATATCAAAACCCATTATCCTACAGGACAGATTGGTATTTGTTGCTGGAGAAAATGTGTAAACTATTTTGAGACTCAGAGAAAAAGATCAAGAAAAAAATAAAGAAAGTTGCTTTAAAAATAATGCTGATTTGAAATAGAGAATGAATGGATGAATTCAGGTTCCGGTCTTTGAACTCTATACACGAAGCAATCATATTTAGGGCCCATTTTTCTTTGCCAATATTTGAAAAATCAAGATTCATTACTGTTTCCATGAATATACACCCAAACCGGGGCCCAGTCTTATATTAAAAGAGTTGCTATTAACTTCAAGTTGCAATCCATTCAAATCAATCGCAACTCTTTATAAAACGAGGCCCAGAACTATTTTTACAATACTTGTGCAGCTTTCCGACACATGAATCTGAGCTGAAAGGAAGCAAATGCTTTTAAATTATTAAAATAAATATCAAATCTGTCTCCTTTTTTACACCTAATATAAGTGTGAAATACCTGAAAAGGTGATATCTTGGGGCACTCTTTCTGCCTGGGCAGATGCTCCTGGAATTGCAACCTCTTCCCTCTGTTTCTGATCTGTGGTCTTCTGACTGGTAGATACCCTATTACCAGAAGATGACTGCTGCCCCCTGCCATGTTTTCTGGGTCTATTTTTGGGCATGGTTGAAAAATACCCCTTTTCCTCTTTTTAGTACATGTACAAGTAGATGTGGGTTGACTTCGGTTGGCAGGTAATGGTGTGAAAAACTGACACACAGATTATTCTGAGCAGGATAATCTGAAAGAAATTAAATAGTGAACAGACAATTCAGACAGACATTTGGTAACAATTATGTCACCCCTCCCCCCCCCCCCCCCAAAAAAAGGAGAGAGAATCTACCTCGATCTGTCACTTATTTAGTTTACCACTGACAATATTCTCCGACCTTTACACCTCTGAAATTTTTACCTGGCACTGCAAAATTAAGGGCATTCTTAGCAGCCAATTATGACACTGGTTACTTTCATCACACACAAAAAAACAACTTTGAGACAACCTACCCACTCCCCAAACGCTCAGACCTGAGCATGCTCAGTATTATGATGCACATTATATGGTCATTTAGTCAAGGTCATGGTTATTAACTCCTAATACAAAAAAGGGCTCATTCTGACTCTAGGCACGGAGTAGAAAAACTCCAGGAGGCTATGACTGGAGTTATAAAATTAGAAGTAGACATGATGCAATAACTATAACGAGAGAAAATATAAATCCTGATTATTCAGAAAATATGCAGAGTACACTCGAAGCACTTATACATGTACAGGCTTATCTGAAGCTTGCACTCCAGCACAGCTTTTACGGGTGAATAGGCTTCAATAGCTTTTGTGTGTATCAGCCAGATAAACTTGTACATGTATAAGTGCTCAAAGTCTAAACAGCTAAAGATCCCCTAGATCTACACAACAAAAGGATGATTCCATCGGCAGCCATTATTGCACCGAGATCCATTTTATCATGACTTACAATATTATATTTAGTATCAGCTCCAAATGAAGAATCATGAAAGGTGCAGTACTGTAGGCAAAATACGGCTAAGCCCTCGCCTCTCCTTCGGCCGGCCTCGATGTTTCCATTTTATTATGTTGCTGTTATAATGATAACCGAGTACATTGGATGAGTGGCTGTTGCTGCTGTTATTGCACCGACAGTCATGACAGTGTCAGTGACTAAAATTTGTAAAAAGTGAAAGCAAGTCGGTAAAATACACTACCGGTATGCAGTCACAACACAAATTTTAGGTTATCATTCCGAAGCTTCTTTCTTCCTAAAGCATGACTATTCCCCATAGAAGTAACTTGAGCTGTCGCTTAACTGTAAAAAGTGTCGCTTTACTCCTTTAGTCTTTACTGTAAAATGTTTATGGAAATAAGTTGTTGTTGACGAAATAGGCGCAATCAGCCTGGGGATTCCCCGGATTTCGTTCATGCATAGCGCATGCGCATGGTATTCCCCACGGCGTCGCGCTCCCATTCTCTGTGGGTTTTTTCCCCGGGGTTTTTTCTCCTTGAACTAGAGAATGGCATCCGTGCCTCTGACGAAAATCTTGGTTGACAGGTTTTTTTCCTTGCGAAGATGGTAGGCGATATTTGCTAATTTTCCGCGGCGGAATTTCATGGGCGGCAGGTCGGTCTTCACGGAGATCCTGCTACGGGGTCTGGCGGAGTCGCCGCGGTTGGTCTCGTGATACGTGATCGTGATCGTGATTGTTTTGTAGCATTCTTTATTGTATTCATTCAGTGCAAACAAGAAATCATACATCTTCATTTTTAGTTGATGTGCATAACATATCAGAATGTATAGAAAATTATACAGCCTTCAAAAATACAAATATACATAGTACATAGTGCATTTTAATTAATTATACTTAATGAATATTATAGATCATAGCCTTCACCCCCCCCCCCCCCCCGCCCCGTCCCCCAACAAACAAACAACAGACATACAAACAAGCAAGACAGAAAAAACAAGAGAGAGAGAGAGAGAGAGAGAACAAAAAAAAAAAGAAAAAGAAAGAAAGAGGGCAATCTATAGCGGCAGAGAGAGGTAAACCCACACGATCGCGAACCAGGCGGACTCCCCCCCCCCCCCCCCCCCCCACTCCCCATCCATTGTATGTTTTCGTTTCATGCTGATGTGTGTAACTGTCAAATGTTCCCATTTTCTATAGTGTAGTGTCAATGTATTCCGTTCGGTAGCAATCTTTCTTTCTTCTTGTTTACTTTTAAGCAGCTTTTCTCCTATTTCTTCAATACTTGGAAGCTTCTTTTTCTCCCTACTTAAAGGTCATGTAAAGTTTTGGTAAGCCCTCAAAAACTTTTCGTCAGATTTCTTCAATTTTTGTCGATAAATAGCAAGATACTAGCAATACTAAGACACTGTGAAGATTTCGCCTCCTAAAGTTTAATATTAAACAAATAAGAGGCAAAAACTAATTTATGTGCCGGGACAGGCACGTAAAATCCCAACAAAGGCAGCATGTGCTACACACTGTAAACACACGTGTAAAACCAATGATGAGTAGCTACACACAGTGCACACACGCTGTCTCTATGCGAAGCCCCAAGATTGCTGTGCGGGGAGCCGTCGGGGTGGACGGGTCCTAGCATAATGGCAGTGATCAAGCATTCCTTACAGATATTTACACTGAAATTCACCAGAAATCATAGATGGAATACCAAATGATTTCTTACAGACATCTTTTGATACAAGGAGAACAACATGAGACCAACATGTTTCTTTCCAATTTCCTTTTTGCTACCAATACTGTACATGAGCTTTAAAGGGAAATCCAACCTTAATAGCAAGTTGCTTTGAAAGAACGAGGAAAAATCGGAGAAGCAGATTGGTGAAAGTTTGAACAAAATCGGACAAGCAATAAGAAAGTTATGATTTTTTGAAAGTTGTAATCACTATACATATGGGAATTTCAAATTGGCCGAATAGGTAATGTCACTGTGATGTAGCTGTGGACAACTCCCCCATTCGCTCCAACACACAAAATTACTAAAATGTCACTTTTTTCAAAATGTATTACTCAGTAGGATATTTTTCTTTCATGAGGACCTATAACAATATGCTATCTCCAATATATTTTGAGTACTGCCCTGAGGGTAAAAGCGCCTCGAAGAAAACCGCAAATTAATGATATTTTTGTGTACGACAAATGGGAGAGTTGTCCACAAAAATGTCACAATTGACTGACCAAATTGCCAATTTGAGATTCGCATAGATGTAGTGATCTCATTTTTCAAACATCCATAACTTTCTTAGTCCTTGCCCGATTTCTTTAAAACTTTCACCATCCAGTTTTTCTTATTTTTCTGCTTTCATACAAATCATCTTATTACCAAGGTTGGATTGCCCTTTAAGATATATGAAATATTTAATTAATAAAACAACATGATTAATTATTTGCCTATCTTCAGTTGTTTCCTCTAATCCACTGTGAACTTCCTTTCAAACCATGTCATTAAGAATGGGAAGATCTAAGATGTTACTACACCGTTCCCATAATTTTGTTACCATTTCACATTAAAAAAATATATGCCTATAAGTTTCCTCATCTTTACGGCAAAATGAGCATTTATCGCTTGATATAATGGTTCACAAAAATAATGTTATAGAGCAATTTAAATTGAAATTCTCTCAATTTATTATCCAATGTGCTTAATCTGGGACGAAGAAAAACCTTTTCAATTTCTTTTACCGACATATTATATGATAATTGTAAATTATGAAAACTAACAGGAATGTCGGCCATCTTTTGTATGTGCACGCCCTGTGCAAATTCTTAGAACAAACTGATTCAAATTGACAAGTTTTCTTTGAAAACATAAATTCTATTTTTAAACCGTCAGTTGGAGTGTGCTTTCTTAAACCGATTTTCCATTCTTCAGGCGTGTCTGGCATATTTCTTTAATCATGGCTATTTCCTCTTCATGTAGTCCCATACATCTGAAATAAGTGTCTGATCTCGATGTTCCTTCTTCATCTATGATATGGTACAATATATGTGTTTTTTAAGAAAAGATTTTCATGAAAATACGTTTTTCCTTTCTTATGAATGTATCTATTATTGAAAAAAAATTCATTTCTTTTATTAGTTGCATCCTTTTTAATAAACGCGTTCATATCAACCAAATATTTAGCATTTCGTGGTAGTATTTTGGTAACTGTATGTTGATCATGTTAGGTAAATAATTACTATAGAAAATTTAATTTCCTCCAAATGGTCTCAGTAGAAATATGAAGTACTTTTTCCATTTCACTTTCTGGTCTCCATGCAGTTACAAGTCTTTTGATCCACATCACCCTTTGTACCTTCACAAAAAGTCTAAAGTTAAACATTTTCAATCCTCCTTGTTTATAATCAAGATACAAAGTACTTCTTATTATCTTGTCCTTCCCTCGCCCTGAATGGGTGTGTTTACATAATCCTGAAAATATCATTTGACTACTTTTGAGAAAGCAATAAAATTATTTTTCACAATTTGATAAATTATTATTGAAATGATCATTTGACACCGAACTGCACCCCAAGAAAGTTACAATACTCAAAATCGTACTATGTTACACCCCCTTCCAGATGGAAATTGTTATCGGTTTTTATATTTTTGTAATGTACACCTATAGCTCTTCCATCTGACAAAATTTGGTCCATGGTCCTTGAGGGGAAAAAATTTGCCCCAATTTTTAGAGGTGGTCTGACAACCCATCCCAATGGAAAAAAATGGTCATTTTTGGTGTTTTGCTAATGTACAGTCATACACCTTCCTTCTGACAAAGTCGGTGCATAATTATATCCGATGGATTAAATTCGACCCAACTTTGTGGTCCTTTTTTTTGTGTGTGTGTGGGGGGGGGGGGGGCTCTTGGGGCCAAACCTGGCGACTTCGTTTGAGCTGACAAGCTTTTTGTGAATGACATAGAAGGTCTAAATAACTTTAAGGAGTTATGATCTCTAAAATGGGGTGACTATTTTGGGACGAGCACCCAGACTAATAGTAAAGGACTGGTATTGTTTTAGCCAGTTAGCCAGGGGTGTCGATCCGTGTACATGATTGGTGGGGGGGGGGGGGGGTGACCGGCAAGGGGGTATCCCCCTCCCACACCAGGGACTTTTTCAAAAATCTGGCTATAAAACTTGCACTTTAGAGCATCCGGCCAAAATGGTTTTTAATGAAAAGAAGGAATGCACGGATCTACGCCAAGGGACGGAGTCCCTTAATTGAAAATAACAAAGCGGGCGAACAAATTTTCTTCAATATTTTCGCATTGAAATTATGGCATTTCTTATCAAACATAATGAGTTTGGATAAATATCAGTTTTAAGTTAATGTATCATAATTCTTATTTATTTTATCCAAAAATATTGGGGGGGGGGTGATAATACAGGCCACCCTCACCTCAATTTTTTGTTGGGGGATATATACCCCCATCCCTCCCATGGATCGACATCCATGGTTTTAACGGTGAGGGTGTATTATGGCTCGGACTCATCGGATCGCTCGATACGGAAACAGTCCAGTAGACTGCTTCGGCATATGTATGCAAATTTTATGCATACCTTTCAAACAAAGGTTGTTCTTGACAACCTGAAAGCTTGCCAGAGGCTTGCCGGACATAGCAACAAATAATGTATGCAAACTGGATTCCAAGCATTGAGGCTCATTCATGAAAAGCACGTTAATGAAATAGCTCGTCACTAGGTGCTCAGAGATTATACTAATATGACTTGTTTGCTGAAATACACTTGATACGAAAAGTTTAAGTTTTAGTAACCAAGAATATATTAGTTTCTGTTCCGCATAATCACTCATACTTCAGTAACCTTGGAAACCAATTGACCATCGCAGTTGAGTGGTAGAGAAATTCAAATTTTGTACATTGATAAACGGTTTTCTATATATACCCCTATTCCCCCCCCCCCCCCCCCATCGACACCCATGGCCCTAAACACATAATTTAAATTTATGGTATAATTTCAATGTTATGTTATTTCAAGATCAAACATAATGAGTTTGGATAATTATTAGTCTTAAGTTAATATATCATAATTTTTTATCTATTTGATCCAAAAATATGGGGGGGGGGGGGATCATAATACAGAGGATTACAGACCATCCCCCACCCACCTCAAATTTTATTTTTGGATATACCCCTTATCCCCCGGGATCGACACCCATGAACACAATGTATGCCAATGGTAACTTCAGCATGGTAGCCTCATTACGTAGATACTTAGCAATATTAAGGGCCAGTCCAGCCTCAGTCATAATGTTGTGTTGGGATCGGTTGACTTAGAGTTTACTTTCTTGAGTATAGAGAGAGTACATTATGAATGCTTTGCACACAGTCCATTACAGTTGAAAGTTATATAGCATAGCATTTATTCAGAATGATGAAGTATAACAGGAAGATACAGATTAATATAAGAATGAAGCCTAGAGCAAGTCTGATGGTGACTATACTCTCATGATGTCTGGAATCTATTCTGAAGTAAATCTTGAAGTCTATTCTGAATTATATTCTGTTCTGCTCTGACTGGAGTCCTGAAGTGAACCCCTTTTATAATGGGTAAACCCACCCTATTGGGAGTTGGTCAACCTTGAGTCCTTGACCAAATGACCATAAGTACGTCATAACTTTTACTCAGTATTGGGGAGTGGGGCTGTTATCTGGAAGGAGTGATGTTGAGAATAAAAAGACCATAAAGTGACCATTGCGTCATAGTTTTAGTTGGAAGTTGTATGAGTAATACTTTCTAAAGAAAGTGTGAAGTTTGTAAACATAATTATAAACTTCCTGTTCACTTCCTGTCTAGGTATTGATAAAGTATTGATAAATTGTAGATTAGTTTTTCAGGGTTACACCATGTAATTCTTTCAAGGAATAAGAGCCCTGAAAAGGGCTGGTGAGCTCCGCTAAGAGCTCTGTGGTTCTCGACGTTTCGATCAGTATGCTCTGATCGTCATCAGGAGAATGACTAGAATACTGTTGTTGTTGTTGATTAGTGTTTTATGGCAATCAGTCAATTTTGACTATTATCACCAACTATTTTTTTTTTTTTTTAAACAAAAATTTAATCATTTAAATAATATAATTGACTTCTCTCTTTTTTTAATGTATTTTTTTGGTAAAAGTTAGTATATTATATATATTTTTTTTTTGTTTAAAGATAAAATAGTATCATGCCAGGTTACCGAGTCCTGTCGGTTCTAAATTGGCACCGTCCTGACAAACCTGCTCGTGTTTTGTACGAACACTGCCCAGTGGAGGCTATTTATTGCCTACGGAGGGATCCGATTCACAGCCTGTTTGGCGCCAATCGGAAATGCCCGCGAATTTGATTCACGGCTGCATTCTCATTCTGGTCACTGGTGGCGCTATAATTCCTCTAAACCACTGATCTCTACGGAAAAGATTTTTTCCGTAGAGATCAGTGCTCTAAACAGAGAAAACACCGGACGGTGCCATTGTTTTCTCTGAATGAAGAACAAGGGACAGATTTTCCGCTGAATGATTGCTCCCCTTTAGAGCCGGTATTTAGTGAAGTATCAGCGACACTTTCATGGTGGAGAAACTGAATTGTAGATTAGTTTTTCAGGGTTACACCATGTAATTCTTTCAAGAAAAACTAATCTACAATTCAGTTTCTCCACCATGAAAGTGTCGCTGATACTTCACTAAATATTGATAAATTGTTGATTAATGTAAATTCGGTCTTATTATCACATAACAATAACTTGCTTTTAATAGTTCTAAGCAGAAAAAATCAGATAAACTGATTTTAAAAAGTTCGAAGAAAAGTGGACAACTAATAAGAAAGTTATTAATTTTTCAATTATATATATATATATATATATATATATATATATGTACATAAATATATATATAAACTGGGGAAAACAATGAAAATCAACATAATGGCAACTCAGTAGTGAGTTTATGTTGTCATTGCCTCACAACACACCAATTAATTTGTTTACATTAATTAACTTGAACACAAATTTTCATATTTTTGTCCAAGAATATGATTTCCACATAACTTGAACCAGGTTATAGTTATAGACTTATAGTAATATGTTTTTGCATTTATGCACCTTCACAAAATTTGTCATGAACTCAAAATTATCGAGATAAAAAAGAAATACATATTCATAATAATTTTTAATGTATATTCTATCAGAAAATCACATTTCAGGATTTTAGCAGCAAAATAATTACTCCATGTTAGTTCAGATGCATACATGCAAAAACATATTATATACTACAATTATAGTCTATAACTTGGTTCAAGTTATGAGGAAATAATATTCTTATAGACAAAAATTGAAAAATTGTGTTATTAATGTAAACAAATTAATTGACGTGTCACTTCTTCTTCCATAGAAGTACATCCCCCTTAAAGAGTATTGTCGTATTTAGGTCTGTGTTGTGAGTACATCCCTCTTTTAAAAGAGTATATTGTCGTATTATGGTCTGTGTTGTGAGGCAATGACATCATAATCTCACTACCGAGTTGCCAATTTGTGTAGTAGTGATTTTCGTTGTTTTCTCCACGGTTTTCAAGTCATTAACAAATTAATAATTTTCTTATTAGGTGACCGATTTTCCTCAAACTTAAAAAAAAAAAAATCCGTTTGTCTGATTTTTCTGCTTCTATTAAAAGCAACTTATTCTGGGGTCGGACTGCCCTTTAATTGTTTAGTATCTGCGCCATACCTCTGTTATGTCTTGTAAATGTGGATAAACTGAAAGATAACGGGAAGTGTACAAGTTATTTGAGGGGTGAGATCTTATGGGTAAAATGGGGTGACTATTTCGGGACAGGCTCTTAGACAATTCGGAAATGATAACAACTGGTCAAATATAAATTCAAATCAGATCACAGATCATAGGTATAAGGTCATGCCATCGGGATATTTTTTTGTTTGTATAATTTTTGATTCTTTTCTCTCATAAATAAAATGTACATAATTTGTAACATTTTTTAAATGATTACAAATAATCTTCACATAAATATAACTGCTAACTTATGTTTCACATTTTAAAACAATAATACAAATACATTTTCAAAATTGCGAATAGAGCTACACATTAAAAAAAAAGAAAGATTCATATAAACAAAATAGCTTCACATTTCTTTAAAAAAATTGCAATTACAATGTATTTTCACATAAACAAATCTCAAATAAAGTTCTACATTTCATTAAAAAAAAAACTGTCAAATAAATCTTAACAATTGTTCATAATATATTTTTTCATTGGCTTTCAGATAGAAGGAAGAATTAAGATAAAAGGAAAGAGGAAAGATACGAGAAGAAGAAATAGGATAAAGAGGACAAAAATAAGAGAAAATAGGCCTACACCATATAGTCCCCGCCCCCACCCATACCAACACAAACAAAAAAAACAAAAATAACAGCCAAAACAGCAACAACAACAAAAAAACAACATAAACAAAAAACAAAGAAAAAAAAAAATCGATGGGTCATGGTCATGCAGAGAGAGAGAGAGAGAGAGAGAGAGAGAGAGAGAGAGGGAGGGAGGGAGAGGTAGAGCGAGCCGGACGAATGCGAATGCGTGTGCACGGTGTAACGTCTTGGGTTTTCCCCGGCCGGTTGATGGTTTTCCCCGGCCGGTTGATGGTTTTCCCCAAGATCTCTACATTATATATACGCTGCATGTGATCCTGCGTGTCCTGTCTAGCATATAAGCTGCATCATATCGCCTGCGCTGCAGCTAGCTTTGTAGCTGAAAACAGACCTGGAACAGTTAGAATCTAGTCTACTAATGTGGAATGATGCGGAACAGGCGATATTACGGGAAGTGTACAAGTTATTCCAAGAACACGGTAAATTAGACATAATTTATATTATTTTGTTGATTTTTTTTCTGTTGGAAAGTAAGAGTAAAATTAAAGTCAAAGTCAGAAAACCAGGAATGGTATTCTGAAAGTGAAAATTGTTGTTGTTGTAACTTTTGTTGTATCTTCCTGAGATAATATAATAATACCTCGCTAATATTGTTGTAAGTTGGTATTCTGAAAATTGTCTTAAGTAGATATTATCTCTCTAAGGACCGCCCTTAATATGATATTTTTCGACACTTTACCAATCAAAATGGATTTTATATAGACTCTAGACCTATTGGACTGCAATTAATTAACATAATGGCTCACCCTCTTCTGCTCGAACCAAGTCACATATTGATGTAAAATCATCGAATTCCACCTGTAATTTCTTTAAAATGTCTTATCTACATGATCTATGAGATCTTGAATCACACACAGTCTCCATCTTGCTATTCGAGCATGTACTGTCTGATTCTGAGCTAGAAAAATTGCCGAGACCATGAGATACAACAGCTAGAAGCTGTTGTAAGTTTTATTGTAGTTACCATGGAAGATAAGATACAACAAATGATAAGATAATTTTCAGAATACCAATTATCTCATGATATTATCTTCAGCATGCATATGTAAATTAGGATCATGCACAGAGTGAACAAAGATACAACAAAAGTTACAAGAAAAGTTACAACAATTTTCAGAATACCAATTTTATCTTAAAGTGTGGAGATAAACAATATTTGAGATAAAACAGTTTTCAGAATACTGCCCCAGATCTGCACCTCCTCAAGGCTCAAAAAGTCAAAGTCAAAGAGGGAGGTGTACTGTTAAATTAAAATGTCAGGCTTTGCTATATGTAGACATGGCGTAATGCTCATAGCTAATAGCTCCTTGCAGTTTGTAAATATATGTAGAACTCTTAAAGGGCAATCCAACCTTGGTAATAGGATGAATTGTGTGAAAGCAGAAAAATAAGATTAAGAAAAACAGGATGGTGAAGTTTGAATAAGACAAGGAATAAGGAAGTTATGGATGTTTGAAAAATAAGATCACTACATCTATGCAAATTTCAAATTGGCAATGTGGTGAGTCGATTGTGACATACTTGTGGACAACTCTCCTGTTTGTCGTACACATAAATGTTAATTTGCGGTTTTCTCCAAAGCGCCTAGCATTACCCTCAGGGCACTCACTCTTATGCGAGGTTGTAACCCCAGGTACAACTAACCGAAGTCTTCCTTGCCCATTAGTTTGGTCGGTCGCATCACTTAATTTCGGCAGGTACATGTAAGATAAAAATTTGTACTTACATTTCAAGAGAATTACTGTAACTATCCAGCAGGCACTTTGATTTCATATTTTGATGATTATTTCAATGAAAAAAATGGAATTTCCTCACCGAACCGATCTGTACCGTCGATTCAAATGACTCAATAGGCTCGGCGAGAAATTCCATTTTTTTCATCGAAATAATCGTCAAATCGTGAAATCAAAGTGCCTGCTGGATAGTTACAATAATTCTCTTGAAGTGTAAGGACAAATTTTCATCTTACCTGCCGAAATTAAGCGATGCAACCGACCAAACTAATGCCATAGGCGAGGAAGATTTTGCTTGGTTGTACCTAGCGAGGTTGTAGTCTTGTAGATAACAATTTTTACCCTCAAATTTCCATTCCAAAGCATACCATTTTTTTCTTGTTGAGAAAAAGAAGAGAGAAAACTATTCCAAAGCACCGCTTTTTTTTTCATTCCGTCGTTCTGGCCCGCCCCGGCCTGTTTTGAAGAATATCATTCTTTGTGAAAAGTTGAAAACGAATTTCATTTCAGGTGGTTAATTCCTCTGGGCTTTCCCCATTGCTTCCAGTCCTGTTCCAATCCACCCCAGGGAATTCAGTTTTCATTCATGCTGAGTGCATGCATGCGAATTAACACCACTTATATGAATAAACACACCATAGACTTGCCATGACACACAGTGTATTTAGTTAATGGGAGCTTGTGGGAACCAGTTCTGTAGCATCATATTTATATTGTAATCTAGTTCCAAAGACCCCTTTTTCCCAAAATGTTAGTAGTTCTGAAGACCATCCTTTTCATGATATGCTAGTTCTGAAGCCCCCTTTTTTTGTCTTGCCAGTGGCACATACCTACCACTTTTGGGGTCGAGAGCCCAATTGCTTTGAGACAGGTTCTTTCACAGTGTTATAGCATGACCAGAACTCAATTCTATGTGTCGACTTGAACTGGAATTCATGTAATACGAGGAATATTCTGAAATTGATCTTTTGAAAATAGGCATGGCAAGCTGTTCATAATAATATCAAATTCAAATTCAAATTCAATTCGGTTTTATTTGATCTCAGCCAAAAGTCCGAAGACTAACAATGTGAGTTTACAGACATGTCATATATTCAATTATTATTAAAAAAAACAACAATATTCAAATGCATATACAAACGTACAAAATGGAAAATATATGTATCAAAATAAATATACATGTATATATTAAATCAAAAGCATGAAAAATAAAGAGGCAAAAGAAATACATTACTATGTCAAGAGAATGTACTGAAGTAAGGCTACCACATACATGGAATAATAATAAACAAATGAAGAACAAAGAGATAAATGAAATTGATTAAGCATTACATATAAAAAACAGCAATTAATATTAAGCAATAAAAGTTCAAACATATTCATTAAAGGGAAATCCAACCTTAATAGCAAGTTGCTTTGCAAGAAAGAGGAAAAATCAGAGAAGCAGATTGGTGAAAGTTTGAACGAAATCGGATGAGCAATAAGAAAGTTATGAATTTTTGAAAGTTGTAATCACTATACATATGGGAATTTCAAATTGGCCGAATAGGTAATGTCACTGTGATGTAGCTGTGGACAACTCCCCCATTCGCTCCAACACACAAAATGACTAAAATGTCACTTTTTTTTCAAAATGTATTACTCAGTAGGATCTTTTTCTTTCATGAGGACCTATAAGAATATGCTATCTCCAATATATTTTGAGTACTGCCCCGAGGGTAAAAGCGCCTCAAAGAAAACCGCAAATTAATGATATTTTTGTGTACGACAAATGGGAGAGTTGTCCACAAAAATGTCACAGTCGAATCACCAAATTGCCAATTTGAGATTCGCATAGATGTAGTGATCTCATTTTTCAAACATCCATAACTTTCTTATTCCTTGTCCGATTTCTTTCAAACTTTCACCATCCTGTTTTTCTTATTTTTCTGCTTTCACAGAAATCATCTTATTACCAAGGTTGGATTGCCCTTTAATACTTAAAATTTGACAATTTAAAAATTTAAAATTTTCTAGAAATTTAAAAAATGGAGTCATGGCAGTATTCTGATATTGATCACAAGTGTGACGTGAGTACAGTGAAATTTAAATGTGAAATTTAAATGTAACATATTGAATTAAAATTTAGCATATTGCACATAGCGGAATTTGAAAGTCTTTGCATGGAAACATGTATCATTGGTTTACAGTAAGAGTGGCATATATAGTGAGTTTGGTCAAAGTTGTACTGAAAATGATCATCCTTAGAGAGAGAAGAAGAGACATACATAAAAGAGACATACAGAGAGAGAGAGAGAGATAGAGAGGGAAAAAGAAGGAATAGACTGAGAGAGATGAAAGAAAGGGAGAGACAGAGAGAGCAGAGAGAGATAAAGAGAGAGGGGAAGGGGAGGGAAAGAAAAAGGGAAAAAGGAAGAGAGATATCAAAGAAAGAAGGGGAATGAGGAAGTGAGTACAAGAACAAAAATACATGTGGTAATGAGCAAAAATGAATCAAATGACAATCATCATGACAGTAAGTATTGCACTTATATTGCTGAAATACCTGTAATGCATGCTTATAGTGGAAAAAAACCTCTACTTATTATTCAGATATCGAATGAAAGACGGGATAGGGAAATCAGATGCATTACGCAGGGTACGGTTACAGTCTCTAACCCTGCTCTCAGGCAGGAGATGTCGATGTACCTTGGATTTGAGAAGTGCCTCTGCAAATCTGAGAGAAAGGGATGTGCGTCTCTCTTTAAGAGAGGAGACGCCAAAATCAGATTGCAGTTCATCATAAGTTCTATTGTTCGGGTAGGTAATGATGATGAGAGCTCTCCTCTGAACTCGTTCGATGCTTGCAGAGTGGTTGTTTGTGATCCCTGAAGCCCAAACAGGTGCAGCAAATTCTAGAACCGGCCTGATGTACAGCATGTAGATAGTGACCAGATCCTTGGTGGTAACACTATTCCTCCGTAGTTTAGTCAACTTGCTATTGTGACCTTAATTACACTTTTTATATCTTATCTTTGCAGGACGCCCCTGCTGAGCTATCAAGATAGACAGCCCTTCTCAGTTTCTACAATTATTTCATCAATGGATTTCTTAATCACCAAAAGTCTAGGAATTCAGGAAGCAAAGGTTTAATGAATGAGCATGCATACCTGCTGATCCGAAGCGATCACATTCCATGTGGTCACCATGCCGAAGAACAGGGGGCCACACAAGAATAAGAAAAGGCAGCAGTCATCTGCAAAGCATAGTCCAAGAAACAGCAAGTATGAGAATAATAGAGGACCCAGCACTGACCCCCAGGGGACATCAGGTGACTGGAAGGAAGCTGGGCCCATCATGGATGCAGCTGCAGGTTAGTTTAAATTGAACAGAATGTTAATTTTCTGGTAAACCTGCCAGTGACCCACAACTACATGTATATGTAAAGGATGATATTATTTTCCATCTGATCAAGTTTTCTTGTACATTGTATGTTGATTTTAATGTAATAATAAGACAAATAATGAGTTGATTTTATTTACAGAAAAGGGATTATTTTTGAATGGCAAATTTTCAGTTTATGTCAGCTGTCTGAAAAGTTGACCTCAACAATCTGTCTGGAGAATCAGAGAATGAATTTCATTTAATCTTTGCTAAAAGTACATGTATGTAAGAAACATTGATGTATTGGCTTAAAATTTCTTACTAGAAAGCCTGAGGGTCATATAAATTTAACAATTCCCAGCCAACTTTGGAGTAGTTGGCTGGTGGTGGTGATGACCATTTTTCATCTCTGTCTTAATCTTTCTTGGTAGCAGTCAGACCTGCAGAGGAGGTGATTCAAGAAGACAACCTGCAGTACAACCATCCTCCAGATAAAGTACAGGAAAACTGGCTTGAGATTCTACCTGGTACGTCTTTGATTCATTTAATCCAGTGCCTACGGGGAACCGGGTGGTTCCTGCATGGGAATAAGGAATTCAGTAGCCAACGGTTTAAAGGGTGACTAAAATAGAAAATTAATTGCCCATTTTTTTTCGTAGGAAGTAGTCATCAGGAGCCAAAAAATATCTATCATACACTTTTTTATGCATTCAGTCGTATTTCATAATCATTTGAAAAGTACATTTTTGCTGATTTACACAGTCATAAGCCCCGCCCCTAAAAAAAACCCCATCGAGCGACATCATGATCACGTGATCTGTGACGTACGAGAAGTAAGAGAAAATATTCCACCAACCTATATACCGTGCGCGCCCGCAGGCTCCGTCATGCCCAGCCCGGTGCCGAGCATGACATTCACCGCATCGACCATTTGCATCGCTTATTTTCGTGTGTTTAATTCCTCACAATAACTTTGATTTTGGGACACAATTTCATCAATAATGCCAAATCGGTGTATAGTTGCGGGCTGTAGCAAGACCCCTAAAGATGATGTAAGCCTACGTACATCATTTTCCTAAAGATGAAAATCTACGGAAATTGTGGGTCGCAAAGGTATGCTCACGCGGGCAGAGTGGCAAGGGCCAAGCGAGTGGAGTACAATTTGCAGCGATCACTTTTCTTCTCCAGCAGCTGCAGCAGCTTCACCCGCGGCCCCTTTCCCCGTGACCCCTTCACCATGCCCGGGCGCGTCTTCTGCGAGGGGTTCAAACATAATGGTCGAATTCCCCTTGCCACTGCACTTGAGCTTCTTCTCTTTCGGGATCGATAAATCATCTGATAAATCAGAGTTCGTATCTGGCTCAAAAAAGTCCTCCAAATCGGACTCGCGATCACTATCCATCTCTCTAAGTTACTCGAAGAATTCAGCCAAAAATCTAAGTCAGTACTACCGTAGTACATGTAAAGCGAAGTAAAAAAAAGGCGAGAGTAACAACAAACCAAACAAAAGTGTTCACCAGTCGCTTAGTACGAGGGGGAACATAGTTGCCGTACTAAAGATGTGTAGTACATTGCACAGACGCATAAAACGGCTGTGTACGCGTTTTAGACCAATGCAAAACTATCGTTCGGCAAGCTCAGATGGATGAGAACATTGTTCAAAGAAAAGTTAAAAAAACAAAACAAGAGCTGTATATTTGGGCAAAAGTGTTCACTGATCTTGAAGAAAATATATTGATAATGTGAATGATTATTCACTCCTTAGACTGTATTGATTAATTTCCCTTTTTCATAAATTGTCCGTTGAACAGAGGGGTCAAATACCGCATTGTGTGTACAATGTTACATTGCCGCAGCCTGCAGATCTTGTGCCTCTTACTCTTCATACGTCACTTGGGGGTGTGACGTCAATTAGCCAATCAGCTCACGAGTTTTAAGGAACGGTCCCCAAACCTCTACTTTTCCCCCTTTTTCGCCAAAACGAGACATAATTTTGACAATCAATTGCCAGATTCGTGATTTGAATGCAAAAATACATGGAAACAGCACCTTTTTTCTCTCTAATTTAGTCACCCTTTAAATTGACACTTCAAGGACACTATACAGTACTGTGACCCAGTTTTCAAAAAAGAAATGACATTTGTATTACATGTAGAAATTTGATATAATTTATCCTGATTGAGGTTCTGAATAATTATTTGAGTGCTAAGAATGAAAATTTGATGCAATATGACATCTATTCAAAGTAGGGGCCAAATTGGCTTCAAACAATGCCATATCTGGTCTGGAGCCACTTTGGCTCTTTTCTTCCAATGAAGTTTTAATTTTTACTATTAATGTGGCCCTCTTGCATAAAAAGCTGCGATTAAACGCAACTCAAAAAAATTAAGCGCAACTTGATTTTCAACCAATCAGGATTGCCTATTTTGGACTTGCATTTAATTTTTTGAGTTGCGGTCAAGTGCAAATTTTTATACAAGAGGGCCCAGGCCAGGTCCAGGATTTTGTAAAGGGGGAGGGGCACAATTTAAAAACATTCTGATAAGCAAAAAGAAAAAAAGGATTATCACATTTCTCAAATGCCTTTTTGGGTTTAAAATTTGAAAGGGAGGAAGGGGGGGGGGGGCACATTTTTTGTTGTGTAAATAAGGCATGGTATCGCTGTATGTAGGTTTCAAAGGGGGGAATGGGGTAGAGCACAGGCTGTTTGAGCCCCCTTAAATTGGCTAGGTCTACTCTTTAGATGTGTGATCATTAAGCAATAGCATATCCCATGCTATTGCAAAGGTTGTTTTTTTTTAATTGAATTGGATCAAGTCGCATTCAGATCAGATTGCAATCAGATCATATAGTGTGCTTTGCCTTAGAAAGCAGATGGTGTGGATCTTTAGATGGAGTGCCTTCTCCAGCTCCACAAGCCAAGCCAGCCCAAAACAAGGCCCATTTAATCCCATTGTATACTAGTAGTAGAAAGTATGGCCAATATTCCAACATTCTTTATGAAGGCATTGCGTACAGCTAGTGCTTTAGATCTGGCTTAATTCATATTTAGCTTTTGCGTTATTTTGAAATGCTGTATTGAATCTACATCTAAAATCTCAAAGAAGATGATATTTGTATTGGACTCGGTAATATGTTTCCAAGCACTATAAATATGATTATAAATCCTTCTTCCTTTCTAATAAGTGAAATTGAAAATCTTTGTTGTTCTCGGTCTAGTTTAACAAAAAATTGACTTTTCACTGTCTTCTGGTTCCTACTGCCAGACAAAGACAATTTCCTGGTTGAAAGTTTTTTTTTCATATTTTCATCAGCAGTTTTATGCATGGCACACATATGTAAACTTTATGATTATGAGGCACATCTATGTGTATACTTAATATGTGTATTAGAACTGATAAAGATTAATCTGTTTTGACTCACTTTTAAACAAATTGCCCAAGGTCCAAAGTACAAAGTGGTCTAATGTTAAATATATGGATAGTTTTCCACCCACATACATCCATTGTTAATGTCAACTGTGTGGGGTAAATAACATGACTAATATTTCCTGGTATGTAGCCATATGCATTTTAGGGTCGACATATATGGGAAATACTTCACTCACCCCCCCCCCCCCCCCCCCCCCCCCCCCCCCCAAAAAAAAAAAAAAAAAAAAAAGAAAAGAAAAAAAAGTGGATTTAATTCTACATGAATTTTTACCCGGAAATACACCGCTGGCACTCTGAATGGACTTAGATGGTCGCAAAATTGTAATGGTTATATTTAGGGTAGAATGAAATACCTGTACATGTACTGTTACCAGTAAACTCTTTCATAGAATAATTTTACCAGGTTTACTTTAGCAGGGTTGCTTCTAATGGTAAGGGTCACCTTTAAATGGACATAGGAGAAAATACCTCATGTTGTACCTTTATAATTGTTGTATTGTATCCCCTGTATACTCCGTTCTGTAGCAGATCATCATGTGATTAACATTTGATCGAATGATCATCCCATTAGGCTTTGTATTTTTTTCTATGTAATATCAGTAGGCACCAAAAACCTTTTGTGTACATGGAAATCATTATCTCATATTATTTTCGACTTTGATATGTTAGTTATTGAGTAATTCACTGCCATTAAAATTATTAGCAATAAGAAACAAAACAGAATATCAATAAAATAACCAGTATTCTTCTAAAATTTTAGTACATTCATCAAGTTATTTTCTCAATACATCCAGTTTTGGCTATCCTATAAGGTTACTCATTCAGGTATAGGGAAATGTTGAAATGAATATTTGTGTTTGTATAATTATATGATATATTGTTGCATGGCATGTCTATGTTTTTTTGGCGTAAAATGTTTATTGAAATATTTTCTTTTGTATAAATGTATTTATGTTTATGTTTGTAACCTAAACATTTAAATGCATCAAATTTCCATTAGAGCAAGGACAATAATATTTTACCTATGAACCTATATCAACATTGAACAATAATAAAATTGAGAATGTTTGCCAATGTTGTTGGAAAAAAAGAGACAGGAAAGAGGAGACACAGGATGTGTCATACTTCCTGTATGGCCTTCTTTTGTCATGAAAATGTTCTGACTAGTTTAGAGTAGATCACCAGAAAGGTCAGAATAGTTTGTCTGCTGAGATCTAGATGCTTGAGTATCAATTGTTTGTAAAATGATGTGTGTTATGATTTTCCTTAATAATTTACAGATGTTTTTCTTTCAAATGCTTAGCCAACTTGCCCTATTAGCCAGTTCGTAATTAGTAGATGGTACAAATTGCCTCCCCCGATTTGTACATGCAGGCACATCTGTTTTGGAGGATACGTTACTTGTTTACATTACTAAAATCAAATAGATGCACATCATGGTGCACACTCTTTCACTGTGTATAGAGGTCCTTTGTACTTGGTACAAATCACCTTTATCTGCGCATACTTAGGTTGAAGTTATGAACTGGCTTATTGGGCAAGTGATGTTTAAAGTCAGCTGTCCATTTAAATATAGAATCATTCCCCTTTGATGTTAGGCAAGTTGTTTTTGTTTTTTTATTTCAGCACCCTGTTTTGAGGAGAGAATATTTGCAAAGCTAGTAGTCGAATTTGAAAAGTAAGTTTAAATTGAAATCTATCCTATTCGCAAGGTCTTGTTTAATTGTTAAAGAGATTAATGAATGCTCTGTTCTGTTTTGGTACACTCTTTAGAGCTCACTGAACTGACCCTGTGGAAGATCAGTGAAGAAATTTCACCGCACCGATTCAAGCCTTTGGGACTAAGGCTTGGTCTACCACAGACAGAGATGGAGATCCTGCTTGATGAAAGTAACAATGTATGCCAGGAAGAAAAGACCTTCAAGATGCTCTACCGTTGGTATGCTGACCAAGGAGGAGACCCGTCCAAGTTCTTCTTCAGTGTTCTGACGATAGATGAGGGCCTAAACCAAGAACAAGTCTTGAAATTGTGTAAGTCCAAGGTTATTATGAGACTAGCTACTTTGGAGCATGTACATCGGACAAAATCTGCTAAATATTGAACATGAGAATGGGGGAAACATTGGGACAGGGGAGCATGTGGACAAGGGAATATCAGAATGGAGGAATATTGGTTTGACTCCAAATGATTAGATAAATGCATTAATAAAATTTTCTCCCCATATATCCATATATTCCTTCACTGTTAGGATGATATGCAAAAAGGATAATTTTTAGCAAGAAATCGGTGCGGTATAGGTGTCAACAAGTAGCGGTTTTTTATGGATTCTATGGACGTAGTTGAACCACAGTGAAGCCTGTCTATAAAGACCACTCAAGGGAGACAAGAAAAGCAGTCTTTATAAGCAGGTGATCTTTATGTACAGGTTCCTCTAGTACACATTTCAATGAGAAACACTTTTCAAGGGAAACAAAAATTGTGGTCTTTATAGACAGTTTGTCGCTAAATCAGGGTTGACTGCATCTGGAATATGAAAAGGGGTCCAGAGCAAAAGCTCAAGAACATGATTTCAAGTGATTCACTGCTCATTTTGATGGTGGAGGTTTGTATCCCACCGCTGCCACCGTGACAGTAAGGATAATGCTTCATCCATAATAGTTGTATGCTTACCTGACCATTTAATGAGGTATGGCTGTGAAGAAGTCGTGATGCTGAAAACAACAACTGAACATATCCTGCCTCAAGAGAATGATATAATACCATAGCGAAAGAAAGAAGTAATCATGAAATGGAAAAATTACCAACATGGCATACAAATATGGATTTTAAAATGAAACTACCTTTTGATATACATCAAATGCAATTACATGTATTACATGATATCTGAAACTCAGAAAACAAAGCTCTGTGCTTTGATTTTTCGGTTGAAAGCAAAACATTTCATCCTCAGTATTATGGTTTTTTGTAGTTTCTGAGAGGAAGCTCCAGTGCACAGACTTTTTCGGAAGATCTATACAGAAATTACAGCTGTGGAATATTGCAGAGGAAGTACATGTAGACAAGGTGATCCCCTTGGGCCTTCGACTAGGTCTGAATTATGCAAGGATCTGCAGTATCAGAGTGGACAGCAATGGTCATTCTGTAGATGTTCGTTACAACATCTTGATGCAGTGGCAGAAAGAACAAACTGCCCAGATTGATCAAGTTGAAACACTTGCCAGGATTCTGGAGGCCTGCCATCAGAAAAGAATAGCTTACAAGATCCGTAAGTATTTGTCCTTGGGACAGTAAAAGAAACTGACAAGGAAGATAAACAGTTTTATATTCCACCTACTAAGAATCTTGCTGTTAGATTGGTCAAAAAGTAATCACGTGATAAAATGTAGTTTTTCCCATTAATCACCTAAGAAGAAAAGATTGTGGCCTTAACGGACATAGTACTTATGTGTTTCACTGATCTCTTCAGTCCATATAGAGTCACAATGCGTTATCAATATTTTGGGTGCGTGCAAAATGAAAGTGCGTGACCTTTACGAATAGCTCTATAAGCGTACTAAAATAGGTTTAAATAAGCGCGCATTGCCCATTCGCGCGCTTAAATAAAACACATGTGCGCGCCCAGGAGGGGGTTTATGTAATGGTTTAAACTTCTTTTCTGAATTCCAACCTAAATGTCTTTTTCAAGAAGTAGACAATAATTGTCTTTCTCGTACCACTTAAATGTTTCAGATGTGGAATATAAAGCAAATAATCACCTTTTGGTTTCAGGCGATGAGACGTACTATCACTTCCTCGGCAATCTGAATGTATAAGCTATCTTTCCTCAGCTCCGATGCGGAAAGATATCTACATCCAGATTGCCTCGGAAGTGATAGTTCGTCCCATTATCTTCACCAACGGTAATTATTTGCTTAGTATCCATCAAAGACTTCATGATTATATAGTAGACATTGATTTCAAGCTAGTAAAGCATAATGGACCTGGTGATATATGTATTTCCTTTGACTAAGGGAAAAAAGATTAAATATTTTGTATTCTCTTCATTGATGAGTTATATAGTACATGTACATGTAGTAGCCATTTTAAATGTATTTAGGTTCAGAAGAATGATACAAGAAATACAGATAAGATGGAAAGATTGTGGGGTCTACGGCAACTAATCTGAAAACTTTTTCTTCTTTCCACAGGCCAGAATCACTTGGGTGTGACCAATGAAGGGAAGACACTAGTAATCAGTGAAGATCAGCCAGTGGAGGGTGTTGCAGGTAAGAAACTCTTTATAATGCAATTGAACCTGTATACAAAGACCAGTGAAGGGAGACAAGATATAATCTTCATAGACAGGTGGTCTTTATGTACAGGTAACTGTAATACACATTTCAGTGAGAAAAACTGTTCAAGGGAAACAAACAGAATGGTCTTTATAGACCTACATTTCTATACAGATCATTGCTAAAAGAGGTTTGTCTGTATCATTCCTTCATGGAGAATTTCAAGTCTTCTCCTTGGTGCTTCTCTTGTACATCCTTGTTTTTATCTTTCATAGATCCAAGATTCAATTTCAGAATCGTGATCTCAAACTGGAGACAAGAAGGTTGTGATTAAGCTTGTATGTAAGTAGGGATTCTAATATCCCTGTACCAAATCTTTTTCACGGTACCAAATATTTAACATGGTCATTGACATTTTAAGTTTTGTGGAAACTCTCAGGCGCTTTAGACTTTGTTTAGGTCATTATTTGTGATTAATCTTGCTGTTGTGTGGTAAGAAAACAAATGCATAATTATACACCCCCCCCCCCCAGCGAAGTTTGAAGGGGGTATATAGGAATCAGCGTACTGTTGGGTGGGCGCATCGAGCATCGAACTACTTCCCTCATTTTCCGAGCAATGCTCGTGAAATTCACCACACCACATTGGTCTAAGGATGAAGATGTGTAAGACATATTTTTTTAATGTGTCAGAAACTGCATTGCCATGGCAATGGCATATTATGGCAATAAATCAGTGGGAAATCTTGCGGATCAAATTTCTTCCTCATTTTTCGAGCAATGCTCATGAAATTTGGCACAAACATTTGTCTTGGGATGGAGATGTGCAAGACATATTCTTTTAATGTATCGGAAACTGCGTTGCCATGGTAACGACATATGGCAATAAAACAGGAAAATTTTATTTATTTTTATTTATTTAATTTCCAGGAACATATAATAACATGACAACAATTTTCAAACAAACATAACAACATAAGTGTAACATTAACAACAACCAATGCCTGGGGATTACCTATAAGAAATGATAATTTCTGTTTAAAGGCTCTCCTTATCAAGGTGTTGAATCCACTTGTGCAATACCTCCTGATTCTCTGCAATGATTGCAAAGTGTAAAGCGTTTAAAAAAGGCCACACAGATGCATCGACACATAAATCAGCAATGGAACGTGGGAGTGTGTCCCAGAAACGGGGGAACATAATTAAGCATGTGAACTTTAAGCAGTTAGTTCTAGCAAATTCATGATTGAAAGTGAGAAAATGTGTCCTTCAAGAACTTGTTTTTGGCAAAATGGTATGAGAAATATCATATAAGCAATGTAAACTCTTAGCAACAAAACAAACAGAAAGATAAACCATTCTGTTGTACAACGGCGGCAAATCTAGAATAACTAAACGTTCATGATATGAGAGAGAATTTGCTCTTTCATAAGAAAAACAGAAGCGGGAGAAGCGTCTTTGTACTGCTTCAATTGACTGAATATGGTTCTTTTGGTAAGGTAACCAGACGGGGACACCATATTCCAAAATTGGACGGCAAAGTGAACAAAATAATTTTTTTAGTATCACTGGATTTCTAGAGATATTGCAGATCAAACCACTTCCTCATTTTTTTGAGCAATGCTCAGGAAATTTGGCACGTGAACAGAGCTGCCAAGTAGTAGGAATTTCCCGTATTTCGTACGGAAATCAAGTTAAAATATGGGAGTACGGTTTTTCATGTTGAAATACGGAAATGTACAAAATCAGTTATTTATATAGTCTATGGCCAGTGCGTGTGCCGTGTCAATCATGTATTAGTCTGTGGCATGGCTGGTGCGCACTCCGCGCGCTAACAGGTAGACGTACGTATCGGATATCCGTTCGTATGCCAAGTATGTTTACTGTGTGCTTTGCTTATGCTACAACATGATTGTCTGTGTGTGGGACTGAAATGTAATCAGTGATCGAACTCTGCTGATATACATGCATTTATTTGCCACGCGGAAAAATACTGATTTTTTTACCAAAATATTGATTTTGGGGGTTAAGAATACTGAAATTGCAAAATAGAACTTGGCAGCTCTGTGTGTACACATTGGGGCGGGGGTATTAATCACCTTCAGTGATATTCTAGTTTCTATACAAACTCCTGATAAGTGATGTATCTCCTTTATTTAAAAAGTAGAAAAACATGAATGAATTGTGCAGTTAACAAGCCAAGCTTATTGTAATAGATTACAAGAATAATTCACAGAATACATACATTTTTACAACTATATACTTACTGTAATATCTTTGTCTTCATAGAAGTTCAGCTCAACGTCACCCACTCCAACCAAGTGGTGAGAGAAGAAGCGCAGTGCCAAGTGCAAGCTCTCCTAGATGCCAGTTCTTCAGAAGTTAGTGTGGTACCATCCCAAGTAGAGGTTGCTGAATTTTTCCAGCAGCTGAAGGAGTTCAGCATCTTGTGTAGACGTAACTGTGATTTGGTGAAGCTCTTGGAGAGGAGCATGGGGAGAGATGGACTGTACAAGCTCATTGGATTGACTGTAGATTCCATTCACTTTCATGTAAAGGTTTACACTATGGAAGGGCTTCATTGGCTTCAGAGAGATGTCCAGAGCGGCTGTATTGGACATCAACTTGGACAGGTGCTGATTTCTGCAGAAACCAGGGAGCAGTTTCCAGAAGTTGTCTTAGATGTTGCACCAGAAGGGCGTGGTGTATGGGATCTCCTTTCTCATGCCGACATGAACCCTGCCCTTACAAGCACACGTCCACCAGCAGATTCGGAGATGAGGGAATCATCTGAAGATGACAAAACACTATCTTCAGATCTTACATCTCAAAGAGATATTGTCCAGGAAGCCACACTCGAAAAGCATTTAGTCCCTCAGCAGGAAAGAAATGAAACTCTTCCAGCTGGAAGTATTATGCATCGGACACCTGATGAAGTGCCTTCAATTGCATCCAGTGTACCACGGAGTCAAGTGGAAACCAGTATGCCAGATGATGCTAAGGAGAGAGATCCTGTAACAACTACAGAGGAAAACTCTGCAGGTAAGAACAATATCTACATTGAGCTGCATCTACTTCTTCATCGCATCAAGATTTGTCCCTATATTTACACTTTGATTGAATTTTGACTTGAGTGTAATGAATGAATGCTAAAATACTGAATATGCCTATGGTAGTACAAGGATGGAAGTAAATATAGATTGTCATCATACATAAGCTGAGTACGAAAACAAAGAATTTACCTGCTTTACCAATATTTCTTGAAGGAACATGTGCAGTATATTTATGGAAAAAAATGTTTTATTTTGTCTATAATATTGGAGACTTTTAATTTGAATACTCCGTTCTTTCATGTTCTAGGTGAAGCATTAAAAAAGATGGAGGACTGGTCAGAAGAAGAGGTGACAATGTGGCTGAAAAGAGAGGTACATCTTTCAGATGAGCTTGTCAGTAAGTTTGAAGGGGTTGATGGTTTCACACTGGTGAGGTATACGAAAGCTGAGCTGAAGGAAGACTTCGAACTGTCTCCAGGATATTGCAGGAGACTGATCGTACGGAGGGAGCATTATCTTGAAAGGGAAAGACTAGGTTTGGTGACCCCTTTGGAATCTGTGTTATCAGAGAGTAGGGATGGGAACTCCAAGGTAAGTGCACAGGAGAGCATGGAATCACCTAGTCCAGTCACAGTAGAACCTTGCACACCAGCAGAATCAGAAGAAACGAATGAACCAGTAAGGCTGGAAGACCTTGAAAAGGAAAGACTGAGTGTGGTGACCCCTCTGGGATCTGTGTCACCAGAGAGTAGGGATGGGAACTTCAAGGTAAGCACACAGGAGAGCATGGAATCACCTAGTCCAGTCACAGTAGAACCTTGTACACCAGCAGAATCAGAAGAAACGGATGAACTAGTACGGCTGGAAGACCTTAAAAAGGAAAGACTGGGTGTGGTGACCCCTCTGGGATCTGCGTCATCAGAGAGTAGGGATGGGAACTCAAAGGTAAGCACACAGGAGAGCGTGGAATCACATAGTCCAATCACAGTAGAACCTTCAACACCAGCTGCATCTGAAGAAACAGATGAACTAGTACTACAGGAAGAAACTACACAAGAAGCCTCATCTTCACCATCTCCGGTTAATATAGACTACAGAGAGGTGGAAGATATAGGTAAGAAATCAAATAGCCCAGTTTCTCCTTCAAGCAAAGTCCTTGGTATATGTACCGAATTGAAGATAGAAAAAGATGTTGTTGAATCCAGTGAAGACATGGAAATGGGATGCACTTCACCTGACACTGCTACCATACTAAATCCATCTGAAGCTGATTTGCCACTGTCTCCAGTTTGTCATACTGAAGGGAAGGATCCATGGAGTCAGGAATCAGAGATGGGAGGTAGGAGAAGTGACCCAAGTACAGAGAAGAAGCTCACAAACCTTCTTCTTGGCTCTGACAAAGGTGAGCTTGATACATCCTACTATCCAGTTCTGGTGGTCAACACACCTGCACAGCAGTTGAGTTCTGCAGAGTTGGAGCAAAAATTTGGTTTTATGTATTCGGTCAACTGGAATGTTGTCTTTGACTGCAATGCAGATTCCAACAAGGTGGGGCTTTGTCAGTATGTAAATCAAAGGAAATCAATCAAGATCTTGAATGCTGAAAAGTTCGCAGAGACCAAGGACATAGACGCCCTCCGTGAAGGAATTGACTTCCCAGAGGTTCCTGTTTGGGTTTTTCCTAATGGTCGGAATGATGTGAATGTGAAGGGAATGGCCAAGATGTCAGATATGGACTGGATGAGAGAGCGCTCAAATGCAGTCTTGAATACCGTCCGGTTCTTTTCTGATCCTGGTGTCATTCCACCAGGCAGAGCTGTGGTTGTGTTCCTTCTGCTTTCAGATTCAGATATCATGGTGATGACTCAGTTGTTCAGGGAGTTCTATACGTCGAAATCATTCCAGGATCTGAGACACTTTACAATCATTGCAGAGAATCAGGAGGTATTGCACAAGTGGATTCAACACCTTGATAACCAAAGCATTGTTTCAGGCAAGAACATGAGGGATAGATGTCTAGGAGGAGTGCACTGGCAGGAGATCAATACATACATGATGAGACTTCTGGGGTCTTGCCAGACTCATTTGCCAGAACTTCCTATGTCTCCCAAAGGACAGTGCCAACTCATGAAGAAACACCAAAGTCAGTGGTCAGACATATCAATACTAGCCAAGAATGAGTGTGAAAACACTTCTATGGATGAGAATAACCCCAACTTCTTGGACTTTGTTCAAGAGAAAGAGTCTCGATTCTATCAAGGTCATGGAGTCGACTGGTGGAATTTCTATCTGTCAGAAGAGAGGTTTAATGGCGGCAAAGGGTACAATCAAGTTCTGAAGCGCCAGAACTATAAAAAGCTATATTCTGGCATTCAGAAAGTACTGGCTTCTCTAGGCAAGAAGGTTACCCACATTTCACTAGCAACTGTCTTTCATGAAGCTGGTTCAGGAGGCACAACAGTAGCAAAGAATCTTTTGTGGGATTTGCACAGAGACTACAGATGTGCAGTTGTTAATAGGATTACTAATGACACAGTGAATCAGATTGTTGCCTTCCAGAAATATGGATATGAGGAAGGCCATAATCCTGGGCCAGTTGTCATCCTCTTGGAAAACTTGGACTCTGAGAGCTTGAGACCCTTTCTGATAAGTCTTGAACGTGAGACCAGGTACATAGAGAATAATGGATTGGCTTTTGTTCTCATCCACTGCAAGAGAACCTCTGAGCCACAACGACTTCAGAAGAAAGAAGAACCAAAGCCATGCGTGTCTGTTCAGCATAAATTGACTGAAGAAGAGAAACGATGGTTCACAAAGAAGACTGAAGATCTTGAGCAGAGGGAAGTGTTTAGTGAGAAAGATTCTCCCGAACGCCTTCTTGCCTTCATGGTGATGAAAAGAGAATGTGATCCTGATTATCTGAAAAAGGTTGTGAAGGGCATCCTTCCACGAGTTGGAAAAGAATCCAAGAAGGAACTCCTGAAGGCTGTCAATCTGTTGAAGTACATTGCTGTAGTTCAGATGTATAATCCTGACTTTGCAATGCCTGTTTCTGCCTGTGATGGCTTCATGCAAAATCGATTCAGAATTTTGTCATCAGGTGGTCGGCAACAGACATATGGACCGTGGGAGAAGAATAGGCAGGAATTTCTGAACCTGCTCCTCCTCGAAGAATTCATCCACGACATTGATGGTTGTGTGAAAGGCCTTGCAATTGTTCATCCTATTATTGCAACCGAGATTGTGGATCAGCTTGGAGTACTCTTCCAACAAAGACCTGCTGACATGATTCTTGAATTACTTGAGAAGTCAACAATCTTGGACACCTTGTCTTACAGCAAAGGCTATATTCAGAAGGTTTGTAGAGATTTGATGGTTAGGAGACTGAAGAAAGAGTATGGAGATGATAAAGAAACTGACTTTGCACCCTTCATTGAAGATGTTTATGTAGAGGACCGGGCAAAGGCATTCAAGATCATGGAAGTCGGGATCAAGAAGTTCCAGGACCCATTCATAGCACAGCAGAAGGCTCGACTTCATAGCAAGCGAGAAGATGATTTTGATAATGCTGAACAAGCCATCAATATAGCTCTTAGCATTGTTAGCAATAACTCATACTTATGGGACACGAAAGGAATTATCCTTCGGCAGAAGATGACAAAGTATGAGTGCAGGGAAAACCCAGAAGCTTTCACTGACTCTGAAATGAAGGAGTTATTGCATACATTCAATGAATCCTGTACAGCATTTCAGAATGCTCAAAAGGCTATGGAAGAAGAAACGAGAAGGAATTATGCTGGCTTTGTTGGTGAAATCACTACCATTACTAAATTCTTGGACATCGTGCAGAAAAGTGTGAAACCTTTCTGTTACAGAAATACAGGACTGGAGACTTTGAGGAGGTATCTAATGACAAAATATATTCCTCCTGAACTCACCCTCACTTCACTTCTTGAGTTCAGTGATACCATGAAATCACTGTCAGAAAGGGTGGACAAAGCACTTGGGCGTTTCACAGACTACCTTGTTCACTGTGCACAGCAAAGATTTGGTAGAGCCACTTACAGAATCTTTGATGAAAAATTAGAGAAAATCTACAATGCCAGACACCGCTACTTTGCATTGTCATCTCTAAAGCATGAAGATGTACATGTAAAGTACAATGTGGAAACTGCTTATGCAATGAGACGGGCTGAAGTGAAAAGGAGGAATGCAGATGGATACCAACAGATCTTTGACATGGCTTCAAAGAATAAGGTGGCAGACCTTAAGCAGGTTCAAGCTTTACTAAGGCTAAACCTTGATAGTCCCAGTCTCTTTGACATCAAGAACTTTGTATTCACTGTATTTGCCCTGTCAGTCTGTACCAATGAAAGACTAAATGAGGAGGAGGCTAGGAAATCAGTGAACATCTTGAAGATGATGGAGGAGAAAGACTACGGGTTCTATGGCCTTTTCTTTGAGATGCTGTTGAATTGGCCTGATGGATCATCCAGAGAAGGAAGCACACCCATTGCAGAGACAGTTCGGCAACTTCATGCCAGGTGGACTGGTAGATATCGCAATAAGGGGTATGAAGAGTCTCCGCACAACCTGCCAAAACGGTCCAAAATCCGTCAACAGAGCAGCTCCCTGAAACCTACCACAGAGTTCTATCTTGGACTTCCGAATGAGAAATCAAGGTTTGTCCACAGGAAGTCCATTGGACGAGTTACCTATTCCATATGGAAAGAAGAATCCATCAAGAAGAGTCTTAGGAGGTTGGATGGTGTCTTGGACAGCAAGCACTTTGTCCTGTACAATCCTGATGGAGAAGAACCAGTAAAGATCATTCTATCACTTCCCATCAAGGGTTTACCCAGCCAGGAACCTGTTCAATTCTACCTAGGGTTTTCTTTTGCTGGCCCTCTTGCATATGATGTTGTTTACAAGGACAACAGAGAAACTCCCTTCATTGCAAAAGAAAATTCTTCAAACTACCCCTCCTATGTCAATGAACTTGATGATATTGATGAGGGCCCTGTTGGCTATGAGTTCTAAAGATCTACAGTGCAGCAAGTGGCATAGACACTACACATAGTTAATGCTTCTTGAATATCTGTCCTAAAGTGTCCTAATTTGTAGATAAGGTATGCATATGAAGTGCACTATTCCTCTTCCACCAATGACCAGGCTAGCAGTAAATATATGCTCCATACAGTGTATAAAAAAATTCAAGTGCTTTGCTATGAATTCCTCTATGTTGTAATGTTCAAAAGCAGTAGAACTGAATAAACTGTAAATTATTTCCCTGAAATATTTGTATATATAAAGTCATTTGTCCATGAGTTCTTTCTTTGATTGAAAAGTGCCGCAGTTGATTGTTACCAAATGTGTATAGTGTTGAAATTGTTGTGTTATTTATCCGTGTGCAAACAGAACGTTGTATTTGCAAGTTGTTTGATTAACAGGAAGTGCTCATTCCAGTGTGTATTCTTCTAAAGAAGTATCTGTAATGCAAATGCTACTACATGTATTTGTCTTCATCCATTCCTGTTCAGAGAATTTATGAAAATGATCAGTTCTGAAAAGTATTAAAGTTAGTCTGGTGTGATTGTTTTTTTTTTTGTTTTGTTAGTTTGTTTACAATTTGATGCTGACATGTATGTACATGATGAACATTTCTTGTGATGTGTTTGCTACCAAAGAACCATTTATTAACTAGGATAGTCTATATGATATTGCTCTTGGTAATAATATTCTTTGATGTAGGAAAGATTTGTTAGAAGATGTTTTGGTTGTTTGGCAGTATGTATGTATAGGCACTCTTTTTTTAAATAATACTAGTATATGTTGAAAATTTGTGTGTGCTGAAGATTGCAAGGCAACCAGTGATACCATCTATAAAGAATGCACACTTGCTTAGTCCCCAGTTAATATGGATTGTTGAATAGGAAACTTCCGGCAAGCATCTTAACCCTTTGTGTACAGAGAGCATATTTGTTTTTGATACTGAATTATCAGTCTGCATTTTTGAATCAATATTTATCCAGTAAAACATATACTTGCTTTGTTTTAACTTTATTGTCCAAGAGATATGTGACTAATATTGAATCATTTTATTGATATAAGACCTTGTGTTACTACACCATGTGGGAAACCTACACATAATATTAGATTTGTTTTTAAAATGTGTTTTGTAATCATGGTGCAGTACCTTGTAACTCCACCGGTTAATACTGCTAAATAGTGAAGACATTTAAGTACCATACAGATTAAAGTTTAGTCTGTTTAGTACCTGTGAAGTGTTTACAAAATAATATCTCTGAAATACATTTTGCTCAGTAGAGAATGGCATGAAATTATTGTTGCGTTTGTTTTTCGGTCATATTTATGCTTCATGAAATGAGGTGTTAGATTTAACATAAAGGAGTAAATATATGTAGAGGGAGTTATACCACCTGTATGTGGAAAGTGAAATTAAAATAAATGTAGAAATATAGTTAGTTCTTTGATCATACTTGTTAGGAATATGTTTAGTATTGAGATGTCATTATCATGAATAAAAAATACTATAGCTACATGTATTGTTAATTTCCCACTCCCTTTTTTCTTAGGGGTAATGCTTCATTAAAATTGCATATCTTGTTGTATCTAGTATAACTTAATATGTATGATAGTGTCACATTATTGAAAATACCTGATTTTCCTTTCTTTGGTATATGTAGTTGAATTGTGTTGATAGAAAACAAAGAAAACTTTATTGTATTGGTATTGTAAGATAGATCATTGTTGCAGTTGTGTGAAATTGATAAAATATAGTAATGTGATTTGTGAATGATACTGTGATGTATTGAGTCAGTCAAGTCAGTACTGGTTTCTTTTTCTATACTACACCAAGGAATTGTCTCATCATTGAATTGGTGTTTGTGTAATCAGAATATCTAATATGTTTCAGATTAAAACATTAAAACTTGAACCCTTAAAACTTAGATCCTAATCATGACTGGATATTATGATATTCTAATTTTCCCATATGCACACTGAGGTGCTGTAAATTTGGTAAAGATTGATGTACTGTGACAAGTACTTTCAGCTGGAAATTGATATTCAAGTTTTTCTTGAAGTCCTCAAGAAATCAACTTTTGCTTTGATTCTGCATTAACATTATTAACATTACAGACATGTGAACTGATTTGTTTGATAGCCATTCTGTTCAAAATCATTTTTTTTTATCGGGAATAAAACCTTAGTTTGAAAACCTTACTGAATTCATGTATGATTCTTAAAAGATGTCATTCATTTAGATAAATATCTACATCCATATATATGAAATATTTGTTTATGTACAATATATTATTATTTTTTGTAATGTAAAACTGAAGTACATGTATAACCTTTATAATGTAATTTTGGCAGGCATATTTACCTTTCTGCAGTTTTCATGATGTCCATGTCGTCCATTGTGGTGACACTTCTTGCCGACATTTTTTATCAAGCTTTTGTATTTATATTCATGTATATTTTTCTTTTAAATGTTGTTTCATATTGAACACCACATTGTTATTTGTATTTATCTGTTCAGTTTTCAAGGTAGATGTAATTTCTTTTTTTCATTTATTTCATGAATTTGGATGAGTTCAAGAGATACCAAAATAGCTACTTGCTTTTATTATTAGAATCCGCCCATTCCTTTTGAATCAATTTACCATTCATTTTTGCTCTCAAATGATTTGGATGTGTGGTACTCTGATATTTTTCAGATACTGTATGCATACTTTTCAGATGTTACTGATGAATTTACGGAAGTTTTACTTACAGCTATGCAACCATGCAATATTACAAATTGTACAAAAGCAGGGCCCCGTTGCATAAAACTTACCATTAATGGTAACTCTGCCATCAATGGTAACTACCATAGTAACACTGCTCAACAGCCAATCAAATTCAAGGTTTAAATGGAAGTTACATTGATGGCAAAGTTACCATCAATGGTAAGTTTTATGCAACAGGGCCCAGATGTGTATATCATAGATAGGCCTATATATTAATATATAGATGTACACTAGTTTGATAGATAAGTCATCCTGCTGCCATGTCATTAACATTGTTGTACAAAAGAATTTAGTCACAGGAAATAATTTCCTGCATGCTATGTTTGGAATTTGTCAAACATGTGTTTGTAGATTTACTGTTGTTACAAATAAACTTTATACAAGCTTACTGAAATTGATTTGAAGAAAAATTTGTGAAGCTGCCAACATTTTTGCTGTGTTACTTTGAATATCTACATATATGGATGTGATACATGCAATCAGAATAAAGTTAGCATTGATGAAATAACAGTAATCTTGAGCTCATTGGATATGCATGTTGGGAAGCTTTTAGCTCTGAAGTTGTTAAAGGTAATGTATTGGTTACAGTCGGAGGGTTAAAAAAAGTTTCCTTCAAGTGAACCAATCACCTAAAAAGTAGTGTATAAAATTAACCTCAAACACTTCCCCTGACCTTCTATGGGTTATAAGGAGTATGAAGAAAATAAAGGTAAACATAAAACCCCCTCGCGCGGAACCCACCTCTGACTTGGGTTCTGCTCGGGCCCTAATGTGTGTGCGAGTGTTTAATTGGAGTGTATTCAAACTTGCAATATATCTTTATAGTATTAACATTATAATTTCATATTTTGTATATATATATATATATAACAACATGGAACCCCTAACATTCAAGAGTGAAATATTTTTGGTAATTGGTACACTTTAATTAATCTTCTTTATAATGAAACCCCTATGAAGACAGAAAAACCTCAGAAAAATTTAGCTTCACTTGCCTGCATGTGTGTGTGTTGGGAGGGGGGGGGGGGGGGGGGCTCAGCAGGCCATTTCATCTTGTAAAAGCCAATATGCCATTCCTTGTACACAAAAGAAAATTCACTGCCCCTTATTTGGAAAGACAAAAATTGAAAAGCATATACAGTACATTTTATCATAACTTAATTCAAATATTTCTTGCAGAAAAGTTACTGATTATTATAATTTTTATCATTATATCATTTGTCAGATCAACACAAATCAACATATAATGTTTGACAGGAGCTGAAAAATTGAATGCAATCACTGTTGCCCTCAATACAACACAGCATAGAAATATAATTGTAATTAAACATGCATACAACTCAATTACATCATATGTAAGTCATAGTCATTGATACCAAAGTCTGTACAAAATACTTTATATAGCACTGTAGGTCTATTGAAGCTCCCTTCCCAAGTATATATACATGTATTTGCTAGATCTCCCACCCCGTAATGCTGGGCCCCCAAAAGAGGTTATAAAATGGAGATGAATTGCAAGCCCCCCCCCCCCCCCCCCCCCCCCCGTTCCCTTATCATCATCCAAAGGCGATGCAAGCATGAGGATATATAGGCCTATGCCACTGGCTCCAGTTTTCTTTGACATATTGTCTACATTGTAGCAGTGTGGCCAGCGAAAAAAATACTATTCTGCTAGCGAGCAGCAAAAATTCTGCTAAATCAAAAATTTTACTGCTAAAGTCAAAATTTTGATCAAAAATTCTCTGACAAGCAAAAAAAAAAAAAAAAAAAAAGGTTACAGCATTGTTTGGGGGACTTAATTTTTACTCAAAAATTCTCTGACAAGTAAAAAAAATGGGGGGGGGGGGGGGGGACTTTTTACTCAAAAATTCTCTGACATGTAGGGAATGATGGATTATTTATTGACTTATTCATATTGTTATTAATTAGCAGGGTTGCTATCACTGAGGGCCCTGTATCATAAAAAAAAAAAAAGTTTGATTCATGACAGATGACATAAAATTGACAGAGTGAACAGCAATATAAAATAACACTTTAAAAAGATCCCTTCATTGGAAAAAGATTCATCAGATCACACCCCCTATACATGCATTGTTTTCATAATACCAAAACCGCAGCAGCTTAATTCTTTTATATTTCAAAGGGATATATATGCAGCATACAGTGTAGCTATCACAAAGATAAACTAAAGACCTATTCATAGATGATAAAAAAGGTTTTGGTTGTTATCAATAGACTATAATGCATAACTATAGTATATTATGGATCATGTTCACCTTTTTGTCAATTTTTAAAAAAGTTTCTCAGTCATCATTTCACAGTTTTTTTCTGTAAAATGAAACTGCCTGGCATTGAGTCTAGTATCAACAAAACAAAAGGGGAAGTACCTACATTTTCTGCTGCTACCGCCAAAAGCATAGGACACTACGGGCATTTTGTAAACCAGCGAAATCTTAAAATTGCATAACGAGCGTCATTTTCAAGCTGCTGGCTTCGGAATCGCGGGCCGGGATCACCGAGATCAAGTTATTTATGATCCGGGCGGCCGCGGCAGGACCGGGACGTTTAAGAACTGAAATTCAGCTCCAGCTCAACGCTTGCAAGAAGAACGAAAACATCCATTTAAGGTTTGTAATCTTACTCGGTCTCTTGTTATCGTGTGCACCACCTAACATGTTAAGTTAGTCGTAGATTATTTCTAGACCGTTTCACCATGTTCACCAATATGTTTGGGCATTTCACAGGACACAGCAATTTTAATAATTTTATTTTTAAATCCTGGGTTTTGAAAGTGAAAATCCAGGGATAATCGCATGAAGGAGCAGCCAAGCAGCATCAGAATATATCAGACAAGTTTTTGGGTAAGCAGACAGAGTGTCTGCCATACATGTATTTACGAGGGCAAACCAATGATTCGTGTATTTTTTCATTCAGCTATTAATTGTATTTCATTTATGCCTTTATGGTAACCTTTTTTCTAGTGAGTGCATATATACATTCTGAATTGTAATTTGTATACTATTTAGTATTTGTCTATTATGATGATGTAGTAACTAGTAACTTTTATCACTGTTTATGCTGAAAAATTACCTAGCCACACGGGCTTGATATTGTATAAAATTTGACATTGAACATCATTTATCAAGCCACACAGGGGAAGCAGTCTCCCGTGCAGAGCCAGAGAGGCAATTAAAGTCAACAAAAAAATCAGTTGGCAAGATTCATCCATTTCCACGTATGGTAAACCTTGCAAACCACCTTTGGAGTGTGCTAAACTCTTTTTCTTCCTGCCCATCCGACCACTTCAGTGATCGGATCATGAGAAACATGAAAAATTACAATTTATGGTGACATCGATGTGGATTTACTTACCATTCACGTGTAGCTTTCGATGTGCGTTTAGCAAATAGACAGCGAGATTGGCACAGAATGTGCACTGTAGATGAACAGAGTACAAGGTAGTGCAACACTGAGCGGTTCCGATGCGGCATGCTAAATTTAACTGTGCTAATATCTTGCACCGTTGCATGCATAGATGGCATGTATATATGCTACACATGAACGGTAAGTAAATCCACATCGATGTCGCCATAAGTTGTAATTTGTTCATGTTTCTCACGATCCGATTGTTGAAGTGGTAGGATGGGCAGGAAGAGGAAGAGTTTAGTAAACTCTGAAGATGGTTCGCAAGGTTCACCGAATCTTGCACACTAAGTTTTTTTGTTTACTTGTCTCTCCACCCGGGAGATTGCTTCCCCTGTGTGGCTTGATGTTCAGTGTCAAATTTTATAAAACATCAAGCCTGTGTGGCTGAAAATTACCCAAAAGTTGAATGTGATCTGACCTGGCCAGACTTGACTGATGTGTATGATGGGGTGTCCAAATTTCGTGTAGAGAGATACAGACATCATAGATGTATTAGTTATCTTATTAAACATGTTATGAAATTATCAAAATGTTGAACAGGGTTCGAGTTTCAGCCTTCTTCACCATGGCAAAATCAGCAACAAAGTCGAGTCCTTCTGCATCTAAAGCATCTAAGGATACAAAGACCAAAGCAGGGAAGGTCACCAAGAAGACGCAATCAGAGATCCCTGCTGCAAAGAGTGCAGTCAAGAAAGTTAAATCTGAAGGTATGTCTTAACAAATCCAGGCTTCATGCTAGCTAGAATAACACATGATGTAGGTAGCTTAGCGAAATGTAAAGGCATGTTTTCTTCATTCTGATTATTCTTAGTTTGGATTCAAATTTGTATTTTGTATATATGTTAATAAATTGATTTACTTTTTACTAATTTCTACAGTGGATTGTGTTTTTTCCCCCTGTTATTTCAATCTTTAAAAATATTGGTTCTGTATAGTGAAGGCTGGTGTGGGGATCAGTTTTGAAACTGAAAATGTTACCCTATCTAAATAAAACTACAAATAAATTAAATGAATAATTTCAGAAATTACTGCTTCCCAGCTAATGTATTTATAATGAATTTACTTGATGACAAGTAATCTTGAGATCTGGTAATGAGTCAGTGACGGGAAATGAAATCTTACAGGTCCATACCAAGCTTACTGTGACTGTTCAATAATAGAAATAAATCATATTTGCCAAGTGGTGTTTGTGTTGCATGTAACTTACTGCACCCCAAAAGCACAGGTATAAGCACATAACATTCTTTGTCTGCATGTATAACACAATAGTCTTTCATAAGACAGCACTTCTCAACCGAAAAGGTGGCCCGCAAGGTTGGCCAAAAAATATTTTAAAAATGGAATAAAATCAAAAATGTGATCACATTTTTCCGAGAAGCAAGCTCAAGTGTCTCATTGAAGGGAAGCAGAATGATATATCAGGCATAATTACTACTGACAGTGGCCCAACACATTTAATTACCACACAATTTGTTCTCCATTTTTTCTGTGTCACATTTTATCGTCATGTTTTCTCATTAAGTTTTTTTGAGGAGTTGGAAACATCAAGTTTACAATGATTATTCATTTTGCTCATCATTATTTTTTTTTTTTACAAATCACAATTCCATGAACAGGTATTTCATATATTTCATATTTTATTCCAACAAAATCCAAATCCAAAATGCAATTATCATAATAATAAATATAACGCCAAATTAATACAAATCATTACATGTGAAATAAAGTAGCTTTACCAACAAGCAGTTTTGATGATTAATTCTTTACCCAGTGAAAAGTAAAGGAAGCAGTTCTAAAGGAGACTGCACCTCACAGGAGGACGCCATTCGTAAGGAGCAGGGGTTCACCGAGCCCCTCCCCAAGAGGAATGCCAAAGGAGAACTGGTCTTCCAAGATTACCCTGAGATGAGACCCAATATGACCCCCAAGGAGGTCCTTCAAGCTGGGAGCTTTGGAGGGACGTACTTCAGACCTATAAAATCATCAGTCACAGGTTAGACTAAAGCCTAATTCTTTGGACTTTGTCACTTCCCGAATACACACACAATGACCTCTTTCAAGGAGATTTTTGCTTGTACAGTTAATATGGTTTATGTATTTTCTTTGGAATTTCTTTACAATGTCTAGGTTCAGCTATGTGAATATAATTTTATATAGTATGACTTCCTAAGCACTTTTCCTTAAATATTTATGACTGTGTGTTTCATTAGTGACAACATTTTTGTTAACGGGGCTGACCATAGAAAATATAAAATGTGTGATTTCTTGAATACATAGTCATTCTACATGTACTTGGGTTATTTTTTTAACCTCAATCAGTCAATCCAAGAAAAAAACAATCAAACAAACAAATAGACTTGTCAACACTTTAACTGTGCTATGAACTTTTCATACTATAGTCATTACTTTAACTGTACTACATGTATGAACTTTTAATACTATAGTGTACATTTAAATTGGGATTTGATATGCATCAATATTATCTGTCTGTACTGTTATCTCATCTGTATATTTCTGTTGATTTCCAATTACTTTTTAAAGCATTATGAACAAAGTTTCATTTCATGTACTGTATTAGTTATTCATCTCCGATGCTCCCATATTTGTATATTTGACTTGTTTTGAATTGTTTTTGTCACTCAAAGGTGAGAAATACTCTGGTGTATGGAAGGAACTCCCTAAGAACTGGTTAGAAGGTCTGGATATCTCCAGGCAGGTGAGAGCATAAACCAGCTTAAAGATAAAGTTGAGTTCTGGTCATGGGATTACGTTGTAAAAGAAACCGTCTCAAAGCAATTGGAAAAGGTTCATCATGTCTACATTAAGAACTGGCGTAAACTGTGAGGTTTTGGAATCATCAAAATGATAAGAAATTGACCCAATCTCGCTGAAAAGCACATGCACTGCACGCAGAAATGGGTATATGGGTCTGTACTCACATGTGGCATGAATGTTCGGCCCGAACTCTTCAGCTGTTTATCGTGATATTTCGAATATGAGAGCATTTGAAAAGCAATCCTTTTCAGGGGATATTTCTACTATGATGTTCTTTCAAACTGACATAAAAATAATGAGAAAGAAAGTTCACAAATTATTTTTCACCTTTCCCAGAACTCATCTTTCTCTTTAACCCTAAAACCTTGTTCACATATGCATGCATCTACTTTCTTTCCTGCCCACTTGCCATATATTTACACATAAAGAAAAAAGATAGTTTACTGCATCATATTTGAACAAACCTTAAGAGGTTGGGTTATATTGTTAGTCTTAGAGCAGGTCCCCCTTCTTCAATCTCAGCCATGGGGTGAAATAAAAAAAAGGTAACATGGCATATTTATGAGGCATCTGAGATAGAAAGTGCCCAAACGCATAGGCCCGAATTCACAAAGTTATAAATTAACCTTTGGTGTAAATCATGGGTTAAATGTCCACCATATAGAATAAAATGAGTGTACTCTGTATATGAAGGCATATACATGTATACAAATGCAAGTATTATTGCCCACTCATCTGACATGAGAACAAGGTGCATGCATGTACTATGCTTATAGAGGTAAATTATGAATCGTGGGTTAAAGGTTATGTTTAGTTTTGGTAAGCCCTCAAAAACTTTTCGTCAGATTTATTGGATTTTTGTTAATAAATAGCAAGATACTAGCAATACAAATGTGCCGTGAAGAGTTCACGTCCTAAAGTGGCATATCAAACAAATGAGAGGCAAATAATAATTTAGATGCCGGATCAGGGATATAAACTCGCAACACCTTCAGCATGCATTGTACACCATACATACGTTCAAAACCTACACAGATAGTGACACACATCTCCGTGCGAAGCCTCGAGATTGTTGTGCAGGGAGCAGTCGGGGTGGAAAGGTCCTAGCAGAGAGCAGTATATTGCCGTGATCTAGTGTTCTTTACATATATTTACTGTAATTTTCACTGATCAAGTAATCACATAGTCATGCCTGACAATTTTGCATTGTGTAGATACATGGAATAAAACATAACTGTTTTTATGTTGCTCAGTAATCTCTGCATAACCTGTTATATTGTAGCATATTATGTAGTTCTCGCTACCTTTTTATAACTGTAAATTGATAGGATTCTTATAATTTGTGTTTCCGTGGTGCAGGTTGCATCGAGCCCTTACAGGATGGAGGTGAACACGTACAAGGTCAAGTGTGGTGGAAGCCTAGAGATGTGGGAGAGCTCTGGATGGATTGACAAACAGGATCCATATGGCTGGTTTATGTGGTACTGTAGGTAAGGATCAGTCCTCTTTCAGTAGAAGCTGGCTTCAAAAAAATGGTCAAGCTTGTATATGTGAACAGTATTCAACTTAATATCAGAATTTCGGCTGTTGGAACTGCCTACAGTCCAAAGGATTATGTTGATTCTAGGACAACTACCCCCTTGAAAACTACCCCCTAGGACAATTACCCCCAGGACATCTGCCCCCCAGGACAACTACCCCCCAGGACCATTACCCACTGGACAATCACCCCCGGGAAAAATTACCCCCAGAAAATGATGATTACCCCATTACCCCCCTTCTCCCCCCCCCCCCAAGGACAACTAACCCAGAAAGAAGGGGGAGGGGGGGGGGGGGGGTAATTGACATGGGAGGGGGGGGGGTAATTGTCCTAAGGGGGTAGCTGTCCAGGGGGTAATTGTCCGGGGGGGGGGGGGGGGTAATTGTCCAGGGAGTAGTTAGCTGGATATAGTTGATGTTACATAAATTAGAGTAAAATCAGGAGTATTTAGTCCACATAGAACCCGTAATCTCCTAGACCAGTAAACTGCTATAGAAATGTAAAGTATACGTATATCTTTACCAGCGAAAACAGGAACTGAGTGTTTTACGTCTGATTCTTACCTTCAATTTCGTCCATTGGCTAATGCAGTGTATTTGTACAGTCTCCTGACGTAGTGTATCTTCGGGTTTTGTAGTCTGCTCTACCGTTTGGTCTTTCTCTCCTCTCTCGTCTAGCGCCTTCTCCATCTCTCCTTCATCAACTTCCCTTCCCCCTTTCCACTGATCTATCCTGTCGGGATAGATCAGCGGTTCATAAGGACCGTTATTCATAGAAAACCGCTATTCATTTAACATGCGTTATGAATAGTGGTCCTTATGAATAGTTATGAATGGTGGTCCTTATGAATGGAGGTCCTTATGAATAGCGAGGTAATTTGTCCATGGTTTGCTCGCTATTTAGAAGGACAGCTATTCATACAAAACTGCTATTCATTTAGTCACACGTTATGGATATTAGTCCTTATGAATAAGTGGTCCTTAGGAATTGCGGTCCTTATGACTAGCGAGGTTACCCCATCCTGTCAGTGCAAGATTCTTATTTCTTCTTTTACTTAAAAATCACATAAAGTGCTTGCATTTTATGACCATCAAAACACATTCAGATCACTCTGTTATCCTAAACTAGAGATACAAATCTAGATCAAGTCTTTTGGGGGGGATTGAAACTTGATGTGACTTTGACCTATTTTTTTCAGAACCCTTGAAAATCCTCACCATATCATCATTTCCTAATTTTTCTTAACCACCAACAGGTTCTATCTGGGAAGGAGAACAGCTGACGATGAAAGACAGGTCAGTCGGTGGAAGAAGTGTGCTGGAGTAAAAGGAAGATGGCGCAACAACCTCATAGCAAAGTGTGCAAGAAGCGGGTGTGCTTATGATAACTTTACAGTCTCCCCTGTTGTAAGACAGACCCTACAGCACTGGGGATATCGTTTGACGAAGGAGGACTACGAGAAAGCAGCAAAGAGATTTAAATAGTGACATCTTCTTTTAGCCTTGTCCGTGCCATCAAGCTTTTAAACCAGTTGCACTTTTATTGGACCGATTTCCTAAGTTGAAATATCTTCTGTACATTTGAGGCTGTCAGTGCAATCTAGTGCTAACCTGCAGGTGTGCTATTTTGAGATAAGCACAGTTGCATGTACATGTAGTACAAGTCAGGGGAGGATTAAATGTTGAGGTTGATATTTTAGCATTTATTTATTTTGATGAGAAGTGCGCTAGGATCATGTTGTTGCACGTTACTCATTTTTTTCAATGAAAGTGAGAGTTAGCACTATATTGCACCCACCCTCTCAATGTTTCATCTGGGAACATTGTTCTCATTGATCATGCTCAATACCAAAATCCTAAAATGCAATTCATTTGATACCTTGTGTTTTTGTCTTTGAAACGGAGTGTTTATTACTTTATTTTACATTCCAAAATATCTGATTGATGTCAGGGTAGTTCTGCTTATGATTTTCACATGGTCAACACTCCTACATGTGCCTATATTATGAGGCTGAATAGGAAAAAAAAAAGAATCATCATCTTACGTATGTCTTGTAGGATTTCCAGTATTACTGTCTATGCCGTAAAAAGGTGTGAATAGGAACAACCAGGGTGAGTAGGAACTAAAATTAGAAGGATGGTTTTACGTAGTTTTTAAAAAAATCTCCAGAGGTGATGCCACCCTTTTTATTTCTGTTATTCAATATTTTAAATAATGAAAAAAGGGTCTGCTTTAATAGTAGGGAAAATTTTTTTTTTAGTAAAGAAGCTTTTCAAATTTTTGTTCCCATTCACCCCAATTTATGGCAGTCTCAATTTTTGTAGGTTATTTGTTAATACTGCCTTTTAGCACTGGAGAATGATTATCACGTGTGTGATTGCTATTTTTATACAGTATTTAATGGGTGCTCCTCAGTGAGTGAATTGACGTGATTGTATTTTTCTATTCTGTGTTTTTGTACAGTGTTATTCTAGGATAATTTTCTTTTGAAATGTTAGAAAGTAGAAATTTATGGAAATGCTGCCTTGCAGTTTAATTTCCTTTGTAAAAAATTGTAAAGCTCCTAGTACAGGAAAGTGACAGAATTAAAGATAAAGTTGAGTTCTGGTAATGAGATTGAATTGTGAATGAAACTGTCTCAAAGTAATTGGGAAAAGTTGATTATATAGCACATTGATGTATGCTGTAAGGTTTTGGAATCACCAAAATGGTAAGAAATTGACTAAATCCTGCTGAGAGTCACATGCACTGCACACAGAAATGTGTATATGGGGCTACACTCAAATGTTCGGCCTGAACATTTCAACTGTTTCTTGTCATATTTTGAATGTGAGGGCATTTGAAGAGCATTCCTGTTCAGGGGACATATCTACTATGATAAGCTTCCAAACTAACATAAAAAGAATGAGAAAGCTCACAAATTATATTTTTACCTTTCCTAGAACTCAACATTCGCTTTGAATCCTATTTGGATATGATGCACTTTTGAAGAATAATGGGAAACTGTACACACATATGAATTTTATTAAATGTACCAGTAGTTCTGAATTGAGACACATAATTGCTGTTAAAGAAGTCCAGGTTACCCCACACTGAATAAGTTATGTAGACATACATGTACTCGCATGTTCGTTTACTACCAGTAACATATAAATGATCAAATAACTGGTTCAATAAACATGTACATGTAATAGAATACATGTATCATGTAGAGTATGGGATTCACAGTCTTTCTACTCATAATATTCAAAGCTGGGTTACCTTCTTGATATAATATCCTACATGTATATAGTCAATGATTTTAAAATGCAATAAATTCGAGAATCCATAAACACATGAAAGCTTCATTTTTGTATGAGTTAATCTTCTTTTATTAGATATCTTTTATAAATCTGAGAAACATATAGCACAAAGTTAGCTTCCAAAAATTGAAAAATCATGATATAATACAAAATTTAATAATTATATTTAATTTTTTAGGGTACATCTCAAAGTCTAATTTATCAAAACACATTTCATGATTCCCCACAGATGACTTTTTATAAATTTATTTTTGGTTAACAAGTAAATAATCCTCAAACAACATACCCATTCAGAATTAATCACACAACGCAGATGCTAATAAGATAGGAAAAAGCTGCAGCTACTATGATGTCAAATGTAATATTTCTTTTTACATTTACAAACTAATGGCAAGGCCTGGGGATACAATATATATGTTCTTAAAGATAGAGGAAACTTCTATAGCATGAAAAAAAAAAAACCTGGTATACTTCAATCTAATTCTTTATACAAAACAAATCTTACTTGGCTTAACTATATATATGAGAATTTTCAAGAACCCATGCATCCCAACTTCTTGCATGACATTGTGGATTTGTAACGGGCCACACAAGTTCTCAAGGGAATTAATTTATCACAGAAAATTAGCTTGGGTAGAAGCAGTCAATAGAAAAATCAGAGAAATGATTAAGTGACTGAGAAAAATCAGACAAGAAAAAGACAGCTAATGACAGAGCTGCCAAGTTCCATTTTGCAATTTCAGTATTCTTAACCCCCAAAATCAGTATTTTGGCAAAAACATCAGTATTTTTCTGCGTGGCAAATAAATGCATGTATATCAGCAGAGTTCGATCACTGATTACATTTCAGTCCCACATGTAGACAATCATGTTGTAGCATAAGCAAAGCACACAGTAAACATACTTGGCATACGAACGGATATCCGATACGTACGTCTACCCGTTAGCGCGCGGAGTGCGCACCAGCCATGCCACAGACTAATACATGATTGACACGGCGCACGCACCGGCCATAGACTATATACATAACTGATTTTGTACATTTCCGTATTTCAACATGAAAAACCGTACTCCCGTATTTTAACCCTTTCAGGACAGGAATTATTTAAGGACTAAATTGATCACATTTTGTTCTTCAAATTGGCAACAATAATATTTTTCTTTTAGAGCTACATGGTTCTAATAAGGTGTGATGTTTTTGAAAACAATATACATGGTTAAAAATTTTGTTGAAAAGTTGAAAATTGCCAATTTTGATAAAAAACAATGATTTTGATCCTTTTAATTTGTTGCCAATTTAAGGATTTTGAAGCTTATTTTCCTTTTTAAAATGCCTGGCATCAAATGCAATATGGTCATGCAATAAAAATGAACATAGAGTGTGTAGAAATTTTTGTTCTTTCTACTCATGCATCTGGTATATTTTTTAGGGCTCTGAATCAAAAGTTATTGAGCCAAACCACAAAATGTGGTCAATTGTCTTGAAAGGGTTAACTTGATTTCCGTATGAAATACTGGAAATCCATACTACTTGGCAGCTCTGTAATGATATACACAACCTTCCATTCGCAATGCAGTCTTTTTTGTGTTATAATGTACATGGAAAACTCAAATTTAATGTGTACAAAAATTATTCCAAATTGGCGAAGTAGCCTTTTCCATCTTGATGATGAAATATACCTTTTCTCCATGAAACATTCATTCTACATCCTGCAACAATGTTCATTCTAAGAGCTGAGGAAACAGATGCCTGGATTTATTCTGGTACAGTACTCAACAAATGAAGAGTTTCCCCACGTACATGTATGTATAAAAAACCGCATCGCCAAAAAGAAATTCTTCACATCATTACTAACTCCAGCTTACAAAAACTCATGCATTTCCTCTTCTTTGTCCAAGTTTTTCTAAAACTTTCACCTTTAATGTATACAAAAATAACATGTTTGTACATGCACTGATAAATGTAGTCTTACATATGCACAAGAAAGTTGAATGTACGACACATTCTCCTGGAATAACTGCTCGGTGGTAAATTTCCCTCAATTTCCTAACTTCGAGCTTGGACCAAACCCTAAACCTAACCCTAACCTAAAATACACTGCACCCGTAACTTTAACCCTAGATCTTTGGGTAAATAAAGCCTGGAGTAACTGTCTCCAAAGCAAATGTCGCAGCAATAGTATACAAATACATACTGTCATGAGAGGGTCTGGTTGGAAAAATGGTTCCAGAGGTGACGTGAACTAAGACTATTTTCATGAGGGGCGCAGCCCCGAAGGAAAATAGTCATCTTCACGTCACTGAGGGTACCATATTTAAACAGACTCGATTTGCAGGCAGTATATATTTGGTTTATATCCGTCATCTTTGAACTAAAGCTTAAATCTACTCATCTCCTTATGATCATCTGTACCACAGGCCTCTGGTAGACAACACACTTACGTACACAAACAATTTTGAAGAAGGGATGAATTTGCACGGATATCAAACGCATAACGAAGACATTATCATGCGCCGGTGCCTAAAACAATAGATACGCGCAAATGAATGTCGTCACAATGTAGTACACACTTTTCATGTGTGATGTCATACGCCGTAAATATATTCATTGATCGTGACGTCAGATGTTACCCTCCATGGCAATTTGCTCATTTGCATGAGGCTAGTAGGAATTGTATTTTGTCACATGACGCGCATTAGACCAATCAATTGCGCAGATTCTTTTCATGATGGATATAAAAAGTCATATATGTCAATTGGAGATATAATCTTGCAAGTTCGTGGTACAAAAATACTGTTTGAATAGGAGTATACATAAGCTTTGTAAATAAAGATAGCAGCTTTCTAATGTACATCATAAATACACAAATGATTGCACATTGCATTACTAAATGAACATGAATGATATCAAAGCAGAGAACACAGTGTAATATGGTCTCTTTGAACCTTTTTAAATGAAAATTATATCGCTTCAATTCCATATTCAAACTAAGTAGATGCAGAAGAAACTCGATAAAACAAGGTCCTTGGGACCATCAGAATTACCTTGTTATAGCAGGAATCTCATTATATCAGGTTAAAAAAACAATAGAATATATATACTGGGTACTGAGTTTCCACTGTAATGTACTTTCTAGTGGAGATATTCCCATGATTTATTTCAGGAAAAAAATTTGTAAATTGTAAAATGGTAAAAGTAGGTGTCCATGTTGTGAAACATACTACACAATGGGATCCATAACATAGAAATATACAGAACAATAGTAAATTAGAATCAATTGCATCTAAATTAGTACAGTAAATACATTCATGCCATTTTAATACCAAGACTCACAAAAGACGATGATTAAATATAATATGTGACCCTCCACCACAAAACGACCAATAAGTCGGAAATTTGGGGTTTTAAAATTTCAGCACAGTCTGAAAGCTTAGATGCTAAGCTTTAAAATGATATATAACTTGTCTTGTATAGACTAAGCAAACCCTTGTAAATTACAATGAGAATGTCAGTATCAGACAGGCTAATGACCATAACAATAGAGAAAACGGGCTCCAAAGAAGAGTGACTATTTAAGAGCGCCTAATCTGTGTCTTATTGTTTGTTGCACAAAAGGTTGATCAAAGCTCCCTAGCCTACACTGAGAAGTACTAATTGGATTGGGTTGAAACTTTCCATACCTTTAGAATAGATATATTTCTTTGTTTCTGTAGATTCTGAATAACAGACGGTGCATAGTTTTTGAGCTATATTAGAAAAGCGATGTGAAGTACGATCCCAGCAAGTTGACACACAAAGTTTGAATTTCCAGGAAAAAATGGTTATTTTGAATGACAGTAAAAACATATTTCAACATGGTATTTTACCCGCAAATTTTGTCAGATGGTAGATTAATAAATTAACTTTCAGAAAATACAAAAAAAACTTTATATGAAAATTTCCACTCCAAACAACCTTTTTCAGCTGTTTACTCTAAAACTCCGATTGCGACTTATTGGTGGTTTTGTGGTGGAGGGTCACATGTTGAGTGCTGGTAAACAGCACTGTCTTTTGAAAGAAACCGACTTGTTTGGACCAGCAAACTTTCAAAACTAAATAAGGTCATGAAGAGTAAAATATACCCCCCCCCACACACACACCTACAACAGTTATCATTATAAATAAGTTTAATTCATGTTACACAAAATCATTTGGCAGATACAACATACATACACTTTGGTGTTTCACATTTAGGGTAAATTCTGTTGGATATTAAATCTAATAACAAGTTACACAACAGTTAAAAGTTACTGAAATACTTGCATCTGATTGGCTGAGAGCAAATTTGTCATAGAAATGGGGAAGTTGTTACTGATAAGAAGTTTTATGAAACGGGGCCCTGATATCGATATTACTTACACTGTATAATGCTACATTTCTTCAAGTTCCCCAATGAAGTACATGTACATGTACTAGTACTTCTAACACTTGAATAAATAAGGGTTTCTGCTCTTCAATATGGAATGCTTGCTTTATCTACAAGTGCTCTTAAGTAACAACAGAATATGATGAAGTCTGCATATCAGTTTCCATAAAAGGAAAACAAAACGTCTCGTGCTCAGAAAGTAATTTCACAAAAATTCCAAAGTTGCTGGTCATGTCGTTAAATTCCAGCTTACCAATTTCTTTTACCCTACTCCCCATGTTTCTTGCATACCCTCAATACAACATTGCTATAATGTTCTTCTGTAAGGGAATACCAAAAATGACCATCACAATTTCATTTTGTTCACCTTTATACCAGTACTCAATACCATGCTTGAAATACTTTGCTTGCTTATATTTCTACATGACAACATAAAAGAAAGATGAGGACCAATTGAAAGCAATATTTCAACTACTTCCACTTCAATCACAACACATAACCCACTCCAAATTGACTAAACCGACTCCAAACTGACTCTAACCTGACTCCAAACTGTCCGATTCTTGGCCGTTTGGAGTAATAACATTTTCTGTTAGGTCTGTTGCTGGTCTCGTTGATGTGACTGGGGTATTACATGAATAAATGTAAGATAACAAAACTCTATACTATAACCAAGGTTTATGAAGGAACTACGGTTATTAGTACTAATGATCTCCCCACATGTTAACGTATACTTCTAATATCACTTTCATTTTCACCAAAATATACAATGAAACTCTTCATATATCTCCAACTCTACTACGGTATACAAAAATATAATTTCTTAGGCCCGTATTCTCGAAAGTGGCCTAAGTTAAGCCTGGCTTAACTTAGGCCACTGATTTATGGAAGGCCATTCGTCAACCCCTAAGCCCAGTATAAATTACTATATTTATGTAATAAAATAAAGAAACAAAATTATTTTCTGGCATGAAATGAGCATCAGATATCAGTTCTATCATGTAGGATTCTGTATTTGTGTTTAATCCCAGAACTATGGTGGTTTTGTAGGATTAAAAGTGGGTGACGTATGGCTCTCCATAATTCGGTGGCCTAAATCTACACACTTAGGCGGGGGCTTAAGTTAGGCACCTTACGAGAATACGGGCCTTAGACTTTTAATTCTATAACCATTACTTTCAAACCATCTTTGGAAGACAGTAAATAACAGTACATAAGGTCTGAAATGGGGTGGAGAAAATGCGAAGTAATCACAAAATATCGGGGGGGGGGGGGGGGGGTGATATCCCCCCGCCTTTTTAGGGTTGAAAGCAACTGGTGGTTACCAAAACTAACCACTATTCCTCACATCATATGGAGACATTACAGCATGCCTGAAGGATGACAGATTGGACAATAAATGTGTCTATATATTGGAATAAAAGGAATCATAAAGTCACTCCACACAGTTGGAACAGTACTGATTTTCTTGAGGCATTGGACAAATCTTGCTGTGTCCAATCACAGACTTCCGCTTGCATCTGTTTCATCCATATCCCTGTAATTTGGACCATTCACCTACAGAAAGTGTGAAAAAAATATAAAAAAGATATATATATATATACATAATTCCTACTTAAGGGGATTTTTTTTGGCGAAATATTCGACAGAAGGGGGAAGCCGACGTTAAGTCGAATTTTTCGAATTGCCTTAACGTTTTCGGCACTGTTTTTTCCCATTTCTGTAGGGGTAGGAGGCATTCTATCGATATAAATGTAGAGGGTGCCAAATTAACTTATATTACTACAAAGTTCTGTTTGGTAGGGAGAACTCATTTTGGTATAATATAACGTGGAAAATCTATATACACTGTACAGTCAAACCTGTCTTAGTGGCCACCTGTCTATAGTGACAACCTGTCTATAGTGGTCACTTATATTGCCTCCATAAAGCAAGAAATATGTGTCTTAGAACCTGTCTATAAAGGCCACCTGTCTACAGTGGCCACTTTTTCTGTTTCCCTTGGGTGGCCTTAATAGACAGGTTTGACTGTATGTATAACTCTTGGGGATCTAAAGTCCTGAGGTTGGACTTAAGGCGATGTCTGTTTTTCTTGATTATATCAATAGTTTGGGGATTTACTAAAAATACCTTATCACACACAAAAGGTAGTTATTATACGATTCTTTTTGCCATAAATGTAAATTGAATCAAATTAATTCTAAACATATACTAACATTTTGAATCCATTAATTCTCTGTAACGTCATTTCGCGCTGATATACATATATACAATGAAAAAAAAAAAATTCGCTCCTTCGTTGAATCTAGCTACATATATATATAATTCACAAACTACGACTTACAACACTGAATTCTCAATTTGCAAAAGTATCTTGCCATGAAAATGGCAGTCATCAACAATTCTCCCTATCGCATATACATGTAGCTCTCTGAATCCGAACGCATGCGGCGCTCTAATTTTTGGGCATGTGATTGCTGGCAACTGAGCTTCCGGGTCCGGCCGGAGCGTCATTGACAATGTGTTAGAAGACGTGGTCAGCCTAGCAAAAACTCCCTTTTGTTCCTAATCTAGCAAATAATCGTGTTTTTATACAGTTGATATTTAAATGGGATTCTTCTGTGAAGCCACCCAATGTGGGATGTTGAGCCGACGATGCAAAACGTGTTTTCAGCAGAACAATCACGCACGAAAAAAGCAAGGAAATATCAGTGTATGCTCACTATAGCTATAGACTGGAACCGGAACTTTATGTGCCAACATCATGTTCCCCGATATTGGTATCGGGAGCTGATATCGGCTGATATCGGCTATATGCGATAGGGAGAATTGTACAAAGTTTAATGTTCAATAAGTTTCTGGTTTTACAGTTGTGAAAGAATATTGGTTTGCCAGGAAGTTTTCAAACTACTCCGATCACGTACAACCTTATCAGGGCCCCGTTGCATAAAACTTACCATTAACCCTTTTGAGACAATTGACCACATTTTGTGGTTGGGCTCAATAACTTTTGATTCAGAGCCCTGAAAAATATACTAGATACACGAGTAGAAAGAGCAAAAATTTCTGCACACCTTGTGTCCATTTTTGTTACATGACAATATTGTGTTTGATCCCAGGAATTTTAAAAAGGAGAATAAGATTTAAAATCCTTAAAATTGGCAACACATTGAGAGGTTCAAAATCATTGTTTTTATCAAAATTGGCAACTTTTTCAACTTTTCGCCAATTCTTTTAACCATGTATATTGTTTTCAAAGACATTACCCCTTATTACAATCTTATAGTACTAAAAGAAAAATATTATTGTTGTCAATTTGAAGAACAAATGTGATCAATTTAGCCCTGAAATAATTCCTGTCCTGAAAGGGTTAACAGTAACTTTGCCATCAATGGTAACTCCCACGGAAACCTTGATTTTGATTGGCTGTTGAGTGATGTTACCTTGGTAGTTACCATTGATAGCAGAGTTACCATTAATGGTAAGTTTTATGCAATGGGGCCCTGGGCTTCAAACATCAAATTGTACATGTATCAAACACAGCTCAGTAGGCCTTTCACTGACGTAGGCAGTCTGAACCATCCCTATCTTGAGAAACAAAAACTTGTCTTATAATTCAAACAGATTCAGGAATCGTAAACTTAGCTAATACAAAACATTATTTGCATCATTATGAATGATGAAAAAAGAAGGAATGATTGAAACTTAGTCTCATATATTTTTTTGGTGACACATGAGTAAACTTTTGGTTATACAAGAGGGGTTGAATAATTTTTCACACTCCCTTTTTTTCTCTTACCTTCATATCGTGTTCAATAACAAATGGAGGAATGTCTAATTGGTCTGGGTGTATGGTCTTGTAGAGATAATGGACAGCCCCTATGGAGTGCACTTTACTCTTAATGCTGGATGCTGTGAATGTTGTGAAGTACCAAGTCACAAGCTGCAGAAAGCAGTAGGATATCAAGAGAAAATACGAGGGGCAACTCATAAACAGTGTTTGACGACACACCAATGTTATCAACTACATTCTTCATTAACCATGAAAAGGCCAAGTTATATTGGTGATTCACACCTGTGCAGAATCCCCACCCCCTTAAGATTGAAGCAGAGGAGTGACAATGTGACTGGTTGAAAAGACGGAGCATTTCAAGATAAATTAGTCTTAGAAGTTCTGTATCAATGTCTTAACAGTTTAGGAACTACAGTTAACTTTGCATAAGTCGAATCTGTTGGGACCACAAAAAAAAGTTCGACTTATGTAAAATTCGACTTTGGAAATGTATTAAATAGCACATGTTTTGTAGAGTTTGGTCAAAAAAATTTATTCGACTTAGGTAAAGTTCGACTTATGCGACTTTGAGTTATGCAAGGTTAACTGTATCTGAAATTATTCTTGTACGCCAATTCTGCATTTGAGGAATTGTTTACTTTTGCCACAGGGCAGTGGTCCATGGTCAATATCCTCCACTAACCAAATTGATAACCCTGGATGAAACACTATACCTAACACTAAACCTAACCTAAAACACCCCATCTTTGAGCAATTGTCACTGGAGCAAGTGTCAAAGAACTGCATCAAGTTCCCACCCTCACCTTATACCAGAAGGTTGGATGGACAATGTACATAGCTCTCAAGTTCTTCTTCTATCTATTATTCACCATGTAATAATATCTATGAAACACCATGTAATAATATCTATTATCTGCCACATAATAATATCTATTATCTGCCACATAATAATAATATAATATGGACTGGGCTTGAGGGGGATACAACATTTATTGCCTGAACTAGAATTGTACTGCCCGGGTCGAAGATGAGGGCAATGCGATTCTAATGAGGGCAATTAATGTTGTATCCCCTGAAAGTAGCCAGTCCATATCATTATTATTAATAGAATCAGACATCTAGAGTGAACTCAAAAATATTGTAAAATATACAGTTTATTGCCCGCTATTTAACACACAAAATCCCACTGACTTTCGAAACCGAGCAATAAACAATTTATTGGCCCGCAAGTCTGTTGGCTTGTCAAAGCCGGGCAATAAAATGTAAAAATTGCATTGCTCAGATGTCTGATATGGTTAATAATATCTATTATCCATCATCATGTAATCCTCACCTTTGACCAGAAGGTTGGATGGACAATGTACATGGCTCTCAAGTTCTTCCTATATCTATTATCCACCATGTGATAAACCTGCTTTAACCAGCTCAATTCGGGCTGGTTGTCGGCTGAGCTCATCGTATGGAAGTAGACGACAACATAGTCCTGGTTGACTACTGAGTCAAGGAGGTGGATGACATAGAGTAGTACCTGGTGAATACCGGTAAAGACAGATTAAACAGACAATAATATAATACTTAGATTTGGTTGTAAGTGATTATGAGAGGAAAACTGGAATGTTTCAGGTGTGGTTTCCAAAGAGTGAAGCATTGTGTATTACCCAGTGGCGGATTTGGGGGGGGGGGGGGAAGGGGGAACTTCCGGCCTGTGTCCCCCTCCCCTTTAGAGCAGAAGACCTTTAAAAAAAAAAATTGATGTCAGGGAATTTGGAAGAACAAAGAAACCCCATAATGTGGGATAACCTTTTTTTTTCTTTTTTTTTGTTGCTTGTCAAGAGAATTTTCTGAGATTTGTGCCCCCCCTTTTACAAAATCCCACCCCTGTATTACCGACAATTTTACTAGCATTAAGTAATGGTACAACAACCTTCAATGAGGTATTTCCAAAGTTAAATAGTATCTTTAATCATCTATGCAATCACCATCAAAATCCTCATCAGTATAATTATCATAAGTATGAAATTACATTTTCTACAGAGACACAGTAATGTATACACAATATTGGATTCCCCAAAAAACGCATTTTATCAAGGAAAATCGTAGTGCCGTATTCTTAGTTAAAAAGCATAAACAATACGGCAAAAACGAAACAGTTGGCATCCCTGCATGATCATAAAACTACACCTTACCTTATTCAAGTCAATGGAATGTGCAGGGAAATTTCTTGCCACAAAGACGATGATTGGCCTTCCATGGATATCATGCCCAGTGGCATAGATACATCGATGAGCTGCGATATCTGACAAGTCTTCCTGACGAGCTCTTCTTAGTAATCTTTCATATCTGTTTACAAGTTCAACGTGAGAAAAGCAACGTTAATACTTTGCAAAAGCATGTAAAATAAAGATGATATTTTTTGCATATTGCATACTGCACTTCTGAAGAGGCATTGCTTCATATGTAATATGCTTTATCATTACATCAAGGAAAATGAATCCTTATTACATCCATCATGAAAAGAATCTGCGCAAGTGATTGGCCCTATGCACATCATGTGACAAAATACAATTCTCACTAGCTTCATGCAAATGAGCAAATTGCCATCACGGATAACATCTAACATCACGATCCGTGTACAGTATGACATCACACATGAAAGTACTTACTAGATTGTGATGACATAAATTTGCGCGTATCTATTGTTTTGGGCACCAGCGTGTGATGATGTCATCATTACCCGGTATGCCTTTGATATCCACGCAAATTCATCCCTTTTTCGAAACTGTTTGTATACATAGGCCTACAGTTCAGATGATGATCAGCAGATCAGCAGATTTAGGCTTTCGTTCAAGATGATGGATACAAACCAAATCCTGCCTACATTCGCGTCTCTAGTTATAAATACTATGGTACCCTTGGTGACGTGAAGATAACCATTTTCCCTCGCGGCTGCACCCCTCATGAAAATAGTCATGGTTCACGTCACCTCTCATGGCAGTATATATTTAAAGGGAAATCCAACCTTAATAGCAAGTTGCTTTGAAAGAAAGAGGAAAAATCAGAGAAGCAGATTGGTGAAAGTTTGAACGAAATCGGACAAGCAATAAGAAAGTTATGAATTACTGAAAGTTGTAATCACTATGCATATGGGAATTTCAAATTGGCCGAATAAGTAATGTCACGGTGATGTAGCTGTGGACAACTCCCCCATTCGCTCTAACACACAAAATGACTAAAATGTCACTTTTTTTCAAAATGCATTACTCAGTAGGATCTTTTCGTTCATGAGGACCTGTAACAATATGCTATCTCCAATATATTTTTAGTACTGCCCCGAGGGTAAAAGCGCCTCAAAGAAAACGGCAAATAAATGATATTTTTGTGTACGACAAATGGGAGAGTTGTCCACAAAAATGTCACAATTGACTCACCTAATTGCCAATTTGAGAGTTGCACAGATGTAGTGATCTCATTTTTCAAACATTAATAACTTTCTTATTCCTTGTCCGATTTCTTTCAAACTTTCACAATCCTGTTTTTCTTATTTTTCTGCTTTCACACAAATCATCTTATTACCAAGGTTGGATTGCCCTTTAACTAATTCCAGCGTGACAGACGGGACATCCAACCCTCACATTTTTATGTTTTTACTTGATATTTCATATTTCATTTAAAAGTGATGCTTAATTTGATGTAGAGATGTGATCTATAGGGTTTGGTCAACAAAATGGGGGAAATTTTTTTTCAAGCCCCGCCCACAAATTGTGGGTGGGGCTTCAAGTTCAGCGTGACAGACGGGACATGAATTTACCAAGCCATTTCTGCTTCGATACTTTTCGACTAAGCTCTCCTCACTGGAAAATCTTGAAACAAAATATGTGTATTCATGTTATCACTTGTTGGTACCTTTTTGAAATCTGCTAGTATACATTTGAAATTTCATCTTACTTTTGGAGGAAAATGCCAAAAAGTGAGCGTGACAGAAGGGACACAATGAGATTGTACACAAAATAGAATTTTTAAAGACAATCAAATTTCCAACATTAAATACCTTATTCTCATGTTCTAAAGGGGTTAAAGGGTCATCTTTAATATCATGAAACATAATAGCAAAAGGATTTTAATTTTCATCCACCGGAAAATTTTCATGTAGTCCCATCCATACATATTTTTGCTGTAGATGCCAAACGTGACAGACGGGACATTACTTTATGAATCATAATTATCTTCATAAAATTAAAATTCCGCAAAGTTAGCAGTAGAAATGAATTTCCCCCCTACCAAAGAGCAAGACTGCTAATTTTATTCAAAAACAATGGTCTAATTTATTGTAAATGCAAAAAGTACCTTAAAAAACGTGACAGACGGGACAAAAATCCATTTGACCCTTGACCTCCATTAAATCAGAAGAATATTAATATTTTTAAAATTTTTGTATATAGACATGAAATTCCCCTTAGTCCTAACTAGATTTGGTTGTCTTTATTATTATTATAACAGATGAAATTTCTAAAAATGACTCAATATGTAATTAACCATATTTTGCCATAAAAATGTGTAATTTCATTTTTGGGTTAAAAAATGGCCATTTTGGGTCAAAATATTCAAAAAATTAAAAAACATATTGTAAATTGTTCTATAAAGTTCAAATCATGCATATTCAAGTGACAAAGAAGGAAAATGTTCAAAATAAACTTTTGTTTTTTCACCAAAAGTGGACATTTTCATGGAATTACCCATTTGTATACTATTCTCTAACTCTCCATATCAGAGCAAGATGTAACTGGAATGTCAAAGTTGATTGATTGATTTTATTCGTCAAGTATAATAGAACATGAAATGTAAAACATTGCAAGGAAAATATATTTGCACGGCTCCAATCATGGGTACCCTAAATGTTGCATAAGGCTCAAAATTCAAGTTTTGTGTATCAACTTTTTTTCACTGTCATATCGTACCTGACACATCCAAGGATACATTCACAAATTTTTAGACCTCACCCATTACCAGTAGACTTTTTACAAATCAAAATATATTTTTCCTATTGCAATTGCTACACTGTTGTGTTTGCGTACATAACGGGTTGGACACCACAAGTAATAAGTGAACATTATTTTGAGGGAAAAAGAGCAAGAAAAAAGCACTTTCATTAATCATTTAAATTGATTACTCTCATGACTAAAATTGGTCACACATGGCGTGATATGATTGTTGTATGACATCTAGGGCTACAAATTCAGTCACTGTATCGTAGGACATTAAAATTATGTCCGCAAAACCCATTTTTGGGGAGGGTAACAAAATCATAGCACAAAGTTATTTCATCAAAGTAACTATTCAGATACTAACTGCTGACTATGCATAATTATTGCAATGTCATTAAATGATGATAATAGCACATATATTCTAACTAAAAAAAAACTAAAGTCTCCTTTATTACATGCAACAATTAATTCATCCAGAACGCTCACGGAATGCATTTGAAAATAATATTAAAAATTTGAAAAGCAACAAAATATCAAATTTCAGTTGGTTTCAGGTTCTCTTATGTCTCCTTTTTAAGATACAAAGCAGTTTAATTAAGCTATGGTCACATCCCAGAAAATCAGCCTGCTCGGCGGTAGGGCGGCGAGTTTTTAGCCAATTTTGCCCGGGCACCGAGCGGCGGCCCCCCAGGCACCGCTGTTTTTTAGGGCATCGCTTGGTCGCCGCTGAAGTTTTAGCGTGGAGTTAAAATTTCGGTGGCGCCTGGCCACTTTTCACTTGCCACCCAAAATACACTCGTCGCCGGGCCGTCGCCGCCCGGGCACCGACCTAATCGAGCGGTTGCCGTCGAGCAATTTTGGTCAAGAATCAAAGCCACTAGATCAAAGGCTGTCGAGCGGTCGCTGCCTGGTCGCCGCTAGGAGATCGGTGGGTCACCAGTCAGTGACCAACCGGCGAGTTCAAAATAGACCAGGCGATTTTTTAAAAATCGGCCGTGGCCGGTGGAAGATCGTCCGGGATTTGGTGGGTCATCATTCGGTCACTGCTCGGATGCCACGCGAATATCCTCCGATTTTGCCGAGTTTTGACCTAAAATCGACCGGCGACCGACGGGAAATCAACAGGGCATCGCTGGGGCTTTTTACAGCCCGCTCGATTTCTCCAAAAATCGTTGGGCCTAAATTCCAGCGGCGCCCGAGCAGGCTACAAATCGGTCGGTCGCCGCCCTGATTTGTGACCATAGCTTTATGCAAGTAGCATTTTATATTTTCTAGAGGGGTACATACATATTCATGCTTTGGGGTAACCATGATTGGAGCCATGCACATTAGAGCTTGCCATAAGCTCATTTTCCATGGGGTACTAAGAACATATATAGATATTGATAAATCATAGATATTCTGTTTGATTCTTATAATCATACAAGCTAAACAAAAATAAGACTTAAAAACTATGACGAATAAGATATAATATGAACAAGCTTTTTTAACACAAAAAGAATTGAAAATATATATAAAAATTCCAGATCATTTTAGAAACTCATTTTAAGACATACTACAGTTAACATCATCCCATTATAACAATCATGTGCAGTACCCCAAACAAAACGATTGTCACATTGTAGCAATATTTATATCAAATCATTTTTGTTTTGATAGGACGGATCAGACCTAATAAAATAATTAAATTTGTCTTTAAACAAAAGCCAAATCTGAATGAACATCTGAGAGCTTATTAAGAAGACAATCTGATAATTTCCTATGTGTATGAATTGTAATCTGTATAAATGGTATGAGGGAGTGATGATAGTACATTTAGATTTATTGTTTGTAGTGCTTTAGCTCACAACCCAAAGTCCTGGTCTGGTCTGGCTCGTTAACTTCTAAAAATCCTTACCGGGTTCTGGACCGGTCAGGTAATTTGTTAACCCTTTCAAGACAAATTGACCACATTTTGCGTTTTGGTTCAATAACTTTTGATTCAGAGCTCTAAAAAATATACCTGACGCACGAGTAGAAAGAGCAAAAGTTTCGGCACACATTATGTTCAGTTTTGTTGCATGAAAATATTGTGTTTGATGCCAGGAATTTTAAAAACGAGGATAAGCTTTAAAATCCTTAAATTGGCAACACATTGAGAGGTTCAAAATCATTGTTTTTTATCAAAATTGGCAATTTTTTCAACTTTTCGGCAAATTTTCTAACCATATATATTGTTTTCAAAGACATTATACCATATGAGAACCATGTACATGTAGCACTAAAAGAAAAATACTATTGTTGCCAATTTGAAGAACAAAATGTGATCAATTTAGCCCTTAAATAATTCCTGTCATGAAAGGGTTAAGGAACACACTTAAATCCATCATCAAAATTTTGACACCAATGAATGCCTGTTCTTTTTCTTAGAGGGCTGTGTAGCACAGTCATATTATTACTTTAGGCAGACATGTACATATACACATATGTACATGTATACACTGTATAACTGAAAAATGCACTTTGTCGGTGACAAAAGGTGACAAAAAGTGAGCTTTTCTACCACTCTTTTCTTTACCGACTTGACCAGATTTGAGTTTTAGTCTGGTACGTGTCTGGCTCGGCTCAAAACCTTCAGTCTGGCGAGTTTGAGACCAGTTCTGGTTCTGAGCTACAGCACTAATTGTTTGTTTTAAAGGGCAATCCTACCAATTTTATTTGTGCGAAAGCAGAAAAATCACAGAAGCAGATTGGTTAAAGTTTGAAGAAAAAAATGGGACAACAATAAGAAAGTTGTGATTGTTTTAAAGTTGTATACATATACATATGGGAATTTCAAATTGGCTGAATTGGTACAGTCACTGTGATGTGCTCCAACACAAAAAAAAGGACTAAAATTTCAATTTTTCAAAATGTATAACTTTGCAGGATCATTTTCTGTTTAGGGGACCTATAACAATATGATATCTACAATATATTTTGATGAACTGCCCCGCGGGAAAAGGCGCTCAGGAGAAAAACGGAATTCAATGATATTTTGGTGTAGTACAAATGGGATAGTTGACTGTGAATACGTCAGTCACGATCACTATACGACCACTACATCCATGCGAATCTCAAATTGCCAATTTGAGATTCGCATGGATGTAGTGGTCTCATTTTTTAAACACCCATAACTTTCTTACTCTTTGTGCGATTTAAAACTTTCACAATCCTGTTTCTCTTATTTTTCTGCTTTCACACAAATCAGCTTTTTACAAAGGTCGGATTGCCCTATAATGTCAGATCCTACATAATGTGAAATGAAGATGACAATGCACAATCTGACAATAAAAGTTTGAGAATGCAAGGAAAATTTCTAATTTGTATTTTCTGATGGATCTGAAACCTCTAATTCAATCACAAATGGGTTAGGACCTTGTTCATACATGACTTGGTACACCGCCTCAAATAAAAAAAATACCAAAACAAAATACAATGCCATACATATGGGCGGAGTGCACTTCACATTCACCCTTAGGGCCTTTGTTGTGCACATTTACATCTTTTTTTTTTCCATCCCAACTTGCTATTCATTAACTAACCTGTGTCTCTGTTCTGCATCTGCCGGGATGACTGATTTCTTTGCTCGCTGGTTCTGCCTCTTTACGGAGTCTGGGTCTTTCTCCATGTTGGTGAAGGCATGTTTCCCGATGTCGATTTCCTTCTCCTCCTCTGGCTCCGCATCATAAGGAGCTCCATTTGAGATCCTGGTCCCTCTCAGCTCATCAGCCAGTGCCTGCTCATAGGCCTCCTCCTCCTCCTCCTCCTCCTCTGAGAAAGGAAAAAAAGGATCTTTGATAAAAAGGCCAATAACGATTTACATGCATCTCCCCATGAAACAAGACCAAACAGACTCCAAACCGACTGACAATCGTCAAAATCTTGCGTTACCTTATTACGTGTTCCAAACAACACTTTTTTTTACAAGTTTCTGCAGACTTGATATTTTGGTTATACATGTATACGATACACGCTCTGACGAGGATTGCTCCATGGTCTATACCCTATGCTAAGTGAATTTCTAACTTCAAACTTGGACCAAATACTATACTTAACCCTTACCCTAAACCAAAACCCAACTGCAACCTTAGCCTTACATTTTTGTCGAAATAAAGCCCAAAGCAATAGACCTGTTTACTAATTTTATGCATACTTCTTGAACAAAAGTTTCTCTTGACGACTCAAAAGCTGGCTAGAGCCTAGAGGTTTGCTCGACATAGCAACAACTGATGTATGCAAAATGAATTCTATCCATAGAGATGTCATTATGCATAGCAGGTGCACTAAATAGTTGGTAACTAAGGATTCTGGAGAGAAACATGCCTAAATTGAAATACATTAGTAAACAGGTCTATTGTCACCAGCATACATCATTTTACCCGACTCTTTTCTTGTGGGACCTCCCATGATGCGTATCTTTCTCTCAGCGATGACAGGCTCTCCGTCCTCATTGCCAATGTTCTCTGGTACCAGATCAATCGCCCACTGTTCCTCAAGCTCTGTCCTAGGAAAGTACAGCGTTAGCAACTCCCTGTATAGTTGCTACAAGGGATGAGAGTGAGAGAAAATTAGGTTTACAGATATCAGAGAAACGCTGAAACTTGTCACATAATCAAGCTTTATTTTACATTGACACAATAAAGTTGTGTACAAAAACACTAGCGAAATATATATACATGTGTGTCATGTACATGTAGTTGGTAGTGGATCCTATTTCCAAACACTTTTCAGAAAATCAACAATAACAAATAAAATATCAAACGAATATCTGTCAAACTTACATAATGAATGCTTAAAGTCCTACAGAAAAAGAAGTTGAAGGAATTTGAAAAATACAACGTAGATTTAATACGAAATTCCCTTCCGAGCGAACCCCTTCCCAACGACACGCCGTTTTGGTCCATTGAAAAAGGTATTGCATAACCGAACGTGTGAAACCTATGGGAAAAAGACACAACCTACCACGATTTGGGGCCAACGGATGAAGACTGGGGGTGATGAGAGAACAGGTTATAAGATAATACTTATGTTTTTTCCCTCATTTTATGATCTTCTGCCCTGTATTCTGTGGAGAATATACGCGTAGTCCCACGCGTATGAAAGCCATTTTATGCGCTTAACCGTACACGTTCGGTAATATAATGCTTTTCTGAAATTTATACAATCCATGACTATAATTGACAAAAGGCAAATGACAAATGATAAAAGAAGAAATAATGACAAACAGGCATTTGCAGATCAGATTTTTTAGAATGTGTCCAATAAAATCTGTATTCTTTACAAAACATCATTTACATAAAGATGTAAGGGGGGAATTATGTTTTTAGGCCAATTTAATACAATATCCACGACGTCCTATTAAAAGTGTGGTTTCTAAAGTTCTTGTCCTTTTGTTAAAGGGTGACTAAATTAGAGAAAAAAAGGGTGCTGTTTCCATGTATTTTTGCATTCAAATCACGAATCTGGCAATTGATTGTCAAAATTATGTCTCGTTTTGGCGAAAAAGGGGGAAAAGTAGAGGTTTGGGGACCGTTCCTTAAAACTCGTGAGCTGATTGGCTAATTGACGTCACACCCCCAAGTGACGTATGAAGAGTAAGAGGCACAAGATCTACAGGCTGCGGCAATGTAACATTGTACACACAATGCGGTATTTGACCCGTCTGTTCAACAGACAATTTATGAAAAAGGGAAATTAATCAATACAGCCTAAGGAGTGAATAATCATTATCAATATATTTTCTTTAAGATCAGTGAACACTTTTGCCCAATTATACAGCTCTTGTTTTGTTTTTTTAACTTTTCTTTGAACAATGTTCTCATCCAGCTGAGCTTGCCGAACGATAGTTTTGCATTGGTCTTAAACGCGTACACAGCCGTTTTATGCGTATGTGCAGTGTACTACACATCTTTAGTACGGCAACTATGTTCCCCCTCGTACTAAGCGACTGGTGAACGCTTTTGTTTGGTTTGTTTTCACTCTCGCCTTTTTTTTACTTCGCCTTACATGTACTACGGTAGTACTGACTTAGATTTTTGGCTGAATTCTTCGAGTAACTTAGAGAGATGGATAGTGATCGCGAGTCTGATTTGGAGGACTTTTTTGAGCCAGATACGAACTCTGATTTATCAGATGATTTATCGATACCGAAAGAGAAGAAGCTCAAGTGCAGTGGCAAGGGGAATTCGACCATCATGTTTGAACCCCTCGCAGAAGACGCGCCAGGGCATGGTGAAGGGGTCGCGGGGGAAGGGGCCGCGGGTGAAGCTGCTGCAGCTGCTGGAGAAGAAAAGTGATCACTGCAAATTGTACTCCACTCGCTTGGCCCTTGCCACTCTGCCCGCGTGAGAATACTGTTGCGACCCACAATTTCCGTAGATTTTCATCTTTAGGAAAATGATGTACGTAGGCTTACATCATCTTTAGGGGTCTTGCTACAGCCCGCAACTATACAACTATATACATTTGGCATTACTGATGAAATTGTGTCCCAAAATCAAAGTTATTGTGAGGAATTAAACACACGAAAATATGCGATGCAAATGGTCGATGCGGTGAATGTTATGCTCGGCACCGGGCTGAGCCTGCCGGGGCCTGCGGGCGCGCACGGTATATAGGTTGGTGGAATATTTTCCCTTACTTCTCGTACGTCACAGATCACGTGATCATGATGTCGCTCGATGGGTTTTTTTTAGGGGCGGGGCTTATGACTGTGTAAATCAGCAAAAATGTACTTTTCAAATGATCATGAAATACGACTGAATGCATAAAAAAGTGTGTGATAGATATTTTTTGGCTCCTGATTACTCCTTCCTACGAAAAATGGGCAATCAATTTTCTAATTTAGTCACCCTTTAAAGTAGAATTTCATTGATTTTGAATATTGATTTAATTTTTATTATTGCATAGGTGAAGCTTAGATTGAACAAGGTTATCAAAATTCAACGCTTGGAAACATTTGAAGTAATGATTATTATCAATTATAAAATGATATAACACAGCCCCGCTATAGCACCTATAGAGCTCTTTGAACGCTGCTGAGATATGTGACGTCATACCAGGGAGCAATCCTTCCTAAGCAGACGATGCCCGATAACATCTTATACATTTTCAGTGCCTGTTTTGTCATCTCATCATCACTTATTTCTCTTACTTCACTAGCGTGAGTATAAATGCTTATTTGTTGCCTCACTCTAAATTTCCTGCATGGTATTATTTTGATGAAAAATGCAGCGTTAAAAAAATAAAGGGAATCAATCGCTTGTAAACAAAAAAAGATGCCATTGTATTTTCAGCTGCATGCCGCAGCATGTCGGTGTTTCAAGAGGGAACGAATACCATCCCATGCTATAATTCAGCGGGCTTTACAATTCGAAAGTGTGATTTCTTTGATTGATCATTGACCCTTATCATGACTTTTTACAAACAAAAGATTTTAGTTACTAGGGTTTCACTTCCCTTTTAGAATGATGTGAAATACGGTCATGGTGAAACAAACCAAACTCTTAATAATTTAAAAGTAATTGCATTGCAGTTACGTTCTTTTGATATAGGACGTCGTCTGCTTAGGCAGGATTGGCACCTGATGTGACGTCACGAAAACATCGGTATATTTCTGGCGAACCGCTCGGATATCCCAGATGCTGAGAAGTGTTTTTATTTGTGTTATTTTTTAATCATCAAACACGCATTTAACGTAAAACTTATACGATTACCATCTGCAAGCTTTCTAGTTTCTAGAGATACATTATTGAGCATATTTGTGATTTGCTTTGAATATCTACTTTAACACCCATAATATGAGAATTCAATTGAAAATCAAAATTTAGGTAATATCTCTTGTAAAGCAGTTTTAGGAAGAGTACTCAATATAATCTTTAATGTAATATTTTCAAGTATCACATTGCATTTCAAGGATCTGAGCAACCTTTTTTTTTTTTTTTTTTTTTTACTCATCTTGATGCCAATATCTATTGTAGTTTAGTCCCCCCCCCCCCTCCAACTTCATTTTCACTCATATTTGAAGAACACTGTTCAATGTTTTATAATAAAGGAAAAACAATTTTACATACCTTTGTATATCACCCCTTATATAGAAAGTTGAAAGCAAGTTTCATGACCACTCTCTTAACTCTCTTAACCCAACCTAATCTCATGATAGTCTCCTAAATGAATATTCTATTTGGAGTCTCGAAACTCTTCTTGATTCTTACCTCATCGACTCCCATCATAGTCAATACAATGGTTTCAAACGAATCCCTATGCTTCTCAAGAAATCTTCTGATTGTTCCTGAATGCACCAAAAAAAAAAAAAAAAAAAGAAAATGAAAAAAAAAAAAAAAAAGGGGGGGGGGATGAATGGAAATGGGTCATAATTCATACTGCTTGATAACCATATCAGAAACACTTTTAAACACAAGACATGCAATATCACACACAGTATGTCTATCAGCTACCTACATATATTAAAGCCCAACAAGAACACAAAACTTGTGATTTCTGAAAAAAAAGAAAAATTCAGTCATACCAAACCCAACATTTACTGTTTGTGTTCTTCCCTCATGATATAAGTGTATCAAAATTCTGCGAGGAAATATGTATGTTTAACACTAAATTTGAACTAACATGTGACACTAATACCAGGGGATACTCGTTTTTCCGAAGGTTCGTAATTCCGAAACACAAATTTCCCATAGAAGGGGGTTCATAATTCTGAACGTTTGATTCATTTCTCCAAAGATTCATTATTCCAAAGGTTCGTAATTCTGAAAATGGAATAGGGTTCATAATTCCGAAGGTTCGTAATTCCGAAAATGAAATAGGGTTCGTAATTCAAAAAATGAAAAAGGGTTCATAATTTCGAAAACGAAATAGGGTTCATAATTCCAAAAACAACAAGTGAATGAGTAAATTACGCAATGCGTAATAAATGTCCCAGCCGGAAGTGCAGATCTGTGGAAATTAACTAGCCTGAACCTTAAAACTTCAGTGAAAAACTTTAGTGAATAAAATAATAATGTTACTGCATGCAAAAGAAGAGAATACCAACAATGCATGTATACAACTGAAATATAAAACATGAAAACATTATGAACCTTCAGCCATTTTGAAAAAATTTGCATAAATTTGCATGAATAATGAATTTCAAAATTCTGTGTAGAAGTTTGGAAGCCCCCACCCAGCCGTATCAGATAAAACAATCGGAATCAAAATCCGATGTGAAATAGAGAAGTAGCATTTTTCGTCAATTTTGAATAAATTTGCATAAATTTGCATAATTAATGAATTTCAAAATTCTGTGTAGAAGTTTGGAAGCCCCCACCCAGCCCTATCAGATAAAACAATCGGAATCAAAATCCGATATGAAATAGAGGAGAAGTAGCATTTTTCGTCAATTTTGAATAAATTTGCATAAATTTGCATAATTATTGAATTTCAAAATTTTGTGTAGAAGTTTGGAAGCCCCCACCCAGCCCTATCAGATAAAACAATCGGAATCAAAATCCGATGTGAAATAGAGGAGAAGTAGCATTTTTCGTCGATTTTGAATAAACTTGCATAAATTTGCATAATTAATGAATTTCAAAATTCTGTGTAGAAGTTTGGAAGCCCCCACCCAGCCCTATCAGATAAAACAATCGGAATCAAAATCGGCCAAGAAATGACGGAGAAGTAGCATTTTCTAACATTTGAGCACACACGGACAGACGGACGGACGGACGGACGGACGGACGGACACACACACACACACACGCACACACGTACGGAGCCCGTTTCATAGTCCCCTCGCGAACTTCGTTCGGCGGGGACAAAAAAGGGTTCATATTTCCGAAGGTTCGTAATTCCGAAAATGCGATAGAGTCCTAAGTAACTTTTCGGAATTACGAACCTTCGGAACTATGAACCCTTTTTCATTTTCGGAATTATGAACCCTAAATCATTTTCAGAATTACAGACCCTATTTCATTTTCGGAATTACGAACCCTATTTCATTTTTGGAATTATGAACTCTTTTTCATTTTTGGAATTATGAACCTTCAGTAAAACGAACCTTCGGAATTATGAACTTTCAGAAAAATGACATGTAACCCTAATACCATGAATGCCACAGGCCTTTGGTCTATGGAGTAATGCAATGCTTGCTTCTATATACTTACTCAGAGCTATGTGTGTGCCCTCCTCTGGCGGATAGTTCCGTCTCATTGTATGAATTGCACAAAATGCTACTGATGTGATCTTCTGCTCTCTGCAAAGAAAATTAAAAACCGTTAATATTATTATCAAATATTTATTGGCCTGTATTCTTGAAAGTGGCCTGAACTAAACCTTGGGGGGGGGGGGGCGTTTCATCAAGTGTCTTGTCGGTGATTTTTACCAACAAATTTGCTATCAGCCAATCAGATGCAAGGATTTCAGTAGCTTATAACAGTTATTGCAACTTGTCACTGATGACAAGTTTTACGAAACAGGGCCCTGGTTTAACTTAGTCCACTGTTTTATCCCTAGATGTCGTATAAATTACTGCAATTAAGCCTCGTTAACACATGACGTAGTAAAACACAAAATATCACGATTAAATAAAAACTTTTCATACATGTATGTACATGTAAATTAACCTTTTAGTCACTAAACCGCTCGGGACCGCCCTTCTTATTACTCACTGAACCGCCCAGGAACGCCCATGGACTTTGACCTGTGTAACACTACAGCAAATGTATGGTAGGGGATATCAGGCACTGAAACTTTGTGTGTGCATGCTATCTTTACACATAAGCCATTTAGAATCAGCATTGAAGCGATGCGTTACTGTGGAAAGATTTTGCATACAGCAGAGAGTCTATGCTGCAATATAGTTTACTGAGACTGAGTTCAGTGAGTAAATGACTACAATACGCATAATCTTCAGTGACTAAAGGGTTAAAGGGTCTCTGAGGCCAAAAATAAAAATTTGTATACAGTTAGAATGTATAAAATTAACCCCAAATAACTTTACCTGGCATTCTACAGGAGTTAAGGTTAAGGAGTTTGAAGAGAATAAAGGACAGCGTGAACGAACGACGCGTGGAACTCAACTGGTGTTGAGTTGCGCGTGAGCAGTTTTCTACGCGTGTGCGTTTTTTTTATGCGTGCACGTTCGGCGAACGCCAAGACGTGATAGTGGAATTATCGCGATCGCATTATCGCTTTGTCGTCTGCTACGTACAGCGCCGGGGCTGACAAAACACTCGAAAACACTCGAAAATTGATTTGGGGAGGAACTTACGGATAATATTCAACCCTAATGAAACAACAAATGAATAAAGGATACAATGCAAAATGTTTTCATCCAATTGGAAATTGACTTGGCACGTAACTTATGGATAATCTACAACCCAAATAAAACAACAAATGAATGAAGTCATACAACGGAGAATGTTTTTAAAGAATCAAAAACTGATTTGGGGCGTAACTTACAGGGATTCTATACCCCAAATTAAACAACAAATGAATGAAGCATACAACGCAAAATGTTAATATCTAATAGAAAATTAGTTCGGCGCGTAAATTACAAAGAATCTACAGACCAAATGAAACAACAAATAAATTAGAACCATGACGCAAGATACATTTATCGAATCAAAAATTAATTTGGCGCTTAACTTTAATATACAACCCAAATAAAATATGAAATGAATGAAGTATACAATGCAATTTTTTTTTTTAAATTTTTTTTTTAATTGAATTGGAAATTGCACTGGAAATTGATTTGGTGCGTAACTTACAAATAATATACAACCCAAATAAAACATCAAATGGATGAAGTATACAACGCAAACTGTTTTTATCAAACTGAAAATTCAGTTGCCGTGTAATTTATGGAGAATCTACAACCCAAACAAAACAACAGATGAATCAAGTATTCAACGCAAAACGTTTAAATCGAATAGAAAATTGGTTTGGCGCATAAATTACAAAGAATCTACAGACCAAATGAAACAACAAATAAATTAGAACTAATTCGCATAGGTGCGAAAAAAGGTACCGGTAGCTGCATCCAACAAAGGCCTGTAAACGTACTTGCCTATCTGTGGGTTTATAAATACAGAAAATGTGAAGTGCACTGCACGTAAGTCATTTTATTTTGCTGCAACGGTTCTCATTAGTGATCAATGCTTTACTGTCACTGTATTCATTATATGTACATTGTAAATGCTGTGCATACATGTACATGTAAATTAGGTACATGAATCTAGGAGACAAAGTATGATGGTATTGGTCATAATGATTGAAATCACTTTTTTGTTCCTTTTCAGGCAGCTTGGGGAAGCATGTTTAAGAGCACATATACATTAATTCTTTGTTTTCCTTCTTATTCTCAATTATTGCACATGTATGCATATTTTATGATTTTGCCAAATTAAAATGGTAACAACAATACATGTACATGTAATATTCATCTGTGTGTACATCCTTGGTTGCAGATTTACATGGTTCACTTTACTTTCAGTTTCATATTACTTCTACTTTATCCCAAACTCAGGTACAAAAATACTGCAGGTTTATGATAGGCAGTGTGTGCATTGGCTGGCATTAACAATTAAATACATCTCAAAAGATGCCACGCCAATCTGTTGGACTTTGTCACTTTTTCAACATAGGCATCCTTCACGAATCGTTCGTGCGCCCCATGAAAACCATCCTTAAAGTGTCACTGTTAAACTCAGAATAAGAAAATATTCTATTTATGGTAAAAAAATAAAGGGAAGCCCTGGCAAATTCTCTACTCCCATCTGATTATTTAAGATATTTATGAACATTATGCTAAACAGTGATGGTGATAAACCTTGACAACTTGGTTGTAAACAGTTTGACATGATTCCAAACCTACGATTCAGACCGCCTAACAATGTTATAATCCTGTTCTCCTTTCCTGAAGAAATTTGGCCTCTCAATCCATAACAGCATGCCTGCTTTTGTTCTAAGTGAAGTGGCACTTACCCAGTGCAATAACAATGAGTTATTTCTGAAAATGAAATGTACAACTAAAAAGTCTAAGTATCTAGGTAACTAGAGACTGTATAACTGATCAAGATCCATAATGATGTAACTATTGAAATTATACTTCCCTGATACTTCTCATTATTCTGCTCTTAAAGAGAAGGATGGGTTCTGGGAAATGTGAAAAATAATTTGTGAGCTTTCTCATTCTCTTTATGTCAGTTTGGAAGATTATCGTAGAAGAAATATCACCTGAAAGGATTGCCCTTCAAATGCCCTCACATTCAAAGTATGACAAGAAACAGCTGAAATGTTTTGGCTGAACTTTTGTACCACATCACGTGTGTAGTCCCAAATACACATTTCTGTGTCCAGTGCGTGTGACTCTCAGCAGGATTGAGTCAATTTCTTCTCATGTTGGTGATTCCAAAACCTTACAGCATACACCCATTCTTATGTATTAATTAATCTTTCCCAACTGCTTCCAGACAGTTTCTTTCACAATGTAATTGCTTCACCAGAACTCATCTTTATGACAAATTACTAGGTAGATTTCACTTGTTCAGGGGACTTTGTATTTTCTATGCAATTAAAGGTAAATCTTATTGTCAATTCTGAGTGCACACCTCCAATGCAAAAATCCCATTTTGTTTCACTACATGTACATCCAGGTAATGGTAGCTATGTTCAAATTTACATGTACATGTACCTGCCTTTTAATACAGTCAATGCCAGTGTCAATTCCATATATGTACATGTACAGGTACATGTACACGTAGATTGTACATGTTGATCGATGATGATAACTTCAAGGATTACATGTACATAATCTAATCATATCAAGATCAAAATGAAACAAGGCAAATGCCAAGCGTTGTCTCGCCTGCATCTCGCTATGAGAATGAGAATGAGAATGAGAATGAGAATGCGAATGAGAATGTGAACTTTGATCTGGCAGATTATTATACTACGCAATAATGATGATTATATCCATTTTATCCCTGGAAAATGAGACAATGCTGTTTGTGCATGCTGTTAATATTTTATTTCTGTGTTCAGAGGCTTTCCATGAAGTTAAGTGACCTTTTGACCTTTGACCTACATGTAGGTCAGATTTGATTTATTTTTTGAACTTGACCTGTGCCTTCAAGTGATCAAACTGTGGTATGAATTTTATGATCATACCTCAAAGGTACAAAAAGTTATTACATGTACATGTAAAGTGATTTTCACTGAAAGTTCATTGCCTTTTGACCCTTTACACTGACCCATCTACAAACATGACATGCACCTTCAAGAGATATATTTGTGATTTGAATTTGGTGGTTCTACATCAAAGGTACAAAAGATTCTTACATGTGAGGTGATTTTTACTGAAAGTTTATTGACCTATTGACCTTTGTCCTTCACCAGATTCAACTCATTTTCAAACTTGACCTGCCCCTTTAAAATATGTACCTGTGGTATGAATTTGGTGATTCTACCTCAAATCCATAGCAAATTATTGTGATTACAGCATAATCGTCGACGACGATGATGCATATAGTCTCCTTCTGCTACGCAGGCGAGACAAAAATAGAGTGATGTGCATATTCTTATGTCAAAGCTCTACATTAACAGGGTTCTTGTGCATAAAGACCCCTCGAACCCCCCCCCCCCAAAAAAAACAACAAAACAAAACAAAACAAACAAAACAACAAACAAACAAACAAAACAAACACACAAAACAAACAAAAAACAAAACAAACAAACACAACACAATAACAAAACAAACAAAATAAATAGAAAAAATAATAACAACAACAACAAAAAAAACAAAAAAAACACCACACTCCAGACCTCAAAAGGTTACACTCTTAACAGGTATCTGATGCACTTGGGTCATCAGTATTTTCCTTCAGATTCATAGGACAAGTTCCCGGATGACCGTACAAGTTTAAAACAATATCTCATGGTTTGTATAAAAGCACCCAGATGACCATGCAATATATCTCCATATCTCATGGTTTGAGGTGCGCGTGACGGGTAGAAAAGTGAATACGCGTTTAAATGCGCAAAGGTTAAGACAATGGAATGCGCAGAGCCCTTGCAAGATGCTTGAGTAAGGACAAAATAATGTTTTTCTACCTGTGTTTTATTTTCAAGTTATTACAAAAACATAAGCACATGTAATGGTGATGAAAACTGAGGAACCAGGTTTCATACAATTAATAATAATAATATTGAATGACTTTTCTTTCGTGGGACACAAGGGACACACTCGCTTTGAAAATATTTCACTCGTCGTGCCAACTCGTGAAATATGCTCATAGCTTGTGCGATACACCCTTGTATCCCACTCAAAGCCATTCAATATTATATAAATATCTGAATCTAAAATTCGATAATGAACTTTGGAATAAAGGCATCAAAGTACAACCTCATGTTTCCTGTTATATGAAGCTGATAAAATGCATCCAGTATGTCACCAAGGATATTATATCGCTAAATTTACTTTCAATTCAGAATTCACATGACAAAACTTTTATTAAAGTAAAACAAACTGTGGTAGTGGTTAATATAAATAGGAATATTGGCATTTCTTTTTTTTAACAGAAATTTATTTGCAGTTTATCTTTCATGACAAATGCTGATGTAACAATAACACCAATATTCCATATTATTATTTGTATGAAGGGTTTTCAGGCGACCAGAAAAATTGGCGTATCTCATGGTTTGCGCATGAGTACCCGGATGACCGTGCAATTTTAAAACAATATCTCATGGTTTGTGTAAAAGTACCTGGATGACCGTGCAATATATCTCCATATCTCATGGTTTGGGGTGCGCGTGACGCGTAAAAAAGTGAATACGCGCTTAAATACGCAAAGGTTAAGACAATGGATGTATTTGCGCAGCTCTTGCAAGATGCTTGGGGTAAGGACAAATATGATTTTCTCCCTGTGTTTTATGTCGAAGTCCATACAAAAACATAAGGACATGTAATGGTGAAAATTGAGGAACTAGGTATCATACAATTAATAATAATAATATTGAATGGCTTTTCTTTCGTGGGACACAAGGATATATCGTACTCGCTTTGAAAATATTTCACTCGTCGTGCCGACTCGTGAAATATGCTCATAGCTCGTGCGATATATCCTTGTATCCCACTCAAGGCCATTCAATATTATATAATTATCACATATCATATATTTGATGCTCATCACACATAATTTTGAAAGATATACAGCAAAAACAATTGAAAACCAGAGATAATTGAAAAGCAGATACATGTACCATTGCATTTCATAACACTCCAAAATCAATCAAAATAGACGAAATAAGCTTTGTACAGCTGATCACAAGTTATGTGGTCATCACAGTAGTCATTAAAGAACTACTAATCAGATAAATTTAATGAATCGTGGACCCCTTTGAATATCAACTTTTGTTGAATGGGGATTCCACCCCATACAATGAAAGAAAGAAAATAAATACAATAAATTAATGAATGCATAGATAGAGAGACAGATAGATAAATCAATCATTCAATTAGTCAATCAATAAATAAACATACAAATAATTTTTTTAAAATCCAACAAGTCTTTAACTCACTTTGCAAGAAGTAGAGCATTTCTGTAGCAATTATAGAGGGCGCTCTCTGCAGCTGTTCTGTAGCGGATGTTATAACGAGGGCCAACTGTGTGGATAATATACCTGCATGGTAGATGGTAAGCCTTGGTAAGCTTGGCATCACCTGTCCTACAAACTGTCATTTGGACAAGAGAGAGAGAGAGAGAGAGAGAGAGAGAGAGAGAGAAGAGAGAGATGAAATTCTGCGTACATCATGAGCTAACACAATGTCATCAACTTAATGAATTTCTATCACAAGCATAACACTGTCACACACACATTACATCTCCCTCATCACTATAACATGTCTTGATTAAGAATTTGGGGTCTTGCTAGTCACCTACATGTACATGTACATCTATTCTATACTTTAAACTTTGGAAAATTTCAGAAAAGCCAGTCTGGAGAGATCAGCCTTCATAAAGTTACCATACAGTTAAAAGAAAAAGGAAAATGAATACCATATGAAAAAATGTCAATATTTATAAAGAAGCAAACTTCACGTGCCTTTTGGACATTTTGGAATATTGAAAAAAAAGGTGCGATCATTAAAGGTCTTGGCATACAAAAATACTATGCATTATAAACAATTATTATCAGTATCGGACATCTCAGCTGCAGTTTTACAAAATTGTATTCCCCTCGTCTTTACTGGGCAAAGTGGGTAATATTTCTTATATCAACCTCTTTCTTCTTATATCACCCTCTTTCACAAAAGCCTATGGACTTCACTTGTTATAAAACCGGGCAATACAGGCTTGTATTGCCTGGTGGTGCAGCATGCAGTATTGCAGCGCGTAGTTCAGTGAAAAAAATAAGCGGGGGCTAAGGGCGATTAGCCCCCAAAACTCTTGAAAAAGCCACCGTAAATGAAAAAAGAGCCACCGTCAAATAATATTTCTGCCCATGGGTCGTAGCCTGGCATAGTTGCAGCGTGCAGTTTGTTGTTACGCACAGGTGTGTGCTCAGTGCAGTGGGAAAATTGGATCTGCAAATTTTGACAAAAGGGGATTAGATGATGATTTTGGGATCCATTTTATGATGATGTTACGACTTGTTTGCTCTAGATGTCCGATGTGGATAACAATAACAATATTGACTGGTTCCTACTTTCAGGAGATACGACATATATCGCCCTCACTAGATCCATATTGCCCTAGTTGAAGACGAGGGCAATATGAATCTAGTTCAGGGTATATATGTCGTATCCCCCTCAAGGCCAGTCAGTATGATATAAATATCATGATAAAAATTGCTGAAGTCCAACCTACTTCTGAATGACGTCTGGATTTCTTGTACCAAATCTTGGCCTGCTCGTGAGAATATCTTGTTTGTGAGGGGGCATGGCTCTGTCAAAGACTCATTGGTTGGGTGGATGATGGCAATGGAGTTCAAACTACAAATGTCTCCTTCCCTGATAATACAGCAATCAAGAAAAATAGTTAATAATATAAATAGTGTATGGTGGAAGTTACAAGTGCATAATGTTAAAGCAGTTATGGTTTCTCCTTTCACAAGAATCTAGAAAGCCAAAAATTCACTAGTAATATGGATAATAGCCAAATTCCAAAATTACAATACAACACGCCCCCCAGTCTTTCAAACTTTCATAAACACCCAGTCGTTTTACATGTGAAGTTTAAATTTCATACCTACATGTAATATTGCAATTCTTTTCAAAATCTGACGACAGTTGGACTGTATACATGGAGGATGTGGTGAAGATAAAGAAGATCAATAGATTGCGGCATTCAGGACCATATGAATACCACACAGATATTATTTCACGTTTGTGATGGCGGCCCAAACCAAAGATCAATTTCCATGACTTTCCATGACTTTGGTAGATTTTTTTCATTTTCCATGACTTTCCAGGTTTTTCCACCTGTGGGAATCCTGCATTATTCAATGGTCATATCAGGAGTTTTTCGTTTTTGATGAAGAAGGTGGAAAAAAAAAAAACAGGACACATTGCCTGGAATCGTCCAAAAGTTGGTTTGCTCTTTACACTTGGGAGATTTGTGCAGGTATCCAAAAATTTTTGTACCAAAATAGCAGAGCCTGATCGGTTAGTCACGGACGGACATTTGACAAATTTTGAAAGTTTGAAGGCCTGTAAAAAATAAGTTATGAGATGAGTTGAGCTATTTTATGTTTCATTGTGAAGGGTATCACTGAAGGTGCTAAATGATGATAAAATTTGGTTGCCATGGTTACCTACTAAAAATAGAATCCATTAAATATTCAATGTCACGGACGGACAGGACAGAAATGGGTTTCTTGACTTATCAGTAATCTTTTGTCATTTCCAGTGTTATAGCTCTAGGAACTTTTTAGTGGTGGTTCAAATTTCACTGACTTGACAAGCAACAAGTCGTTCCAAAGAGATTGATGGTATGGCGACAGTACAGCTGTCAGAACAGCCGCTTCCGGTATACGCTACGTAAAACATGATATCTGTATGTACGTGCAAATTACGGACCGTAGTACAGTATAGTGCGTAACAAAAGACAATAAAACTCGGTAAATCTATAGTAAATAATCATTTATTGTCAAATTGAAAGCATGATTCTCGTAAAATTGCAAATAAAACACGATTAAAGATGGAAATATGAATGTAAGTACCATGTTTCTTCACAAACAGTTACGTTTAATGCAGTTGCTTATGTGAAATTAGTGCCGGTCGGAAGCAGTGTTTTTCACCCGGAGTGGTGGACGGAAATCCCCCGTGCTGGACGGGCCCGTCCACCGCCGTCCACCGTAGCTATAATACTGGTCATTTCTATCTAAACAAACTGTCACTGACAAATTTTTTTGACTGCAAATGTTAGTCAAGTAAATTGACTTCCCTGTCACATACATAGAATTTTAAAGCAAGCTGTAACTTTTGCTAGAGGTCTGAAAACTTTTTGTCACGGACGGACATTTGGGCGTCACGGACGGACATTTGGGCGTCACGGACGGACATTTTGAGCGTCACAGACGGACATTAACTTAAAAACTGCATGTGTTCCTATTTAAAATTGCACATACGTACTTCTTGCTTTCTACTTTTTGTTTGAAATTGATTTTATTCCACTATTAAGCAAAAATAAGCTTGAAAACTTTAGTTTTTAAGTGGAATCTATGTCGAAAGTGGATGCCTGTATTGTAGTGTATACACAATGTACAAGTGCATGTACTCATGTAGTGTACAATACAACTTTACTTTGAGTGTACAAAGCCCACAGAGCCTAATTATGTCCTGTTGGTTGAGGGATTGCCCAACACGACTAGTGTAAGTCATATATTATAACTTTCTGACCCCCTTCCCCATAAAAAACTGTTTCAGGGTTGATGTAACCAATTCAATTATGAGCATTTAAAATCATATACACTGTAGTGTCTAAAAAGGTTTCTTCTTGTTACAACTGTATGTGATTACATAATTCTTTTTAAATTGTTGGCCATGTATGATCCTGAACTACAAAGAATCTCTATTTGTCTCAAACGTTACAACTAATTCAAAGCATTCTTACAAAATAGAGTCCAAACATGGCTCTTGCGATCTGGTACCACATTTGACCTCCGATGTTTATAATTTTCAAGCACAACTTGTAATTTAATTTGAATATTGATCAAGCTTCGGTATTAATGTTGAATCTAAAACTTTTTACACGTTGCTGATGACCAAAAATATCAGCTACAATAATAGCTATAATGATATTAATAAATAAATAAGTAATGAAATAAGTATTCATCTTCTGTAGACACCTGTAATGGATGTCTTTTGCAAACTGATAATGCAGGCTGGCTCCCATTAGAGCCATAGCAAAATCATTAGGTTTTTATGACATCATTTTATTAGCTTGAAAAAGAAAAAAATTGGGGCAGGGTGGGGGGTAATTTTGGCAGTCATATGGGGGATCACAATACCATACAATCCAACCTGCTTTAGCGACCACCTGTATAGAAAGACTACCTGTCTATAAAGACCACAATTTTTGTTTCCCTTTAAAACTGTTTCTCATTAAATCATGTATTAAAGGAACCTGTAGGTAAAGACCACCTGCTCGTAAAGACAGCTTTTCTTGTCTGTCTTGAGTGGTCTTTATAGACAGGTTTCACTGTACGTGATATTTTGGATGAAATATGTTCCATGAACCAATAAGCAATAGAACAATTCATTGAATTTGAAATCTGACAGCATTTACCATTTCAGTATATTGCATTGTCCGTCCGTGACAAAATTAGTGTCCGTCCGTGACAATTTTCAAATTCGTTTTTAGTGTATGTATATTTAATTGATCAAGGTTTTATTCATACATGGTATAGGTCTCTAGCTAGTGAGATAGCTCAGCATGGTTTTCATTTTTACTTTTGCCCCACCAGTGGAAAAAAAAAACTTTTAGAAATTTTTTCTGTCACGGACGGACAAATTTGCATCAAGATGTGAATGACCATGCGGCACAACCATTTCTGTACAAATATTTTCAAATATTTTTTTGTTTTCAATGGAATGGTGTTTGATCTATAATTATTTGCTAACAAAACTTCAGAAAGTTTAGAGAGCATTAAACTAGGACCTAATCAATCTTTCTAGAAAATGTCCGTCCATGACATTAGTGTTCATCACCCCTGTTGTAAAATGGGCCAATCCAATGACTTTCCCGACCTTATCAATTAAACAAACGTGAATTTTAGTAAGTTCAGATATTAATGAAAAAACTGAAAGTGATTTCATCATAAAAAACTGAAAATTAAATTTTCACCCCAATGCTCACTCAGGCTCAGCACTCTGATTAGACAAGGTGAAACACTTGCATCAAAATTTGGCAGCCATGGAAGGTCACTCCAAGTCAACTTCCATTCGGGTTTCAGTATAAAAATCAATTTTCCTCTTTATGCTCTTTAATTTTTAACTATCTGAATGTCTCATTTATAATGTTTTTTTTTCTTCTTCTTTCTTTTTTTTTTTTTTGAGGAGGAGGGTGGGGGGACATTATTTTATGTTTCCTCAACTAGATCTATACAAAGTTTTTTCTTTCATGCTCTCTCCTCCTTTAAAGGCATTGATTAACTTTGCCCAGGATTGAAAAAAAAAAAAATCACTGTTCCAGCTAATGCTGTAATCATAATTGCAAACCTTTAGCTCAGACAGGAATCGCCTGAGTTTTATAAGCTGATCGGTCGTTTATATATCAAGATATTTACGATTGAACATTGATGTCGGGATAGAGTACCACCGAACCCTAAAGAACTCTTACGGTTGGCATATGTCACAATGCGACTGCATTCCCTTTCATCCTAAACCCTCATGACCATGCTTAGTTCAATAGACATAGAATGTAGTAGGCCGGTTAAATTGAATAGGATTTGTAGCCAAGCAATGTAGGCACTATTAGTCTTAGGTCAGCAAACTTTGGTGGGGCAATTGGGCAAGTTCTTTTGTGTGTGTGTGTGTATGAGGGGAGTAAAAGGAATTTTGATGGGGCAATGGTGTATAGAGGGTGCAGTATTAGGGGAGTAAGAAGAATGTTGGGTGGAGCAGGAGTTGAGTACTGAGAGAATCATTGTGGGTTAGAGTTTTTAGAGTTTTGGTCAGATTGCTTTGGAGATCTCAAGAGAGTGAGACTTTGTCTGATGTTGACTGAGTGATGAGGGAGTGTAGGCCGCCAAGAAGGTGATTGTTGCAGGCTATGCATGCTGCTGGCATAGCAGAGTTTTTCCTTACCGGCAGGTTCCAGGCAGTACAGGTCGTGGTAGAAAGCCTCCTCAGCCCTCACCTCACCTTGCATTATGGTTTTCATCTGAACTGGACGAGCTGGGCTCGTAGTCACTCGTAGATACTTATATTGGCTGGTAGTCCTAATTCATCGATGGATTGGTGCTCAAGGTCGATATACCCAGACATCGTAGCTAACTGGTAGTCTTCAACTCAAGTTCATAAAGTTGCGGGTCAGGGACACACCGGTCAGACTTCGCACGTTACTTCACACATCGGGTTACTTCATACATTGGTCACTTCATGCATCTCTTCAGTGGACTCAAAGAGGAGGTTGTCCTCTTGAACCCTTCACATGGACTCTAGAGCGGGTGTTTCTTTTTAGTGTGTGTACACACCAATTACTGGTCCAGTGTAGGTAGTTTCATTCTTTCATAATTAAATAATAATACTCCGAAGGATGAAATAGTCATTGCTGGCAATATATTGTTTTTTCTTTATGATAATATTGAAACTTGGCACAATGTGATTACATTTGATTATACACTGATAATATTGGAACTTGTGAATTATTTAATCACCTTGTATACTCTATTTCCTGTTGACTACAAATTATTTTACTTTGTCAATTATTTCGCGTTCATACATTATTGAGCAGATGGCTCTGAATTAAATTTATTTTTACTATATATGTATTGATGAAGTCGCCTGTTTATTTTGTTGTGCCTTTGATACATGTTCATTTCAATACAGGATCTAACTTATCGTCAGAATAGTATTTACAGGACTAATATCTGACAGCATACCTCGCTCTATCACAGAATACCGTACGGGCTGGAAACCCGCTCTGAAATTGCCAAGCGCTGGTGCTTGGTTTTAGTGACTGCAGCGCAGCGAAGAAGCCAAGCGACTTGCGCTAGCGATCGATCGTGATTTTCTCTTTTTTAGGATAGTAAACGGGTTCCATTTTCTCTCATACTTTCACATATCCTTAATTATATATGTAGTTAGAGGACTGCACACAATTCACTGGCATTTGAGCTGATTTTACCATTTTTCACAAAGTTGATCAATCACTTTAAGTGTGAATGCAATTCTTTCAAAATCTTGCAGTAGTCATGTTGTGTGACTCAAAGCCACCTTGCCACCACCTGGGCTAAGCTGGACTTACCAGAGCACCAGTTTCTTGTTAAGGTCTGGTCTACAAGGGAACCTGGACTCTCTTTCATCTCCTGAGACACTGTAACCTGGGACCTCTGTACTGGACCATCTCTCCAGGGTACTCTCCTGGACTATACCCAAGCTAGTACTAAGGGAATCCATTACTGAAACAGAAATAAGAGAAATAAATGAAAGTATGTTAAGAAACACACTAGACAACTTGTCCGCAATTTGATTTTCAAGAAAATTTTGTACAGAGTAGATGCTGTGGTGTGTGGCCGGTCCATCGTTTGCATTGCAAAATCACTTTATAATACGTAATATACATACAATCATAATATATCACATATCACACACACAGGGTACTTTACCTAAGTCAAAGAAAAGCAGCAGTGGCCATGAAAAAAGTATCCGTAAGTATCACGTTTTTAGCGATATACTTGGTGTTCCCACTACAAAAAATTGAAAATTTTGAAAATATGTCTTTCTAAAAGTGATTGATTAACTTTGCCCAGGATTGAAAAAAAAAAATAACTGTTCCAGCTAATGCCGTAATCATAATTGCAAACCTTTGGGTCAGACAGGAATCGCCTGAGTTTTATAAGCTGATCGGTCGTTTATATATCAAGATATTTACGATTGAACATTGATGTGGGGAAAGAGTACCACCGAACCCTGAAGAACTCTTACGGTTGGCATACCTTGCTCTATCACAGAATACCGTATGGGCTGGAAACCCGCTCTGAAATCGCCAAGCGCCGGAGCTTGGTTTTTGTGACTGCAGCGCAGCGAAGAAGCCGAGCGACTTGCGCTAGCGATCGATCACGATTTTCTCTTTTTTAGGATAGTAAACGGGTTCCATTTTCTCTCATACTTTCACATATCCTTAATTATTATATGTAGTTAGAGGATTGCACACAATTCACTTGCATTTGAGCTGATTTCACAATTTTTCACAAAGTTAATCAATCCCTTTAAACGTGTTGTTAAGGAAATAGGGTTCTGAAAAATGAGCTGAATTTCAAGAAATTTTCAATTGTAGATCGGGGTTTTACATGTGTCGCAAGCTCAAAAGTGTACGATCACTAGTTGCAGTCGTCGATATTCAGTGTGTGTGACACACCGGCACGCCACGGAGAAAGCTCCGTGCGGATGGCGATGTCAATGTCAGATACTGCTGCACCAGTTTGCGGCCGGATCGCACGCGGAGAGCTCTGTGGTGTGGGACTCTGGCTCGGGCCGATAGGATTTTGCTCAGCTCGTGCACACATCATGCGTGCGCGAACTCTCCACTGAGTTTGTACATGGGGCCGCAAACCAGCGCAGGTACATTTTTATGCAGCAAACTGGCTCCAAAACGGAGAAAATGAAAAATTAATATTACCATGGCAACTCTTCATTTTTTTCTGGATTATATTTTTGCTCAAACAGTAACAATGTGAACTTCCATTATTTGGGTAAAATGTGAAAATAATTCTGGAATAAAGAGTTCAAAAATTGGATTTTGTCTTAGGTGTCTGCACACCAGAGCATAGATCTACTCTATGGGTGAGAAAAACAGGTGCTCTCAAACACTATGGTGGGAATGAGGTCAATACTCTTTACTTCACTGTCAGACCTCATGCATGGTAGGAATGCAGTAAACAGTAGAGGCACATGGCCCAATCGGGAGACTCTTTCCCACTTGAATGAGTCTTACAATAAATGGAAAATCGATGGACTTTGCACTGTCGATGCTCTGGCGAAACGGGGTATCGCAAGTCATTGTGTACATTTCCTGATCGCCGCGAGTGCTGACATCTCCCCCAAAAACATTCGGTTGTTAAAAATTCGGTCCCTATCACGCACACATAAAAATCTTGATTTTCCGTGTTACGCGATCGTAGAGATCGATGTGCGCACGCGATACCAAGTTTCTTTCACTTATCCAATGAACAAGGTTATAATATAACCTTGTCCTCCCAAACCAATATGGTAATGGTGAAAACACATAAGGGCAGCCCTCTACTGCTGTACTACTGCCAGCCACAGTAAACAAATGCAGATATCCTCTCTCCACAGAGAGAGGGCAGCAGTACAGAAGGATCAATCAGTCTCAACAGAAAAATAGAATGAACACAAAATTTAATGCTTAAAATTCCACATTCCCTGAATCAGTGGTTTAGCTGGTCACCAAACAAGAGGGACTTTCACAGACATCTTGCTGGTAAGTAATATTCTGAGTTTCACTCTTTTGATCTGATACTTTGGCTGGATATATTACAGCAGGTTGCAGCTGCATAGTTTCAAGTGGGGCTGAGTGGTTCAGACACACGAGTGGTTTCTTTGTGGACAAAATTTTATTGGCCGATTTTAGTCTAAAACATCGGAGGCATGAAAACAACATGCGATTCCGGAAAAAATTGGGGGATTTCTTAGGTTTTGGACATGATTTTGACTTTGGATTTTGCTTGAAATATCAGAAGTTCTTCCTAACGGCCATTTAAGGTAGGAGTGAGATTTTAAAGGGCTGAATTTGAAAGGAAGTATTTTAAATATTTATCTAATTTTTCCCCCCATACCTTAAGTACATGCGATAGAAAATGACTAGTATTTTTGCATTCATCCCGCGTAGTGGTCAATATGAGTTATGACCACTATAGTATTACGTGGTGTGCATGTAACTTGTAAGTAAAGTGCATATCGCTATAATTTATAAAGATGAAAAGTTTGTGTTCTTGCCACTTATACATGAACAAGCTTATCTGAAGATAACCTTGTACTCAGACTAGCTCTTTTATGGGTGAATAGGTTCCAAGAGCTATTGTGTGTATCAGCAGGCCCTTTTCCAGGCTAGATCATTCATACAGGAGAGGAAAATAATTATTTAAAATTTCACTTTCAATTCTGAATCCCCTAATTTGTGGCACAGTAAGAGTGGAAGAGTCCATGAATCAGGTAATCTAGCAAATTTAAGAAAATTAGATCTTGCTTAGAGCAATTTTTGTTGTCTGTTTTTGACTGCTGTAACAGTGAATGTTGGACACAGTCCATGATAGGCAAGGGCCTATGAGTGTGTTCTTGCATGCTTTATCAGAATTGCACAGATATTACATGTGCGCAGATATTACATGTGCACAGACAAGGGCACTACGCAGACTTGGGCTCTCAAGCCATACCACATATTTTCTATTGCATTTACTAAAATAGTCTAAATGAATGGTCATACATTGGATGAATGGCCGTGGGCTGCCCAACATACTCGTGGGCACCCCCCGGGGGGGGGGGGGCACTCGAATTATATTTTGACGGGGGTGTGCCTCACGAATCCCCGAAAAGGGGGTCTAAGGAACTGACTTCAAGGTGTAAAATACGGGGTCTTGGGAACTATGATCTATTGGGCAGAGTGAAAAACAGGGTCTAGGGAACTACAAAACTAACCTCGCTTTATCGGTGGTAAACCTTCGCTATCGCAGGATCTCGGGACGGGCCGTGCCCGCACCGTGTAGCGCTAGTAGCTAGCTAGCTGGAGCAGTTTTCAAGGCTCGCGCGACGAAAGGGCCTAGGGCGCGAGACCAGGTCGAGCGACCACTGCCTCCGCCACGCTCCCGGCCGCATGCGAACGGATATGTTTCATAACGGGGGTCTTCAGAGCGGGGCTGAGCGGCTCCTGAGCGGAACTGAGTATCTAGAGAACGGAAATCGGGGTCTGAAAAAGGGGGTCATCAAAGCGGCACGTCCCCGTACCACCAATATACGTGAGTGCCCCCCCCCCCCCCGGAGGGCACCCCTATCATACCTGCTCGCTACCCGAGAAGTTCCGGGGGAGTCGCCGTTGAAAGGGAAGGTCTGCCCTAAGGGCCTAAGTGCGACTGTTTTCAAACCAAGAACACTCGGTCAACACAGCAAATACCAATAATAATAGCGTGGTATCGCAAATAAAACATATTTCTTAATTCATAATTACTTTCTAAATACCCATACGAGTATAACAAAGTAAAAACAGTATTTCACTTTTCATTACCTTGATTATATTGAGCAAACTTGTGAACAGATCAGATTGTTTTGGAAATCAATCTCGAACTCCATAACTTCTCATGTGATCGTGAATTATCGTCGCTAGATGGCAGCAGTTATTTTTCTTTTTGCAGATCTTTTGGTCTTCTTTCTGGCCCTGTCCCCCACCGCCGAATCCCCACCAGCTGCAACGGCTGTCAACCTTATATCATTTTGTAATAAACAGGAAAGTGCCCCTTCCATCCAAGTGGAAAAATACCGTGGTTTACAGGGGCGTCGCTAGAACATTTTGAATGGGGGGGGGGGGCGGGGGGGGGGGGGGCTGTGACACCCAAATTTGCCGACAAAAACGCGCTGCACCCTAATCTCCCCCTCCCACACAAATAATAAAAGAAAATCTAATTTCTAATATTTAACCCGTTGACTACTGAATTCTCTAATTCCCATAAGCTTAATACAGGTACCACTCGGTTCCCGTAGGCAATGCGTTAAAAAACTTTTCGTAGTGAAAATGTACAGAATTAGAAGTGACATACAGAAGCTACATGATCATCCGGGAACCTCGCTGCATATGGATATTCTGGCACCTCGCGGCCCGAATATAAGGTGATGATTGCTTAGAATATCGGAACTTTGAAAATCCCGGGGGGGGGGGGGAGGGGCTGCAGCCCATTGCTCCCCGCCTCATACCCGAAAACCTGAATGGCCCATCTAAGGGTATAAAGATACCTCTCCAGTTTCATATATCACAAAAATAATTCTTATTTTTATTTTGTATTGCAGGGTAACAGATTATGATATGCTATTTGCGAGCGAGCGATGCGACCGTTAAAAAAAACTTTTGATACTCTTATTCCTACCAATAGTTAGGATAATGTATTATCTATCCAAATATTGCATAAAACAAGAACTAAACAACCGCTTAGCTTTTCTAATTCTTTCCTCACTATCTTCTATCTTTATCATTCACATATTCTTCTTCCGCATGACTGTATTCCCTTCCATTATATTAGGCGTATGGGCACATTTTCGCGAAGGGGACTGACGCCTTTTGCCCGAATGCGAGCGAGCAAACAAAATTGGCCAGTTTTTCCTTCTTAAGTGAAATCGTCTCGGGCCCCCAGGCCCCCCCCCCCTGGATCCACCCAATGGCTCAGTGGCCTAGAGCAGTGGTCTTGTAACTGGGAGGACCCGGGTTCGAAACCTAGTGGATGCCCTAGTACCTTTTGGTAAGGCATTTATCCTCATTGCCAGGTCCCTCGGAGAGGACTTAAAGCTGTCGGTCCCCTGCTGCTTCTATACAAGCATACACATGCTTTCTTAGCTTAGCAGTCAGGTAAAATAAATCATGACCAAATCCCTGGGAACACCCTATTACTATACACTTGAAGAAATGAGAAACTTTAGATTTCAAATGAGAGGACTGGAGGGGTCTTTAGGGAGCGAGGTGCTTTATGTTTATTAATCACTATAAGTGGATTGGTATTTCTTTTCCAAGGAACTTTGTTTTTGTTATGTAATAGGTCTTCTGCACATTCCCCACACTTCTTGCACGTCAAAAATTGGGTGGAGGATGTGCGCGTAGGGATGGGGGGAGGGGGCCGGGGTGGGGTGGAGACAGAGGCGGCGGAACGTTGGGCTAGGACAATGAAAGTGGGGTTGCCCCTTTTGTTAGGCGGACAAAAGGTGCCCCTCCACTTCCATTGTCCGAGCCTGACGTTCCGCCGCCTCTGGGTGGAGAGCGAGGGAGACTTGGGAGGGTGCGGTGTTTGTGTTAAGGTGGTGGTTAGTGATCATCGGAGAAATCTTCTAAAAAGGGGAAAAAAAAGAAGAACAAAATGCATAGAAATCTTCTTTAGGCAAGTAATCAGTAGGGGGAAAAATTCTTCTTTCGGTGAAAAATGGAAAAAAGGAAATGGCCCGATGTTTATACGATCAGAGCCGAATTTGAACATTTCCTTTAGGCAAGTAAGTAACAAAGGAATATACGTCATGTTGTACCCAACTGAAACTCTGTGTATGGATGGCTCTGTGCATCGCACTATTGTAGAGACGCCTGGACAGCAAGAGGTAACCAGCTAGCACTGCACTTTCATTTTACTTAACACAGACGAATTTATGATTTACATCTACTAGTCAGGTTCACTATGTATTTTTGTTCAAAGTTTTTGGAGATTAGCAAAACTATACATATCTGGAATCGGTAGAACATGGGGAATCCGAAAATTGATGTTGGCATTTGCACAAAACCCTGACCGAGCAGCCATTTTGGATTTTCAAAATGGCCGCCATATGTAACTAGTATTGAACACTTTTGAAGATATTTTTGTAACAGAACCTCATTCTGTCATTTTTGTGGTAGCATATTAAAGGGCATTAAATTCTCTACAACATGACACCACATTCAATGGGTTTCGTGATGATTTGTACAACAATTTGGGGCAGAAAATGTGATTTTTATCATTTTTTTTTCAAAAATATGAATTGCTTCAAAATACATATTTCTCCATATTTCAAAAGTCCATTTCACTAATGACTTCCAACTTTACAGAAAATCAACCATATATAGGGTCAATATCATATAACAATTACAAGTTTATTGCTTATCTAACAAAAAAGTTATAGTACTCTAAAGTTCACACTTTGATATTTTCTAAAACAGAGAAATAAAGCCAAGGGCTGCCTTCTAGTCAGGTTCACTATATATTTTTGTTCAAAGTTTTTGGAGATTAGCAAAACTATACACTTTCGGAATCGTTAGAGCATGGATAAGCAAAATAATGATGTTGGCACTTGCACAAACACCGGCTTGGTGGCCATTTTGGATTTTCAAAATGGCCGCCATAAAATACATAATTTGCCTTATCTCAGCTTCTTTTAAAGGTATAAACGTAATGAAATGGGCCAGTCCTACTATTTATGGACGCAGAAAACAAATGGTGACATCTAGACATCTTCTTCTACCGCTTCCTCGCATATGGAGGCCATTTTTGATTTTCAAAATGGCATACGTGTAATATATAAGTTGCCTCCTCTCTGCTTCTGGTCAACCTAGGAACTTAGCAAAAAATATTCTAATCCTTTTCTTGGTCGATAAAACAATTGGTGACATATTTAGACTTCTAATCTTAATGCGTCATCGCACACGGCGGCCATTTTGTATTTTAAAAATGGCACACAAATATATGTATGTATATATATATATATATATATATATATATATATATATCAAGTCAACCAATATCAACTTAACAGAATATGCTAGTACTTTGTTTCCTGGGTCAGGAAAACGATTAGTGACATAATTAAAATTCCAATCTCAACGCTTCATTGGACATGGTGGCCATTTTGAATTTTCAAAGTGGCCGCCACAAATACATTTTTTCCCCTACGTCGGCTTCTTTTCAACGTAGAAACTGAATGAAATATGCTAATCCTACGTTTCTTGGGTCGAGAAAAGAATCTGTGACATTACTAGACTTCTACTCCCAACGCTTCATCGCATATGGCGGCCATTTTTGATTTTCAAATTGGCCGCCATGAAATATTATATTGCCCTATCTCTGCTTCAAGGCAGCCTAGAAACATATTGGAATATTCTAATACTATGTTTCCAGGGTCAGGAAAAACATTGGTGACGTCATTAGAGTTCCCATCTCAACGCTTCATGTGGCTTCCATCTTGGATTTTCAAAATGACCGACATAAAATGCATATTTTGCCCTTTCTCTATGGTCAACTTAAAAGCTACATGAAATAGGTTGCTTATGTTTCCTTGATAAGGGAAATATTTGGTGCTATCACAAACTTATAATCTTGATTCTTCCTTCACTTTAAGCATTTGGGGCGCTAGGAGCCCTCAGACAAATTTCATTGCGTCTCTAAACTGAAACTATGCCACGTTCTGGCTTTTGTCCTTGAAGTCTTGCACAGGAGCCCTCAGACAAATTTCATTTCGTCTCTAAACTGAAACTGTGCCACGTTCTGGCTTTTGTCCTTGAAGTCTTGCAGATATTTTGACACCAAATTTAGATAAATTATACAGTCATGCATCTTCAGGCAAGAATTTATATATTTGTACAATTTGAATGAAAAACAGCAATTTGATTTTATTTCTTTGTAGATCATTTGTATTTTCTTCTTCTTTTACGTATTATCCCTTTTCTACCTGAATATTGATTCAGAAAAAAGACCCTCTAATAACAGACCTACAAAGCAAGATATATGGTTGAAAAACAATTGAATGCAAATGAATAAAGTCACTTTTAACAACTTTTGTTTTTCAGTCTACGAACTTTCCCATCGACTATCATCACTGGTCAGCCCCCCCCCCTCCCCCTGATAAATGCCCCTTGAATTAAATACCAAGTGCAGTTCTTTAGCTGTATTATTGTAACCTACTACTCCATTATACTGTATCAAACTAGAGACAGACTTCCTGTTCTAATATGTCGACCAGCATGTGCAAACTAAATAACTGTATTTTACAGTACAACATATATTTATTACATACTTTACTTGGCCCAAAGACGTTTTAGGGTACTCCAATTAGGCTAATCTATTACAATTGTATACATGTAGGATCACGCCATTACAGCACAGGCAGCTCACAACCTTTAAAATGCTCATTTCCTACATGTCATATTGTTTGTTTGTTTTTTACTTTATTTACTTTCAGTTCTGCTTTTTAAGGTAAATAGAAAAAAGCTTAATAACATAAATAAGGAGAAATAAATATATACAAATAGAATAAGAAATATTGCGTTTTAACCACTTTGTACAAAAACAGAGAAAAAATCTTGAAAGGTCACATTTTTTTTTTTTTTTGCTTTCACTTCCTCTATTTAAGGTAAATAGTAAAGCTTAAATAAGACAATTTCAAAAAATAAGATAAACAGTGGTAGGAAGAAATATTGTGTTAAATCACTTTTTACTCAAAACGTCACCTAAGTTTAGAAGGATCTTTCGTGGCAAAAGATTTTTGCAATGCTGAAATGAAGAAAGTCAAAATTTAGAGAGGCGTGAAATGCGCTGATTGAGACCAACCGATGAACTTTATCTACAACTGAGCCTAGTCTGCAAGCACAGACCCTAATTTGACACTTTATCAGAAAATCATTGTGTCTTGAGAGGAGCCTAATCCAGCTACCTACTGGTCGTGTCAATATAGGAGCAGCTACAGTACATGGCCTATGGTAGTCTTACAGCGCAGACTCTCTTGTACGACTGACCAGGGTTTGTGCCTGCAAACTAAACTGAGCCGTGGGGGGGGGGGGGGGGGGCTGACGCCTCTTGCCCAAACGAAAACTTTACTTTCAGCCCCTAGCCCCCACCCCTCCCCACCTCGTAAGACTATGCTCGTTTTGATATTGAAAGTGCTTGGAAATGTTACAGGGGACCCAATTTTGGCGGTCAACCAGACTTGGATTGATGGTAAAAACTGTTTGGTATCAATATGTCCTCCCTGTACAACTGAGGGGGGGGGGGGGGGGGGGAAGGGGGTGCGGGCCCAAGTTTTGAACCCTACCACTAAGTATCTACATGTTTTAGAGTGTAAATCTTGTCTATCCCGTGAATACAGGTCCCATGTTATTTCACTGATGGCCTCAATTGCTTCCTTGTACCAATAATACTTGTAGGTATTGTTTTAAGTTAAATTTTAGAGGGGAAGGGGGTGGGGGGGGGGGGGAAGAAGGGTAAGGCATTGGCAGATATTTTTCCAGTAACCATGAGATTTTAATGATTTGTCAAGGCTCATTGATTTTTTACCATTATCCAAAGTACTTTATGAATATTACTTTGTACTAATTTGTCTCGTTTTAAAAACAGAAAGGGGGAGGGGAAGGCATGGACATGTAGGGGTGCAAGTTCTGTACCCTATAATCTAGTATATACGTGTGTTGGAGTGTGAATCGTGATTATCACTTTAAAACCAGGTTTCCTCATATATATTACTGGACAGTTAGCCTTTTTATTTCACAACACATATCATCGGTTATTAGGCACATTTGTATCATAGCAACGGGAACTAATAAACAATTGTATATCACTTAAATATGATCGTACTGAATCATCTGACATCACACTTCCTATAAAAATATTCATCTTCATGCCAATAGCATGTACTACCGAAATAAGCCATTTCATGTCTCCCAATGTTACCATTGTCAGGGAGAAGGCAGCACTTAGTAACCACTTCTGTTATCGATTCTCTACTTTAGCTAATATCAAAGTGTCAACTTTAGAGCGCTATAACTGTTTTGCTTGATAAGCAATGGACTTGCAATTTTTATATGATATTAACCGTACATACGGGCAGTTTTCTGAAATGTTTGAACTAATTAGTGAAAATAACTTTTGAAATAATGAGAAATACGTATTTTGAAGAAATTCATATTTGTAAAAAATTATGTAAACAATCACATTCTTGGCCAAGAATTGTATCGCAAATCATCACCAAACCCATTAAATGTGGTATCATGTTGTAGAAAATTTAATGCCCTTTAATATGATGATACATACATGGTAAGATGAGGCTCTGTTAAAAAAATATCTTCTAATTTGTTCAATACGAGTTACACATAGCGGCCATTTTGAAAATCCAAAATGGCCGCTATGCCGGTGATTTGTGCAAATGCCAACATCAATTTTTGAATTTCCCAAGTTCTAACGATTACAAAAATGTATAGTTTTGCTAATCTCCAAAAATTTTGAACGAAAGCCCATTTTCTTACATAGTGAACCAGACTATACGGTAAAGGGGGTGGGTGTGGGGGTGTCACCGCACAGGTGAAAAGTCATATACTGGATTATGAAACTATCTCTACCAGTACTGTCAGTGAAGACCCCGTCCGGCGATCAGGCCCTGTACGTAGTTCACTAGGCATCCGGTATTTTTGTAAAGCATTCCATGAGTCCCTTTCTTCCATCTCTTGTCGTTTGTATGTTCTTGGCATCCGCATAAATGAAAACATTTTATTCACAATAGACAGGTTTAATAACAAATTCAAATTTTATGTGCATACCATTTTGTTTATAATGTAAATATGTAAATAATCATTCAAATAATACCTTACTATAGAATCTCATAATTTTGCTTAATTATTCATTTTCAATTATGAATGACCAACATTTATTATAACTGAAAACTGATTATCTTTTTGCATTCATGATTTATTTCATTTTGGCATGTTTGGTAAAGCATGCATGTGGACGGTGCAAAATGGCAGGAAATGGACGGAAGGCAAACACAGGGTAAGATATTAACCGCGGAGCAACAAATCATTGTCGCCGGATCATGTGTGCCGTGCAACTAATAAACGAAAATGAAAGTAATACAGTAACTGGGCTATATCTTTATTTCAATCAACTTCATAAAACCATTAAAATAGTAGGCCTACTATTCTTAAAGCTTATGTACACGTGAAGTTCTGTCATCCCGTTTTATTGATGCTGTTCTTTAAGTACGTAAGTTAATTTACAATGATTTATTTTTTTTCCAAACAAACTTGATTGTCATTTAACCCTAATCAGGCCTGAAGGGGGGGGGGGGGGGCAGAATCCACCCCCTAGACTTTTCTCGCGATATGTCCGCAACGCGCAAAGCAGTCGCCGCGGCGTTTCATGACTTTTTTTCTTCTGAATATCACGCATCTTTTAAGACCAAATTCGCGACGTTCGGTTCCAACGATGTGCAACATTTCGTACTTGCACGTCAGACTAAAAATTGCTCAAAAACGTGATTTAATGTATAATTTCAATACAAAATGTGTTTTCAGTCAAAATTTATAAATCTATGAATATTTTTACTTTTACTGATTAAAATTAATTTATTTTACGCTGTTTATGCTTATTTTATGATCGCAAAAGCGTCCCCGACAAATTTCATTAAAAAAAAAAAAAAACAAGAGGTAAAAAAACCCCAAAGAAATACATAAGAAATTCAAATACAATAAAGTACATAAGAAATCAATTTTGATACCGATTTTTTTTTCCTAAGAATATTGGAATGAGTGTCTAGACCCACCTCCCCCCCCCCCCAAAAAAAAAGAGCTTTATTTAATGATTTAGAGCAAAATTATGATTTCACGAATAAATTAGCATAATTAATTAATGTGAAATTATTTCGGAGCATTTATCTATACAGGGGCCCGTTGCACAAAACTTGCGTTTGAACGCAACTCAGGAAAATCAAACGCAACTTTATTTTCAGCCAATCAGAAGAGCGCATTGAGGACTTGCGTTTGATTTTTAGGAGTTGAGATTTGTGCAACGGGCCCCAGTTCTGAAGATTACGTTGTGGACGACGTGCGTGCCGATTTTCGGCGCGAAACTGTCAATGAACCAATGCATCATTATGCACAAGGATGGTAAAATTCAACACTGATGAATTCACATATTACAACAAACTATACATGTAAAGCATCTTTAAAGTGCGACTATCTTTTCAAAGTGTGTAATCTGTTTTAATGCAAACAGAATAAGTAGTTTCAGTAAACAATAAAAAGTAGAGTTTTACCACTATTTCATTCATCGAGTCTCAAGGAAATCATTAATATTCATACATTAAATCCAAATGAATAAAGTGTCAAAAATCATTGGTTAAATGATTGCTTGTAAAAAAAAACAAAAAAACAAACAAACAAACAAAAAAAAACAACAACAACAACAAAACAACAACAAAAAAACCCACAAAAAAAAACCCAAAAAAAAAACACCGATTTGGATATTACATCGATATCTGACAACTATGTAAGCCTACCGTGCTAGCTTGCGTCACAAAATACGATCCATTATGCCCGAGGCACACGTCTTATTGATTGCGTCATTAATTGCGCTTATCAAGCATATGAAATAAATTAGCGCATGCGAAGTAATGCAGAGTAATATTTGCACTTTTGATTTGCATTTTCACCACGTGTACGATATCACATGTATTTTGACTTCCTGTACATATTCCATACATAGTCAGAGATTAATAACTTGCGTCACCACGCCGATCCATTATATGGACACAATACGCTACTGTATTTACAGGGTATCTTCAAGCAAAAGCTGGTTTCGATAAGGATGAAATAATAAACAAATGCGAGGAATACGTGTATATAAACCGATTAAGATTCAGATTCAAAACACATTCATAATCAAATAAGTACAAAATGAAATTTACAATGACAAAAAAACATGGTGGAAGAAGGCGAGGGCCCCAGAAAGCACATGGCTTGTGTTGGGGTCGCCCTAACAATACATATTTACATACAGAATATTATACAACAATAAACATACACAAACAATCTAAAAGATATTTTCGCCTTAGCAGTTTCAGTAAACAATAACAATTAGTATAGTTTTACCACTATTTCATTCGTCGAGTCTTCAGGAAATCATTAACATTCTTATATTAAATCCGAATAAATGAATTGTCAACAGTTATTGGTTAAACATTTGCTCGTAAGAAAACATTTAGTGTTATATCGATATTTGGTATTCCTGTACCGTTGTTCACAGTCCGACATCATTGATAATTTACGTCACAAAAGACGATCCATTGCCCGATGCACACGTCTTATTGATTGCGTTATTACTTGCGCTAATCAAGCATATTGAAGAAATTAGTGCATGCTCCAGTAAAGAAAAGTAATATTTGCACTTTTCATTTTCATTTTCATTTTCATTTTCATTTTCATTTTCACCACGTGTACGATATCACATGTATTTGGCATTCCTGTACATTTATACATAGTCAGAGATTAATAGCTTGCGTCTCAAAGACGATCCATTATATGGACACATAATACGCGACTGTATTGATTAAGTATCTACAAACAAAAGGTAATTTTGATAAGGATGACATAATAAAAAATGTGAGAAATACGTGTATATACATCGATATGATGAATATAGCTATGTATTTGTATTTTTATTGGTATTTTATTCATCAACTCTTTATTTGCCATGGATCGAAATCCCGGACTGCGATATTGTTTTGAGTATTTATTATACATGTACACTGTACGAGTGAAAAAAGTCGACTGTGGCAGTCCCCTGTTTGTTCCATTGGTCAACCAAAGCCAGTAAAAAATTAAACATCATTGATTTACATCAATATTTTGTTCATAAACGTATGGCAGGGTATATCATATATATATACATGTATATATATGATATACAGATACTGATAGTTGGAGCGTATAGAAATATATATGTCAAATGGAAGGTAAGTACTAGAATAATACAATGAAAATATTAAAAGTGTAATCATAATAAATTATTTAGGATAGTATCCTTAAAGATATTGTGAGTTCTACATGCATACAGAAATGTACACATAAAGCTTTGAAACAGAGTAATTTTGTTTTATCTGCATGAAATCATATTAAGTAGGCATTACATGTATTTATAGCAAGAGGTATAAGTCATTACTATATCTCCCAAAATGTGCATGTCAACATCAAAATAATGTAGATCATATAAATGGCGCTTACCCATATAACAATAGATAAGGTATTATCAGAAGATTTTTTGTATTGTATTGTATTGTAACAAAAAGGAATAATAATGTTAGGAATTGATAAAGAACTACAAAGAAGAGAGAAGAGAGAGAGAGAGAGGGGGGGGGGGGGGAGGGAGAGAAACAACAACTATGGAAGATAATTAGTTATAGACAGAATTATTCCATTAGTGTGGAATAACCCATAAACTGTAATACAATTCAAAGAATAGGAGTGGTTTCATTACTGCAGAGTGTATCGTTGTGAGTATGATTCAGTGACAACGAAAGTAATTAATAAGGTAAACAATTTAGAAGTAAATGATGCAATCAACTATAAAACAATACTGTTATATACATGTGTAATTTGGGCATCTAATTTCATTGAAGCCGTACTATAATGATAAGGTACATTATTCTATTTACAATAATTTATAATTTTCTTCCAAATTAAGAAAGTCACTAAAACATTATAATACAAGACTAACAATTAGGGGGGAAAAGATGAAATTATTTGGAACAAAAACTATAAATGAACCAATAATGAGTCATTATGCACAAGGATGGTGAAATTCAACACTGATGAATTCAAATAATAGAGAAAATATATACATGTAAATAATCTATCTTTAAGGTACGACTTGTTACTCTCACATGAATCGTCAAAGGTCGTACCAGTCACTGAAGCATGTCCTGTGTCAGGTAAAAGACACCTCATGCGCGACATGTATTATGGTCATAGATCATTACTTGACTGTATTACATGTATCTACAAACACATAATGGTACAATATCACAGCAGCGGTCGTTTCCTTTTTGATAATTTTTTAAAACAAACTTTTCACGTAATACATGTAACAATATTCATCACAAGACATCTGCAACAAAACAAGAACGCAGTGCCCTTTTTGCAAGTTCTTTAAAATCTATCTAACTCTTTAAAAATATTTCAAAATATATAGGCATTGAGCTATTGATATATATGATATATTTTGTACATCATTTGAGTGGAATTTAAAAAAAAGAAAGAAAAGAAATGAAAAAAAAAAAGCTACATTGAAAACAAATTCATATTTGTGAAAGGGAATGAATGCTGTGAACATGTGCTCCTGATAGGTACTTGTATATCACTCCTAAATTGAAGTTCTTGAGACTTATAACTTTATTATGCTTTCTTTGGGCATTGTATTCATAACTCTTTCCAGCATAATGGGTGATCTCAGACATAGGCTTTAATTTTTAAGGGCAAAACACAGTAACACTGGTCAGTTAAATTATGTCTTACATGTACGGAAAATCAGTAAAAGAAAAAAAGAAGAAGAAAAAAAAATCTCCTTGTTCCTTGAAAGAGATCTGATAGGACCTGTTCCATAAAACTTGTTATTAATAACAACTGCCAAAGTTTTTATAACAAATTTGCTCTCAGCCAATCAAATGCAAGGATTTCAGTAACTTATATCAGTTATTGCAACTTGTTATTGATAACATGCTTTATGAAACAGGGCCCTGATGGCTCAGTGATAATGATTACGATGAGTCTTAGTATTTATATGGCGCAATATTTCAGTGTGAAAATTGGTCTGTGAACAATGAACTTCCTGATCGGAATGTAAGTTCGTGTATCAGTATCCTTGAGTAACGTATTAATCCTATATGGTCTAGCAAGTTATGAGGTACACACATGTAACAATAATATCACACCCTGAGATACATTAACATCGTTAAATAATAACAGGAGGACGCACAATATGAGGATGTGCAATTCTATCCCTACCCTCAACATGCTCATGCAAAGAGATGATATCTGTAGAGATATGAATGAGGTGCGAATAACTTTACACTTGGCTTAATGATTGGTAAAATAATTATTATAACGTGCGTCATAAAAGACCATCAATAACACAGGCAAAGACATCATTCGACTAAATGAAACTTAAATACCAACAAAAACTAGTCTGAACGATGATAATAGCATTAAACACATTATTCATTCCAAATTTGTCAATCCAAACATTTCCTAGAAATACGCACAAATATTTACAACGAAGTAATTGATGATATCAATATTCGTGTTATAAAAGTAGCGATTGTATTATTAGTACAGCCTTTATACAATATCTTTAACTTGTCTATTCAAGCAGGTGTATTTCCCAGTCGTATGAAAATCGCTAGAGTTGTGCCAATTTTTTAAAAAGGAAATAAGGAATTATTGACCAACTACCGTCCGATTTCAGTATTGTCTATTTTCTCAAAAATTTTCGAAAAACTAGTGTATAATCGTTTGCTAAGTTTTTTGCTTAAGCATGATATAATATATTCAAAGCAATTCGGATTTAGAGAAGGTTTCTCATCATATATGGCTTTACTTGAACTTACAAATAATATTTCTGATGCTTTTGAAAATAAAAAGTGTGTCATTGGTCTTTTCTTAGATCTGTCGAAAGCTTTCGACTGTGTTGATCATCAAATTTTAATTGAAAAAATGAAACATTACGGTGCTCGTGGTACAGCCCTAGCTTGGTTTTCGAGTTATTTACTTGATAGAATGCAATATGTTTCAATGTATAATATATCTTCTATTACCAAAACTGTAAACATTGGTGTCCCACAAGGGTCTGTGTTAGGCCCCTTACTTTTTCTTTTGTATATCAACGACATTCAGTTTATAAGCAAAAAGTTACATGCAATTTATTTATGCAGATGATACAAACTTGTTCCTATCAGGAGATAACATTGAATATTTATGTAATACTTTGAATTCAGAACTTGTAAAGTTTTCTGATTGGTTTGCATCTAACAAATTGAAAATTAATTTAGCTAAGACATGTTGCATGTTTTTTAAACCCAAAAATAAAAACATTAATCTTACTGACGTGAGGATAGCCATAGATGACTGCCAAATTCCGTTGATTCATTCGACTAGCTTTTTAGGAGTTATTTTAGACGATAAACTGAGTTGGAAAAATTATTGTCAGATAGCGTGTAAAATATCAAATATCATTGGTGCTATTAACCGATTAAAGAAGGTATTACCTTTCAAGATCCTACTTCATGGGAGGGCTGTCCATGAGAGGCAGGGTTTGACGCTCACATCTGTTGAATGCACTCGCCTTGTAGTAGTCAAGCAGATATTGCTGCAGCTTCTGGCGATTAGTTTCATTAGCCGGGAAGGGTAGTTTTGTCGGGGGAGGTGGAAGCTGTTGGTGATGGGGGCAATGAGAAGTTACAGTTGGGTCCTCCTGTAGAGCTGCCGTTGTATCCAGATGGTGTGATTCCTGTGTAACATCAATCGTAGGAAAGCTTTCGGAGATGAGTCTGAAATCAAAGCACGCTTCTTTACTGAGGAAGATCTTGTCAGAACTGTCAGTGATATAGGTCATTTGCCTGGTTTCAAGGACCTGGCCCTGATCACCTTTGCCCAAAAAGCGTAGGATGGCAGCTCCAAGGATCTTGATGCCTCCTGTTAGTATCAGTGTGCATCCTCATAGTGACTGGAATGAGGTCCGAATGATGTAACCCAATGTGGCGGGTGACCTACATACCAGCAAGGCAGCTCTGGCATCCTGTATCAGCCATGGCGGATGCTGGGCAAGTCATTGTAAGGGAGGAGAGGTCAAAACCCGAGGCTTCATCAGACACAATCTTGACGGTCACGCCAACAAAAAGGTCAAATTCATGCCAATAATAACTTTTGATGTAACATTTCCGTAAAATATATATTTATTACTTACTACAAGGTATAATTTGCCACCAAATCACGAATACATGTTCCTTCTTCCAAGATCTAATGTAGATGTTGACCTTCTGTACTATACTCAGTAGTTGAGATGAACAGAATTTCTCATCATTGTCTTGTGAGGGCGCTTGTCCTACATTGCAATTTGATGTGAAATCTTGCATATAATTTCATTTATAAATCATTTTGTTTAAAAGAATAAGCCAATATATACCTTTTAAACAATTGTATAACAATAACTATATTTGTTTATATCAAATTGTATTTTTTAAAGGCAATTTTAACATGAACTTTTCAAAAAAAATACTTATTGAGAGGATAGCAGAAATTTTGTTTCATAATTTGCATAAAATATGCAAATTAGAAGGATTGTCCTTTTACTTTTGATCATTTTTGCTGTCCATTTTTATCTCTTCACTTTAAAGAAAGTTTCTGTAAATTAACATGTATTTTTTGATGGAAAATTATTGTCTAAAATCTTAATTTTTCTTCATGTCATTTTCAAGGACCTATTTTGCATAATTTATGCAAATTTTATGCCTTTCCCATTGTCAGATTTTGGTAGACTTTTAGTATGTGATTAACATAAGCACATCAAATACTACAAAAAACAACTTAAAAACCTTTTGTTGCAATTTGGGGTCAAACCACAAATGCACTCCACTAGAGGAGATAATGTGAAAAATCTAAAATACAATTAGCGACCGCCACATCGTGCAAAAAAAAAAAAAAATAAATAAATAAAATAAAATAATGACATCTTACAACAATAGCGGAGAGAGCTGTTGCCTCGTGTTGTTCGAGAGTGCGAAACTTTGTCAGATTTACAGAAGGATTAAATGGGGGCCATGAATAATTTCTTTTGTAGGTTGCACTACATTGCTGGGTTAGCCGATCAGGCGGGCACGAGCGACGAGGGCCTGGGAAGATATGTTGTTTGGAGAAGTAAGTGTGGGTGCCAAGGAAGTGGGGTTTACATCAAAAAACAATGAAGGGGGTGTTGAAAGATTAATCAGAACAGTGTGCAAGGCAATTCAAGACAGAGGCTGCAAAAAATCAGGGAAGCCAGTGCACTTTAGGACATTTTTTACGCAATAAAGGTAGACATTTCTTGCCTCTTTCGCCCTTCGAAAGGGAACCGATTTAATATTTTATTTTATTCCTAGCTAGAGCTAGACACCTTGTCGGTCGCTATTCAGCCAGGGGCGGATCTAGCTTTTTTCCAAGGGGGGGGGGGTTGAGGGGCTGAGCTGGGTATTGCGAGGGAGCGTAGCGACCGAGCCCGAGCGAGCGAAGCGAGCGAGGGGGGAGGGTGTGGGAGGGGGGATACCCCCCTCCCACAGTAGGGATATTTTTCATTTTTAGGGTTGCCAGCTTGCGATTTTAAGCATACTTGCATGCTCTATTTTTTCTCTTTTTTTTTGTTTTTGTTTTCCTATGCACATTAAATGTTTACTTGGCAGCCCAAGGGGGGGGGGGGGGTTAAACCCCCTAAACCCCCCCGTAGATCCGCCACTGTCAGCTCAGCTATTCCATGCTGATTGCATGATCTAACATCAGTTAGTTGGCTAGGCGTAATTCGGTGATAGAACATTGATTATAATAATTTATGAATTTAATACATTGCATTTTGCCTCTGGTACATTAGAAATATAATAGTGAACTGGAATTTAGTTAGAGTTTCTACCGGCTATATGCTGGGCTTGCCTTCGGGCGGACGTATGCTACATGGTCGTCTGCTAGCGCACGATCTCATTGGATGTCGTCGATACTACACGCCCACATTACGTCATCAATAACAACAAACGGTTTCACGTGTTATATGACAAATTATTTTGTTTGTTTGTGAAAAGCATGCATTCCCGGGGATTTATGCGGGGTTCATTGGACTCATCGAGCCTTAATTATACCCTTTCAGAGCTTTAAATTTCATGTAAATCACATTTTTCATAATTTCATATAAATACTAGGGGAATTAAAATCATTTCAAAACCCCTGTTTTTATGTGTTAACCTATATGGGAGCTGGAATGCCAAAAGCATGCATATTCCCGGGGATTTATGCGGGGTTTATTGGACTCATCGAGCCTTAATTATACCCTTTTGGAGCTTTAAATTTCATGTAAATCACATTTTTCATAATTTCAAATAAATACTAGGGGAATTAAAATCATTTCGAAACCCCTGTTTTCATGTGTTAACCTATGGGAGCTGGAAGGCCAAAAGCATGCAAATTCCCGGGGATTTATGCGGGGTTTACTGGACTCATCGAGCATTAATTATGCCTTTTCAGAGCTTTAAATTTCATGCAAATCACATTTTTTATATTTTCAAATAAAAACAAAGGGAATTATAATCATCCTAAAATTCCTTGTTTTCGCGTGTAAACCTATGGCAGGCGAGACTTTTTTGGTCAAAAGCATGCATATTCCCCGGGATTTATGTGGGGTCTTTTCAATTTTTTGAGCCTTCACTAAGCTTTTTCAAAGCTTCAAATTACATGTAAATCACATTTTTTATATTTTCAAATAAAAACAAAGGAAATTATAATCATCCTAACATTCCTTGTTTTCGCGTGTAAACCTATGGCAGGCGAGACTTTTTAGGGGTCAAAAGCATGCATATTCCCTGGGATTTATGCGGGGTCTATTCGACTAGTTGAGTCCTAATCATACATTTTCAGAGCTTTAAATTTTTTTTAAGTGACATTTTTCAAAATTTTAATTTAATTCTGGGGGAATTATAATCATTCAAAAATCCCTGTTTTTGCGTGTTAACCTATGGGAGCTGGAAGGCCAAAAGCATGCATATTCCCGGGGATTTATGCGGGGTCCCTTCCACTTTTTGAGCCTTAATTAAGCTTTTTCAGAGTCTCAAATTACATGTAAGCCACATTTCCACTAAATTCAAGGAAATGCTAGAGGAACTATGATCATTCTTTAAATCCATGTTTTCACGTGTTAACCCTATGGCAGGTGACTCCGTCAAAAAGCAGGCATGATCCCGGGGATTCATAGTGGCATTTTGACAATAAAGGTTCAAGAAATGTATTTTTAACTAGCCATCCTTTCTCTCGTGCAAAAATCAGACTTGAAAAAGATAGAGTAAGATATGAAATATCAAGAAAAAAATGAGACATCTTTTTACGTGTTATACCTATGGCAAACGTATTTTTCCGAGTCCTTTTTAACACAGCAATTTACGCCCGCAGAATGTACTACGGAAGTAGGTGAGAGTAATCTGTCTTGATACTATTAAAAGTCTTTGCTTTATACAGCAATAGAGTACACTACACACCAGTGGCGGATCCAGGGGGGGGGGGGGAAATCCCGGCCCGTGCCCCCCCCCCTTTTGAGGGAAAACAATGCAATGTGCCCCCCCCCCTATTTGCGATTGTGCCCCCCCTTTTGGAGCATAAAACCTTTTTTTTTTTTTTTTTTTTTTTGCTTGTCAGAGAATTATGGAGGGGAACTGGACCCCATAACCCCCCCCCCCCCCCCCCCCCCACTGAGCGACTTTTTTGGAGGGCTGGCGAGAGACCAAAAAAATATGGGTCTCCCTCCAAGCAGTTTCCCAAAGTTGACAATCCTGCATTTGTGTGCCCCCCCCCCCTTATACGAAATCCTGGATCCGCCCCTGCTACACACAATCACCCTTGGGTGGGTCTTGGAATCTAAGTGGTTTTCCCAAGGAGCTTTGAAGAGCTGGAGTCACAAATAACTCATTCCCTTTGAACCACATTCGATGCCGCCAGGAAAAAATATGTAAGGCATGTGCTTAACTGGATCTTCCTTGTAAGATAAGAAGACAAAAGATTCCTCCCTGGCTGCAGCCTTACGGGCCATTTTCAAAGGGAAATATGCTTTTGTAATGATAATTACTTTTCGCTTTCACTAGTGTAATGTGAGCAGTTCACAGTGTCTACCTTTACTGGAGGCAAGCGGAAAGAAATGGTGCAAAATTTCCTGAAATATAAATCAAAATTACTCGACTTTGACATGTATTGACACTGTTCTGACATATAACATAATAAATAACTGTACTTGAACGATTGCATTTTTGATTTTCGTTTGTCGGAAGTAATCGGAAGAGTGTCATATCGCGAATATTAGGATTGTCAAATTTGTCCCTTTTTCAAAAATTGCAACTGCTATTATACAATATAGCCAATTTTCTGGACACAACTGGGCTTTTGTATTCATATTTTATCATCTGCTCAATTTTCACTTTGTTTATTGAAATAAAAAGTGCAAAATTCCCAATATTTAATTTGTGACAAAAATCACTACTCAGCTTTCCCACGAAGTTGGCGGCATTGAACATCGGATATCAAAGGCAACAGCCCATCTGTAGATTCTTTTGTGCATCCTTATAGAAAGGGGCAGCTGCTTGAATTAATTCATTGCCAGTTGTGACTCCAGCTCTTCAAAGCTACTTGGTTTTCCCCACCTGTTAAAAGAATACATACATTCAATTAGTTCTGAATTTAAAGGGCAATCCAACCTTGGTATTATGATGATTTGTGTGAAAGCAGAAAAATAAGAAAAACAGGATGGTGAAAGTTTGAAAGAAATCGGACAAGGAATAAGAAAGTTATGGATGTTTGAAAAATGAGATCACTACATCTATGCGAATCTCAAATTGGCAATTTGGTGAGTCGATTGTGACATTTTTGTGGACAACTCTCCCATTTGTCGTACACAAAAATATCATTAATTTGCGGTTTTCTTCGAGGCGCTTTTACCCTCGGGGCACTACTCAAAATATACTGGAGATGGCATATTGTTATAGGTCCTCATGAAAGAAAAAGATCCTACCGAGAAATACATTTTGAAAAAAGTGACATTTTAGTCATTTTTTGTGTTGGAGTGAATGGGGGAGTTGTCCACAGCTACATCATAGTAACATTACCTATTCGGCCAATTTGAAATTCCCATATGTATAGTGATTACAACTTTCAAAAATTCATAACTTTCTTATTGCTTGTTCGATTTCGTTCAAACTTTCACCAATCTGCTTCTCTGATTTTTCCTCTTTCTTTCAAAGCAACTTGTTATTAAGGTAGGATTTCCCTTAAATGAATTATCGCCCTCTCTTGATCAAGTGGCAGAACACATAAAATTAAGAAAATTAGTCCAACTCATCTATTACCAAAATAGCAATACCGCCATCACAAGGTTTAAATGAGTAATTTCACACTATTATATCTCTCCTTTTATTTCCATGAATTTACCTACATTTACAAAATACTCATGGATCCAAAATAAATCATCTTTTCCCTGTAAGAATTTCTTCTTTGTATAATTGAAACAAATTTTAGAATTTTGCTGTCAGAACAAAAAATGAAATACTTGTGACAGATAGGATAATTTGTAGAAAGAAAACATTGGTATAATGTAAATTCTACAATGTCAAGTATGGAAATGATCGATGTTATAACTCAATTTTTTGTTAATTACATTCAGTGTGTATTCAAACATGAATTGATATTTGAAATAGCACAAGTTAATCGGTTTTTTTAAAATAAGGAATGTTAAACTGTCAAATATGTAGGCCTTTTAAAAAAAATCTATCATCTTAGTGCAAATAGTTTTCTGAGAAATCGCAATGATACGATCATGGTAAACATTGTTGAACAATAAAAACATTTTTTAGTTAACCTAAATTGGACATAAAAAGACAGAAATAGACATCAGTTTAAAGTTAACAAGATACTGAAAAAAAAATTAATCTCATTTAAAGTTAAAATTATAATGCTTTCTTCAACATGAATATTTGGAAAAAATATAGAAATAAAGCAATTCATATTTGTATTAACAGTTTGATATTATATTGGCTATGCACAAAGAACAGATTTAAAGACATCTCTTTGAAGCTGCGATATGAATACAAATGGCGTTATTTGAAAATAGATATTGACCAAGTCTGCTTCCAAATCATCTTGTTACCATAGTGTATCTTGGAAAATAATCAAAATACTAATAAAGACGACATACAAGTTTTCCTCTATATAGCAGAAAGATGTCTTGTTCTTGTTCAAAAAATTTAATGTTATAAGCTTCGTGTGAAGAAATGAATATCGGCTGAATGGACAATAAATAAACCTATCTATGAACCTATGAAATAAAACTGTAGTAATGGATATCAGTTATTGAAATCAATGCTTCTGCATTAATTTTTCATAGATTTGTCATGGAATTATGGTGATTGCTATTCAATACAGGTTTTCTGAAAGGGAACCCTTACCTTTCCTATCTTTACCCCACAGATAGCCAGGTACATAATTTGCATTTTCCTGAATTTTGTCACCTTCTAGCTGTGCGTCCATGTATAAAGAGAGATTCTTGTAAAGTTTCATGGAGAACATACACCTAAAAATCTTATCACATCATTGACTACACATAGTTGCCTAAGTACATGTATATGCGGGTCTTGGACAATGGCAAAGATGTGGAGGGTGGGCACCCCCCCCCCCCTTCCTCATCAAAAAAAAAAAAAAAAAAAAAAAAAAGGAGTGGGTGAGCAAGAAAGAGGGAAAAAGGGAGAGGAGATGATAAATGCACTTGGAGGCAAAAGCAGATTACAACACCTAGCTGCTCCGCCCTAACTACACTCAAGGACTTCATTCTCCTAGCCCTAGTGACTGGTGCCTCCCCCCCCCCCCCCCCCACACACACACCCACAACAGTGGCCCCTCTGATGGCTAGAAACACTGATCTTGGTTATAGTTGCATGAAATATCTTGTTTGGCTGGTCTGGTATTTTGGGGGTATGTTTTTTTTTAATGAAAGTTCGTTGACATTGTACATCAATATTTTGCTTTCCAATGCAAAGCTTTGAAAGAGACTGAATTAGATGTATGATTTTGCCACATAATTATTCTGTTCTGAATCGAGTACGTGATCGGTTCTTCCGGTATTTGGCCCGGAACTAAGGTTTCGGGCGGCTAATTGGACTAAAACCCGCGACTTTGGGAAAACTGCAAAGCTAGAACATATTTTAAATCAAGAATTAAAATGATAATATCATGTGCCTATGAAATCTAGATATGGTAAAATGGGTATAGCGTTTCGGTATCAGTCACACCGCCAAAACCGACCGATTCTTGTCCATTTGGAGTATTGTGATTTTTTGTTCGATCTGTTGGTGGTGTAGGGTCGGTCTCAATGGTGTGACCGAGGTAATAGACTTAAAGGACCGGTCAGACCTCACCAATAACGATGACGAGATTTTCAATAACAGGACCTATATACAGCTGCCCTATACTATAAGCATACACGAGTAACCTCACGTACAAAAATAATATCGTATAGGCAGTTAGTTACATTTGCCTGGTATAGGGTGTAGCTTTACTTGCGAATCTTTTATCCTTATGGCTATCGGTGATGTCTGACCAGCCCTTAAAAATCCTGATGCATCCATTGAGTTCAGAGTCATTGAGCCGTGTAGAAAGCGTGCTTGATATGAACCCAGCCTTTTTATAATTGTTCCATGACTCGGGGCGCAGAGTTCAAATAAGTTCCACTTCTTGGTATACAACAGTTAACGTCGCGGGTTTGTTTGTAAATGGGGCGAATCATCACAATAGGTGGAGAATGAACAAATACCTGGGCTTTGCACAAAACAGGAGGTAATTTCTGTTCAGGGATTCTGGATTTGTTATTGTTCGGAAGCAGTAGGCCAGTAGTTCTATGTATTGTGCATGATAGGTGGTATACTGGATGAGAGCAAGACCAGTTATTCTACTTTGAATACCATACCCGTTATGCAAGATTTCTTCTTCGATTTTTTCCATGCGGAACTTGATAAACACGGATTATGAACGGTATAATCATTCTGAAAGTTATCAGGACCCTACCGAAATATCTCGGACCAGCACACGTTCTTCTGCCGAACGCAAGGTGGAGTATCATGAAGTTACTGTAATGAAGTCTCAGTGTGGCGCCCATCGTGATATGATGTATACGGAGAGTGAAAATGCATAGAGTCAAAGAGAGTGTAATTTTGGGAATGCTTCCAATTGGAAACCAGTGGTACATGATTATCGCCTAGCTTATACCCGAAGAGGTACACGTGTAAAAGTATTCTGCGAATCACTACTATGATTACCAGGATAGATTATAACTGATACATACATCTGATTCTAGATTGTACTCAATGGTATAGCAGCTGTTGGAGGATTGTAATTTTTTACAGATTTCATTGTCGGCATATTAAAGCATACCGGAACCCGGTGGATTAGACTTAGAGCGTTATAATTTTAGGGAAAATATAGCCTTACAGCTATATCGCTGGTATATAGTATTCAAGGTCATATTATAACATCATACACTGAATGACATGATGAGTGGTCAAATGTTGTGAATACCATCATGACAATATTCCAGTTTGTGGATATAATGCCCATTACGTGCAAGCCATGAAAGAAACGAACAATTCGGATTATGTGAACATATTACTTTCATCTTATTAGATGGTTTCACTTTTATCTTGACTTGCTCCTGTTCCGCGAAGTAAAAAAAAATACTTTGTTTTTGGTTCGCCCTCAGCAGATGAACAGGCAACAGCTACCGAGATCACGTCCAAAATTTGTCACGTCTGCTTCTGGTCATTTTTTATGTTGTTTTAAAAGCTCTATTATGGATCTATCTGGTATAAAGGCCGTGTTCTTTGCTATCTCATGGTTTTCTTCTAGCGCAACAATTCTTGGTAAGAACAAAATAATGATCATCTTTATAACATGATCCCACAATATCCATAGGTCTATGTCTTGTTTATTGTTTAACTTAAATAATCTTATAATCTCACGATAAGCAATTAGATTACCCTTGAATTATGTTTGTTCCATGGGTTGTAACTCAACCAAATCTACTACTAGAGACTTTTATATAACAATGTTTTAGTTTATTAAGATTAATTTGCAATGTAACCTTGGGACCATGAAAACTTTCTTTTTATTTCAGGTATGATTTTTATGTCACGGTTATAGAAGGGAATAAAAAAGAGTTGGGACCAACAAAATTACCTGGCATTACTGTCTTGTTATCACGGAGTTTAATAACGATGTTCCACTGTACACCTGCTGCTTTATGTACCTGCATATTCATTGATATGATCATATTACGTATAAACCTAATGCTGCCAAAATTATACAACTCTTATACCACAATTTTGATGAGAATAACTTTGATTCGGGGTTAATCATGACTTGTATTAAGTCATAACTTCTAGTAGTACAAATAAAACTAGAACTGCAATGGTATCAAAACGATATGCATGCAGTGTCGTCCGTATCTTCTATTTTGTTGAGCAGAATATCGTTGAATTTATATATTATAAAAAGGAATAGGTATTTGTCAACTATCTGTCACTGAGTGCTTTAATGAAGGAAAAAAAATATCTTGCTGATCTAAAATTTTCGTCTTAATTTTACAAATTGCTTGCTGTTGCTTTGTTATCTTGTGGTGTATACAATTTTTTTACTTTTCTTTCATTCTTTTTTTCTTTTTCTTTTTCTTTTTTTCTTCTTTTTTTTAATTTTTGGTTGTTGTCATAAGCTCTCAAATTAATCTGTATACTACATTTGATTTTATAGATAAACCGACCATGTATGTCATGTTGGACGTGTCTGAATGTGAAACCGCATCCTCTTACATGTCTTACGAGGTTGGGAGAGTTCAGTCACGCGATTATATCTATATAGTCACCTGATAGTGACGATCTGATTACCTTTAAAAATGAACTGCACACGATGATTTGAATTGCTTTTAAAGGTTTTTTTTCCACAAGAAGATCTCAATAAACTCTTTAAAAAAAAAGATTTTGAAGGATTTTCTAAAAATGATATAATCATGTAGCTAAAGATCGAATTAATTTATATATTTGAACCTATTATATTAGATTTGGGCTAATTGCTCCATCGGTTCTATATCCAATAGCTAGGACTGGATTATAAACTTTTTCTGTCATTAGATCATAGGCACCATTTGAACATTAATGCTAAATATAAAGCTTCATAATTATTGAACATGTGTTCTCAGAGTCGAGGAAAGCTTTCTATTTTGGGAGTAGCTTCTTAGGTAATATTGATTCCTATCATTTTATTTTTTTATTTCGTCTTTATTTCACAAACGATAATAATAATAATAATAATAATAATAATAATAATAATAATAATAAAATAATAATAATAATAATAATAATAATAATAATAATAATAATAATAATAATAATAATAATAATAATAATAATAATAATGATAATAATAATAATAATAATAATAATAATAATAATAATAAATTGCATAATTAAATGTAATGCAAGTTTCACCTCTTTCATGATAATCTGCACTTGGAGTCTGCCCCATGCAAAAACGTATTCAAATCATGATGTTTCGTTTTAATTCAATACAAGGAATGATCAACCCGCAATACTGAATCATATACATACCAACAAGCCGGGTCATCAACAATCTCTAATCGGTTCCGGTGTCCGCTTAATAATCGCAAATACGGAAACGTGATTTTTGTTCATGGTCTTTCCCATTATGGTGAACGTATCTTAGTATGTGAAGTGAAAATGTTACAATATATAGTGTGAATAATTACGAAAATCGGAAAACCAACCCAATCCTGCCGGAAAGAACACAAGCTGGTATTCATAATGACGTACTAACTTGAGTCCTGGTTAAACCCCGACTTAGAGGGATATCCGACCTTGGTAATAAGATAATTTGTGTGAAAGCAGAAAAATAAGAAAAAGAGAATGGTGAAAGTTTGAAAGAAATCCGACAAGGAATAAGAAAGTTATGGATGTTTGAAAAATGAGATCATTAGATATATGCGAATCACAAACTGGTAATTTGGTGAGTAGATTGTGACATAGGCCTATTGGCGGTCAACTCTCCCGTTTGTCGTACACTAAAATATTATTAATGTGCGGTTTTCTCCTGAGTGCTTTTTCTCTCGGAGCAGTACTCAAAATATATTATAGATAGCATATTTTTATATGTCCTTATAAAAGAAAAAGATCATACTGAGTAATATATTTTGAAAAAATAACATTTTAGTCGTTTCATATGTTGGAGCAAATGGGGGGGGGGGGGGGGGGGGGGGGGAGGCTGCTGTCCGCCACTACATCACAGTGACATTATTACCGATTCGGCCAATTTGAAATTCCCTTATGTTGAGTGATTACATGCAACATTCATAACTTTTTCACAGCTTGTCCAAATTTGTTCAAACTTTCACCAATCTACTTTTCTGATCACTGCTGATTTTTCCTCTTTCTTTCAGAATACCTTGCCATTAAGGTTGGATGTCTTTTTAAGTGGGTTGGGCTAGTTTGGCACAATGTTGCTGTTCATTTTTACTTGACAAAAGAATGAAAATTTGTAATCTCGTATTGCAGTCATGTAAAGTTTTGGTAAGTCCTCAAAAACTGTTCGTCAGATTTCTTCAATTTTTGTTGATAAATAGCAAGATACTAGCAATACTAAGACACTGTGAAGATATCGCCTCCTAAAGTTTATTATTAAACAAATAAGAGGCAAAAACTAATTTATGTGCCGGGACAGGCACGTAAAATCCCAACAAAGGCAGCATGTGCTATACACTGAACACACACGTGTAAAACCAATGATGAGTAGTAGTGCACACACGCTGTCTCTATCATGTCTATGCGAAGCCCCAAGATTGCTGTGCGGGGAGCCGTCGGGGTGGAAGGGTCCTAGCATAATGGCAGTGATCAAGCATTCCTTACAGATATTTACACTGAAATTCACCAGAAATCATAGATGGAATACCAAATGATCTCTTACAGACATATTGTGATACAAGGAGAACAACATGAGACTATATTTAACATGCTTCTTTCCAATTTCCTTTTTGCTACCAATACTCTACATGAGCTTTAAGGGCTGCTCATTTTTTGTCCGATAACGATAACAATAACGAGATTTTCAATTAAAGGTACACTCTACTACACGGTTTTTACGTATGAGTAAGCTCGTGCCTGGTATATAGGGCAGCTCTAGGGTATACCTTTAATGAAAAATCTTATAGTCTTTGTAGATGATGTCTCTTTTTATTTTGATGCAAAGTTATTCCAAAAGAATTAGTAGAATCATTTGAATTTTACATACAAACAAGAGGTCACAACAAAGAGATAAATAAATACGTGTACTATGTTTTTTTTCAATAATAAAAGTGAGCAAAATTTTGAAACATACTCGCTTCACTCTCTTCAGGTTAAACATTTTTCAATGATTATTATTATTGTCATCATCATCATCATCAATATCATGGCTACTATTATGATCATAACAATAACACGTTGCGTGCAGTAACTTGATTTTGTCATTAAATTGTTGTTGATTGCCCCCTTACAATACTGAAAAGCTGACTACGCTGTTATTGGAGTCGGGGGAGGAATGACCATGGGTTTGGGGAGCTTTCCTCACGGGATGCATGATATTTTGGTTAAGAAGGGTCCGGATCCGCCGCTCGGAAAAATCCTCATTCGAATGTTAGTCCTAGTCCGGCCCTGGTTGGAGTAAAACGCAGATTATTAGGACAAGTTTCCAATATGGTTACAACTGCAGTGATTTTGCGAGATCATCAAAACAGTTTTCACAACAGGGCCCTGTTTCATAAAACTTGTTATCAATAACAACTGCCATATTTCTATGACAAATTCGCTCTCAGCCACTCATGGTAACTTGTTATTGATAATAAGTTTTATGAAACCGAGCCCAGGAGGAGGGTGATTTATTGCCGATAATAATAACAATAGTGTATTTATAGGTCTGTAACTATCGGTGTATCATTTGGTGTGTCTTGGTTATCATAATATAAACAATATAAATGATTAATGCTTCAAAACAGGATGGGAAATACCCATGAAAACCATCTTTACACACTATAGCTTTGTTACCATGAAGTAAATGAATGAACTAGGAGAATTAAGAATTTTTTTTTAAAGTATTGAGAAACTTAAATGTCACATAATTCTCAGTTTTAAGTTTAGAATTTAATTTCCATTTTCTTTAGCTGGTTCATAAATCTACGCATACGTGTATTTATCATACTTCAATATTCTTTCTTCCCTTGTTTTGCCACCTTGACTGAGGAGGGAGCCCTTTCCATATCCAGCCAGCAAAGCTGAAATTGTTATACCAAGTTCATTTCATTCAATTCATTTATTTCCAATTCTCATTCAAAAACATGTACATATCAAATATAGCACATCATTATAGAAAGGAGGGAAAAATACCCCAAAACACAAGAACACAAAGAAAAATACAGATACATGTATAGAAGTGCAAAAGGATATTGAGAATATGCATGATATGGGGGAACCAGACAGTTTACCATCAAATGCTACAATGGTTATATCAGTCAGTGTAGATGATATAACACTTATCAATACCACACAAAAGTTAAAAACAAACCTATATGGAATTGCCCCAAGAGAGTAATTATTACGATTTTTTTCGATCTCTTTTCAGCTTTTTGTGGAAGGAAGGGGGTGGGGTGGGGCTATTAAATGTTACATCCATTGAAAATAAATGGGCAAATCCAAGCTTTGTCCCATACGGTACCAATAATTATCATTGCATTGTACAATGGGATTGTGAACATAGGTTGACATCAAAATGTGATTTTCCTTGATATTTTGTCTGATCCATGCTGTAGGAAAGCTTTCAGCTCGAAATAGACTCCAGGACCCTGTTGTATGAAACGGGGTCCAGGTATACTAAAATCTGAGACGTGATCGATAACGTATAACGTCATGTAGGCATGTATCTCTATCACTTGGTTTCACTGTGTATTCATCTGTTCTTATATAATTATATACACACCTAATGATACAATATCATTAACATACCCTTTAATATACCTTATATTTATTTCACGAACACAGATGTGAGGTTACAAGATGGGGATTCCCCGAATAGCGGTCGAGTCGAAATCAACGTGGACGGCATTGGGTGGAATACAGTATGCGGTAGCTCGTGGGACATTAATGACGTCACAGTGACTTGTCGTCAGCTAGGTTTTTCTGGGGCTCAGTTGGAAGCTGTGAGGTCGGAGTTTGGATCGGGAACGGTCCCCATCTACAAGAAGACTATACTTTGTAAAGGAAGTAAGAACCACCATATTATATGAACACAGCACTTTTTCAAAGCACAAATTCAGCGAACAAAATAGGCATTTTTTAGACAGTCATATTTTGGCAGTCTCTTTACTTAGCCACGACGTATCATACTTCTAACCCAATATATATATATATATATATATATATATATATATATATATATATGTGTGTGTGTGTGTGTGTGTGTGTGTGTGTGTGTGTGTGTGTGTGTGGGCGTGTGTGTATGTGTGTGTGTGAAGAGAGAATGATGGAACAGAATGAAGCAGGTCACTCGGTGTATTTACATCATACACCTTCTTCAGAGGGAGGCACAATGAAATTGCTTTCATGTATGATCGGATACACGATTTTGCGTAGACATGTATGTGGGTAGAATCATACACAGTATACTCATGTATAATCATATATCTGTGTGCGTCAATCAATATATATTTATTTATGATATTTTACCATATAATTTAATATACAAAGGTACAAGTATATGCACGTGTACATATTCCGTACGTATATCGCAGGTGAAGGTGCAAATGCATGTGAGAATATACATATATCTTTACACCAGTATACGGGCACTATGCATGTACATGTTCACATGCATGCATTTATTATAAACCTATTTTTTACACCTCTTTGTCATATACTTTTATCCATATCTCCTTACGACACGCACGCAGTTGACTTGGCGATTCCACGCATGTAGAGAGTAAAAACCAAATTAATCGTCTTAAAGCCAAATTGTCTTGCCTAATCATCCCCTCAACGCAGAGAGAGATGGCGCTCTGCAGCTAGTCACGGAACTTTCACTGCCTCCTACTAAATAATCTAAAAACACGCATATTTTTCGACTTTTACTTGTTCTGTGAACTTAAACGATCAACCATGGCCTCCCAAGGGAAGGTAAGCAAAACCGAATATCAGCTAAGGAAAACAAACCGACGTAATATCTCAGAAAACGAAAGCTCTGAAAACCTGGGCGTGGCAGGCGCAACGTCCAGTAAGGACAGCATGTCAGTCAGCAAGACGCTAATGTTCTCCGGCCCCGACCCCAGCCCATCTACGCCGACGCAGCCAGACGGCCTGAACCCGGACAACCCAAACATCGCTTCTCAGCTTACCAATTTTATGGAGAAATCAAAGGTATGTTTTCTGATATGAACAGACAAATAAATGAAAGATTCGACGGAGTTCTTGCCGAAATTTCGGGGTTCAAGCGCGAAATGTCTGCAATTAAAGAATCCATTACAGTCATGGATGCCGGGCTCAACGACGTTTCTGACCGCGTTATGGCGATAGAAAAAGAGAAAATCCCAGATTTGTTCATCAAGATGAGTAATATCGTAAAAGAAATGGATGATAAGCTTTTGAAATTGGAAATCCATGATAGAAAGCAAAACCTTCTTATCTACGGTGTCAACGCCCGTCCCAACGAAAATGTGTATACAGCGCTTTTACCAGTATTCATGGAATTTCTCAACATTACACGCGAAGAAGCTGCTAATATCCAGCTGGTAAATGCTCACCGTCTGCCGACTACTCCCCGTAGCAACGGTACGCCGATGCATAGCAACCGGCCTGCACCAATTATTGTTCGTTTTGTTCACATGAGCGATCGTGACAGTCTGCTACAAGCTTTTGAACAGCCTCGACGGGCGCGAGATGCTCATGACGACCAGACACCCGCACAACAACGAATCGCTATACGCACTGATCTCCCTCCTACCATGAAGCGAGAAAGGGGTCGCCTAGCAGCCGCTGCGTACACACTTCGGAAAAACCAGAATCTTGCTACAAGAATAAGAGTAATTGGTACCAAAGTGGTTCTTCTCACAAGGAAACGACCCCAAAACGGCGAAGCTCCTGCGAAATGGGTAGAATGGTCCGAATAATACGTGAAGTCGCCATTTGATTACCTGTATATCGTCAATGTTCCTTGTTTGATCATACCTCTTATTACAAGAACTTATAAAATCCTATACATTCATGATTGCAGTCTAGGAGATTTATACTATGACGCTTGAAATTTCTTATGTTACAAAGGAAAATATAAAATACCTATATAATGAGATTAACCTACAGCTCAAAAGTACACAGCAAATTGCTGAATGTGAATTTAAGAATTGTTTCTGTTTTACCTTTTTACTGAACTCCATTGCACCAAATTGTTCCTATTCAACAGAATCCAATCTGATTAAGCTTGGACAAAATTTGATTTCTTATACAAAAGAAATATACCAATATATATATATATATATATATATATATATATATATAATACATGTTTTTCCAGTAACCACATTTTTCCAGAATAATGTAAAGGATAACAGTTAATGAAATGTCTTAGGAAACTGTTCTACTTGTTTAATATTTTCATGCTCCTAATCTGCTCTGCTCTTATACTGACACAATGTGAGCACAAAATTTGGTGCCGTTACACAGAGTAATCACTTTTTTTTTTTCTCTCTCTCTTAGAAGAAAGCATTGGTCAACAGTAAATATAATGTTGAAATGTTAACTGACATAATGTGTACAAAACTGGTGATATAGCCTTTTTTTAAAAGGAACGTCAGAAATACTTTCCAGTATTTATATCCACCGTAATGTTATCTCTGCTTTTCAAAATTACAATTACACAGTCACCTGTACAATGCAGTTAACATTTTTTATTACTTCTGCTAGAGTCAACACCTGATCTCTTTCCATTCTTCTCGTAAGATAGGGGATGACTGTTTTCATCGAAACCAACTTACCAGATAATTAAGATCATTATGCAAATGGTCAATTTGCGTGTTTACTACACACATGTCATCGATAAAACTATATGTTCTTTCTGCGAAAATTTCTAGTTTGTTGTAACAACGTTTTCATAACCTTATGAAACCCAAGTTTATGAAAATGAATTATATCTTATATTGTGAGCAAATTGCTACCCTCAAATGATAGATTATAATTCTTCTTATGAAGAAATTTTTACTTTCATTTTTTAATCCCCTGTTTTGCTCCAGATATAAATACCAACTTTATTGCTACTTTTACAATGCGTGCCTCACTCATCAAATAATTCTGAGGCAGCGTCCCTGTTTTAGGTAGCGGAATTACGCTATTTGCAGCGCTGAACTCCAACGTCTTACAGTTTATTTCAAATCAATCTGCATGTCCATGTACGTGTGGTTCTGTTTAATACAATGTTTACTTATATTTCTTTCTCAATGTTTCTCCACATGTATGTTTGCTCCTCTGGTTCTTCACTATTCACAGTTTGAGCTTCAGTGCCTCATTTGCTTTTCGGACGAGCTGCATTCCTTAACCTTATATTACCTTGTATACTTATTACCATGTATTATTACACTACCCGTGCGCCATGGCAAGTTAGCAATATTGTCCCAGACAATCGTGAATGGAAATGTTCTGATTTATTTACGATACAAACATTTGTATATGCATTGCGTTTCTAATGTTAATTCTCTTGTCTATCACTATGTAATATGTAAATCGTTTGTCCACCAAGCTGTGGACCTTCACTCTAATACCTCTGTTGAACCTGACACAAAATGTATATATATATCTTATGTGTAGTACCAAATCTAATGCACACTCCGTGCATGTAAATGCACCCTTTGTTCAGTCCCTTGACAACAGCTTGAATACCAACTCCATGCTGAATCACGTAGGTGCTGAAAATATCCATACTGATGAAGTCTCACTCAATATAGAAACACCTGAGTTACGCTTTGATTTTGATTCAGAAGACGCTCCAACAGACTCTTTTTCATCGGATTATTTAACTGAAAAGAAATTCTTTTCGGATATAAACTCAAGCCCTAACAATGACCTATTACTCCTACATTTCAATATTAGAAGTCTCCACAAAAATTTCGATCGTCTTGATATCTTTATGAACCAGTTGAAACCCATGAAATCAGTCATAGGAATCTGTGAAACATGGCTCAAAGACACTGTCTCCCCCCTTTTTACATTGAACGGCTTTACTTTTGTTACAAATAATCGAACTGCTAAAAGAGGTGGTGGAGTAGGTTTATACGTTTCGGAAGAACTGAATTTCGAAGTTAAAGAAAATCTAAGCCTCATTTCTAATGTAATAGAAACCATCTTCATCGAAATAGAATTTAAGAGAAAGAGAAACATGATTATCGGTGTAATTTATAAACCACCACATTCTAACCCAAGAGAATTTATTGATAACCTACAAATAATCTTATCCTCACCCTCACTGAACAATAAGTCTTGTGCTATAATGGGGGACTTTAATCTCAACCTACTGCAATGTCATGAAAGTCCCAACTGTCAAGATTTTCTAGACCTCATGTTATCTAAATCATTTTTTCCAACCATAACTAAACCAACTAGAATTACAGAGTCATCGGCCACTCTAATTGATAATATCTTTATAAATGGAACGTCTAATGTCAAGTCCGGAATTTTAGTATCTGATATATCTGACCATTTCCCCGTTTATACTCTGATCTCTAACGCAACTTCTAATTTTTTACCCAAAACTAACAAACAAGCAGGAACCCGTGATTTTTCTGTAACCAACCTTAATAAACTTAAAAGTGCGCTTGACGCTAATGATTGGTTTGCAGTGTATAATACTAGTGACGTTAATGTTTCCTTTGATAATTTCATGGATATACTTATGTCCAATCTCAACTCTTCTATCCCACTCCGCAAGCGCAATTTTTCAAATTATAAAAAATGTCCTAAACTCCCTTGGATTACAAGATCTCTTCTGAAGTCCATCAACAAGAAAAATAATCTCTTTTATAAGTACAGAAACAATCCAAAATTCCAAACCAAATCTAAGTATACTCGTTATCGTAACATATTAACAAGTTCACTGCGACTTGCTAAAAAGAACTATTTTACATCTCAATTTAATATTCACAAAGGTGATAAAAAAAATACATGGAAAGTGATTAATGATGTTTTAAAAACAAAAAATGACCATACGCCCATCTCTAAAATCTTGGTAAACGAGACCCTTATACAAGATCCTCTCGAAATTGCAGAGGAATTTAACAACTATTTTGTAAACATCGGCCCAAATCTTGCCCAAAATATTCCTGAACCTGACCTAAATTTTAAACACTTCTTAATAACGCGAAATCCTCACTCTTTCTTTTTAAATCCAATTTTAGAGTATGAAGTAATTGATATAGTAAACAACTTGAAAACAAACAAAAGTGCAGGATATGACGGTATAACAAATTTTTTACTCAAACAAATAATTGGAGAAATAGTGTCCCCTCTGACACACATTTTTAATATATCTGTATCCCATGGTATAGTACCAAACAAGACCAAAATTGCTAAGGTGATCCCAATTTTTAAAAAAGGAAACGCTCAAGATACCGGTAATTACCGTCCCATTTCGCTTTTAACTTCTCTTTCTAAAATTCTGGAAAAATTAATCTACTCTCGTACAGTGAAGTTTCTTACAAACTGTAATATCCTATCAGACACACAATTTGGATTTAGACAAAACCACTCCACAACTCATGCTCTACTCATGTTCCTGGACAAAGTTGCCCATGCTATCGATAATACTTTTCATACTGTCGGTATATTTCTGGACTTCTCCAAGGCCTTTGACACCATTAACCATGATATCTTACTGTACAAATTATCCCATTATGGGATTCGAGGAAAGGCCTTGGAGTGGTTCAGAAGTTACCTTACGGATAGAAAACAATATGTTAGTATCAATGGTCAGGATTCCTATCAACGACAGATATCTTGCGGTGTTCCTCAAGGATCTCTTTTGGGCCCCTTGTTGTTCATTCTTTACATTAACGACTTCCAGCATTCTTCTGAAATCATGTCATTTATTCTTTTTGCTGATGATTCTAATATATTTTATTCGCATCGCAACCCCAGACTCTTCTTAACACTGTTAATAATGAACTAAAAATGGTCCAATCTTGGATAAATGCCAACAAGTTATCTTTAAATGTCGAAAAAAACGCACTTCATGCTCTTTAGTAATTCTCTAAAATCACTACCAGGAAATATACTTGTGCAAAATACTAATTTAGATCAGGTCAAATCTACAAAATTTCTTGGCATTTATATTGACTGTGATTTGTCTTGGAAAGTACATGTGAATTATTTATGTAAACTATTGTCTAGAAACGCAGGTATTCTAAATAAACTAAAGCACGAATTTCCATGCCATATCTTATCATCCTTATATTCTACTCTCATATTACCTTACCTTAATTACGGTATCCTTGCTTGGGGTAGCGGGGCGAAAACCCTGATTGACAAGATCTTTGTTATCCAGAAACGAGCAATTAGAAACATTAATCATGCTGGTTTTCTTTCTCATACAAGTCCACTATTTATAAAGAACAAACTTTTACGTATTGCTGACATATATGTCTATAACATTGGAATATTTATGTACCAGTTGTCCAAAAACGAAATACCTGCTGTTATTGCTAAACTCTTTGTAAGAAATAGCACTATCCACCAATATCCCACCCGTCAAAGTAGTCTCTTCCATCTTCCTCGTACACGAACATTGTTTGCTCAAAGAAATATTACTTTTAGTGGTCCCAAGTATTGGAATGACCTTCCAATTGAACTTACTAAATCTACCTCATTATATGTTTTCAGACGCAAGCTGAAATGTTGTCTACTAAATGAATATGTATAACAAGCAGAGGAACACGTCTGATACACTCATCAGTGCATCAGATGTTTTCCTCAACAGTTATGTGATAGAGTCAATCTAATCCATTTATTTATCTTATATTGTTAAAATCAAAATATTGATGCCAACAGATCATACTCAGAATGTTGAATTATTTCTATTCATTCCTACTTTTCTTCATTCACTGTAATACCGAGATCTTGCCGTCATATCTCAGCTCTTTTTGCTGAAGTGGTTAAATGTAATTACTATACGTAAAATCACGACAAAACTTCGGTATGACTCACCATTTTTCCATTGCGCATGGGTAGTATGTTCATTATAGCGATTATACAATTATTAATCTCATATCGATATTTATGCTCTTCCGTGGTTAAATACATTCTTTTTCTTTAGTTGCACTTAAGTATCCTTCGCCGATTATTCTTTCACATTTGATGAAACTTTAATAATACGTGTAGTTGTTTTACCTAAACTTAACTATAACTGTTTCTTGTTCTTTTACACAACCCTGTAAGACTTACATTTTATTACTCTCTGGAGCCTATAACCAACAAGCTCTGCTTTTACTTTAGGCTCCTTCATATCCCCATTTCCAATTTTGTTAGTCATTCTTTTAAATTACGACAAGTAACCGAAGCTGATACAATATATTTTTGTATGTACTCATGTTTATTACATAAACACTGTATTATTTTTTATCGTTATTAATTCTTGTTAATGAACCTACAACCGACAATAATGTATTAACATTGAAATGTGAAATGTGAATATGAAATAAAAAGCGAACTTGAAGCGAACTTCAACGCTGGAACTTCACTATGCCCGCTTCCCCCTTTTTTACATTGTTCCGGTCGGACGCACCCCTTTATTTACTTGTGTAGTAAACGCCCTCTACATGACGTCCGTATTACATGTAACTATTATTTCACAGAGTCTTTAGGAGTTCTGTGCACAGAACACCCTACACATTACACACGAGAGTACATATACATTTAAAAGTCAGGTAATTGTTTACTTTGCTTACTTTTGTTTTTATTGAGTTCCATTTTCGTTATATCACTTACTCCTGCCGAGTAACATCTTTTCAATTTCACTTATACTCCTGTTGATTTATGTTGCCAGCTTTATAACAATTCTGTTCTGTTGTCTTTAGTTTTGTTTTGGCGAGTAATATCTTTTCAATTTCACTCACTCCTGTTGATTTATGTTGCCAGCTTTATGATAATTCTGTTCTGTTGTCTTTAGTTTTGTTAAGTTGCTTCTCATTATTATTATTTGTTCCATTCTGTTTGATTTAGCAAATAAACTCGAAGAAGGCCAGGAGCCGAAAGCTTGTAAATACACCGAGTGACCTGCTTCATTCAGTTCCATCATTCTCTCTTCACATATCTAAATTTAGCATGGTTCAACCGATCGGTACACACATCCACACCTCTCTCGCTATATATATATATATATATATATATATATATATATATAGTTGGGTTTTTTTTTAAGGGGGTGGATATTCCTTTCACGATCAGATCAATGTTTTCTGTAGAACTAGTTTTGACTTGATAGTTTCTTTGCTACTTTTGAGTTATGGTTTGGGCTCCGATTTGGTTTTAGTTCAGGGTTACGTAGTGTTACGGGTTTCTAGGGGGGGGGGAGGGGGGGGGGTCCAGCGGTGGAATTGGACGTTCTGTTGGTGTTTAGTTAACCCGATGACTACTGAATTCTCTCATTCCTATAGATCTTAATACAGGAACCACCTGGTTCCCCTAGGCAAAGGGTTAACCGTGGAACAGTTAAAGCAATTCCACAAAGGACCATTAGGCGCTTGAGTTTGAAGGGTTATGTGGTCTTTATTCTTGGTGTCCTGTGAAATCACTTCACTTGTCGTGCTTGTGTCAGGAGTAGGACGGCTATTTTTGCCAGAGTATGATTCATATATACTTTCCGGCCGGGCCCGTAACTTACACTACTTCTTTTATTTCAAAAGATGAAAGCAACTTGAATGACTGTAAAATGACGAACACAAAGTGCATCGGTCAATCTAATTCAGCAGGAGCAGTTTGTCATGGTAAGAAATTAAGGAAATATATATCTCATGTATAAATTCATGCCTTCAAATCTAGTCTGTGTAATATCAGAGTTGGGATTTTGAGGAAATATTGCAAGAATATGTCATGAACTGCTTCTCACATGAAAATGGGATTAAATGTGATAACTGATAATGATTTGATAATTTATTTATTATGGACCCTTTCCAAAAATATATAGGCCTATCAGGCAGATAAGATTCATAGTTTGCAAAAGTAGAGGATTTAATCAAGATTGCTCTTGATGTAAGTTTTATTAGTCCATTGATTACATATCCATGATATCATACACATTTCTTCCATCTCAGCTCCTTCCTATCTTGGTTGCTATGGAGACAACCCTCAGTCACGAATATTGACGGGAACATCCTACGTCGATATGACCTCGATGACGATCAGCGACTGTATCTCCTTCTGTAGACTACGCGATTTTGAATACGCGGGCCTAGAGCTTGGTTCCGAATGCTACTGTGGGAATGCTGATTCAAATTATGAACGAGACGGCGTCTTTGGCGACAATAATTGCAGACACACATGCACGGGAAATAGCTTGGAAACCTGCGGAGGCATTGCAAAAATGGCAGTACATAGGATAGGTAATTATTTGTTTCAGGGGGGTGTTTCACAAAGAGTTAGTTTGACTTAAAGTCGCAATTAAATTCCTAGTTGCGTGCGGTATATGACACATCACTGCATTGGTCAGATCATGCTCAGGAAACGCGCGCTATTGGGTAATCTATCAATGAGAATACGCGTTTAATACCGTATGCGCATTGGCACTTACGCCTGAAAACTTAACTCTTTGTGAAACACCCCCCAGGTAATAATATTCCGTTCAGCAACAATTATAATGATAGTGATATAAGTGATTGTGATGGCGACTTAGTGACAACGACAAAGGCGTCGACGACGACGACGGCGATGATAATGCTAACGGTGATGATTAAATATATGATAATGATAACAATAATGGTCATTATAATTACGATTTTATTCACGGGCATCGCTTGAGGAAGGTGTTAACGTTTGTGAGTGTGTGTTATATTAAGGGAGGGGCATGACAGGGGTACTTTAATACCCTAATTCAGTTTTTGTTTGTTTGTGTTTTTTGGCTGTTTTTTTTTTTTGCATATTGATGGCCTTGTCGGCAAAACACAAAAATTGATGAACGTTTATTTCTTTCTTTCTTTCTTTCTTCTTCTTTTCCTTCTTCTTCTCCCTATCCTTCTTATAGAACTTCGTCTTATTCTTCTTCTTTTTCTTCTTCTCTCTCTTCTTTTTCATCTTCTTTTTCCTGCCGCCTGTTGTTAATTTTTGGTGGGCTAACTCGTCTGTAAATCTCGTCTGATATCCGACACAAGTCATTCGAATGGACTAGGGACACCCCTGGTCCTGTTTCTTTTGCAATTTAAGTAAACATGAAGAGGGTTCATTTTTCTTGTCCGTGCAGTCTAGAGCAACGAACATTCGTTATAATAACATGGTAAAGGTACGGAAACATCTATTAACTCTGGTCGCTACTGTGCAGCACCCTCATTAAGGAAGTGTTATGTGGTATGACGCTTTTTGATTAGTCGAAAGTTCTGAGAATCATTCTTGATCTGACTTGGGGGGGGGGGGGGGGGGGGATCGATTCCACTAACAGTGGAAGGCGTTGTAATTACCTGAACATATTGTAGAAAAAAAATTACCACAGAAAGTCGTCATATCTTTCAATGAAGGGTTTAAGCGTTTTGCTTGTTGTCGTTTTTAATATAAATGATTTCTCAAATTGTGTTATGATCATTTCTTGTTTAAAGTTATATTCACTTGCTAGCTTTAAAAAAATTGCTTTATTTTCTAAACTATAGGTTTGTCTGTTCTCTAAAATCGATTTGCAAATCCACTATGATGACAAAGGAACATAAAACTTTGATGCTATACCATTTCTCTTATCCGTACAGTCACTCCTACAATGAGTATTACAATGGCAACAACTACCGAACTTTCATCGGCAAGAACACCAAATCCTCTAGAAAGGACCAGTCCTAGAAGAACTACTGCGATAACGTCTTTAAGCTGGATGACATCAACTGATGTGGCACCCACCAAAGATTCCCAGCAAGTTACAGGCCCCCTTTCAGGTTTGTTAAAATGAGTCTATGGTGGGCACGATGATGCGCGCAACAGTATGATTTCACACGTTAAACAAGTAGCGCCTCCACCAAAACAGAAGCATGTACTCGTACAAATCGGGGTCATTTAATCAGGGTCATTTGTACCATGTAATAATTACGAACTGGTCTATTGGCAAAGCCGACATACACAACCAGTCTTCTGTTTTACACCAAAGGCACACGGATATCTTGTCGATAGGTTTTTTTTCGGAGTTGTACCCCCATTACAAAGTCCTGGATCTGTCCCTCTTGTACGTTTCCATTGTTTGTTACACAACGAAAACTGGGGAGCGTTTCATCAAGCGTTTTGTCATTGATTTTTATCTGACAACTGTTATAAGCTACTGAAATCCTTGCACCTGATTGGCTGAGAGCAAATTTGTCGGTAAAAATTACAAAGTCCTGGATCTGTCCCTCTTGTACGTTTCCATTGTTTGTTACACAACGAAAACTGGGGAGCGTTTCATCAAGCGTTTTGTCATTGATTTTTATCCGACAACTGTTATAAGCTACTGAAATCCTTGCACCTGATTGGCTGAGAGCAAATTTGTCGGTAAAAATCACTGACAAAACGCTTGATGAAACGCTCCCCCGGTAACCCCAAAATGCTACCAAACTACCAGTAGTTTATGGATGTTTATTCATAAAGGATAGATGCTTGTTGTCGAACCTATCGTGTTTAACAGATAGAAAAGGATAGAATACAGCTTTATTCTTACTTTGCTATTCCAGGCAGGACTCGGGGAAAGCTGATGAGTAGTCCAGAGCTTTTGTTATACAATAAGGCTTAAACATTTGGTATATCAGAACATTAACTGAACGTAGCTCTCTAAGCATTTACAAGGGACAATTTTGTGAATGAGTGCAGTTAACATAATTAAACTGTGTTCGATCATTACGCCTGTTGGGTCTGATATAAATGGACTTTTTAAATTTTTATCTTGGTCATGTTGGTTACAGAAGAAAAATGTTATATCTTCTTTTTTCTGATCATTTTTGTTTTTCTCTGATTATTTGTTTTTATCTCTTATTTCCTGATGCACTTTTTCATATTAAGCCTTTAAACTTGGCATTCAGAATTTTTAAATTCAATTTTCAGATGAAACAATGATGATGATTGCATGTATCTTGGGGGCGCTGTTATTCTTCTGCATTGTTGTCATCTTGGGTTGTCTCATCTGGAACTGCAGATTGAGGTACGTCTTATTCAACGTAATGATAATGAATGACGATGGTGATGATAATGATAATGTTTATAGTGATGATGGTAAGGGTGGTGATAATGATGATGATGGTTGTACATGTATTGTGCCTTAGATATCTAATGTGAACATGTGCGAAGGCTTATACCCCCCCCCCCCCCCCCCGTCCCCGCGCCCTTTGAAGGAAGTAGGTGTATCCGTTAATTAGCCTTTGTTCGATTGATCTAAAAATGAAATTTATATTGATACATTACATTTTTCATATCATGGCAGATCTAGGATTTCATACAACGTTTCTGAGGAGCACGACCAAACAGATCCAACGCACAACCAAAGCATCAACGCCCTCCCCTACATGTCACTCGGCGAACGCCGCCCAGACGGTGACGGGTACCAGAGCCTTAGCGTGCAACGTAAAGAAGCACAAATGGATGCTATGCCAGACGGACCATACGCAACGGGTTTAGGCGAACCAGTGTATCAAGAACCCGGTGTATACTTGGTGCCGGATAATGAATGCTCTGTATCTTACAAACCCGGCGATCCAGTTACAGATGAATTATTTTTAGGGGGAGGGAATGAATATGAGATACTTGGCGTGTAGCAATGATGACAGAGACATTTTTGTAATTCTTCAGATTCTTTTGAAACAAGATGGTGCTCGAATAGACCGGTTTACTAAGTTATTCAAATTTATGGATGTTTCTAGTGACCTAGTGACCAGGTAATAAATGGACTACAATACTAGGAATCCAGTTTGCATACATTACTTGTTGCTATGTCGGGCAAGCATCGGGCAAGCTTTCAGGTTGTCAAGAACAACCTTTGTTTAAAAAGCATGCATAAAATTTGAATATGTTAGTAAACCGGCCTATCATGTTTATTGTGAAATTATTATTTGCAGCTTCGTTGAATTGTGCCTTATTTATGGTTTTGTATATTTATCAGACATGGACATTTGCCTTCGGGGTTCCTTTAATGTAACTCAAGGGGAATATGGAAATATGTAAGAGGAAGAGGATGGGCCATTATAGTCTCACATTTCCAAGTGTAGATTCTCCTGAATGTAGTCGGGAATGGTTGAGAGCACCCCCCCCCCTTTTGAAATTAATTTATGAAAGTATTAAATATCAAGATTTTCTGACGGAGAGTAGAACATTTCTTTAAAGATACAAATTGATGAAATTTTAATGAAAGCTGATAAATAATGTGTTCATAATTCTTTTAAATTTGAATTACTTCAATTTATATTTCAAATTAGCAAATTGATAATGCCATTTTGATGTAACGTCTGACAGCTTTCCTATTTGCTACAACACACTGAATGACTTCACTGTACTTTGTCTAATGTTATTGTTTTGGAGGATCTTTATTTCATTATAGAGGACATAACAATATAATTATTATCCGTACTATGTTTTGGGGCCTGTTACATAAAGAGATACAATCAGTCTTACGATTGATATCAGTCGTAAGTCTATGGCAAACCATGTACTGAAGAGTTACGATTGATCGTAAGATTCATGGTATCTCTTTATGTTACAGGCCCTTGATTAGGTACTACGAATCATGCTCCGGCCGCAATTACTCCTTGGTCATTTTCCTCCACTATCCGGGGGTGTTTCACAAAGAGTTAGGTTTGACTTAACTCGCACTTAAATTCGCACTTAAATTCCTAGTTGCGTGCGGTATATGACACATCATCGCATTGGTCAGATCATGCTCAGGGGACGCGCGCTATTGGGTAATCTACCAATGAGATTACGCGTTAAATACCGTACGCGCATTGGCACTTACGCAGGACTTTAAGTCAAACTTAACTCTCTGTGAAACACCCCCAGAATTCTGTAATTCAACCCTGGATCTGACCTATAACCCAGTTGCAACCCCAACCTAATAACCCCATCTCTTTGTCGAAATAAAGCACGGGTCATAGAAAATGTTGTATAAGCCTTATGTAACCCTTGTGTACAGCTCCTTGGAAAAGTTTCTTATGAAAGAAATTCGTAATATTTTCTTGGGTAAAAGAAAATGAATATTTGTTCCTAATTACGTAACAATGGAATGACCAAATCCGCCGATTTACCATTCAAATAGATTAAGCGATATCAGATTTCATACATTTTTATTTTACTTTCCTTATCATCTGTCAAACTTTGTTGGAATTTGCTGCTTTCACATAATACAATTTGTTACAAATACTAGAATCATTAGAATTTGTAACTTGTTCCGTTCATATCGTAAGACATTAGCATGAACGCTCCAAATCATGTAGTGTACCTCAAGAAGTGGGGTGCATGGGGTAAGGGGGAAATTGCCTCTCCCCAAGTTGCTTCTTAGTGATGCTCGACATATTTGTAATCTACCACATGATATTGACATGGGTTCCACCCGGTAATAAAAATGGTCGGAAGATGACCGTATGCCTATTTAATAAAGATAAAGACCACCGTAAAACATTTATAACAAGTACCTTTGACCCCCAAAATGTCCAAAAACGCCCCTGGTCGTAGACATTCCCCCCCCCCCAAAAAAAGAAGAAGAAATCTCTCTAAAAAAATCTCGATATGCCAGATTGCATTGCTCAAAGATAATGTTAGTATTATGTGAAAAGTAGGCCTAATCATTTTGCATATATTTCAGTAGGCGATGCGCTGAATTAGATTTTGGACCTATGACATGTATGATAGCACCACATGCACGGGCGCACCCCTTGTGGTTTTCTTACTGATTGATATTTAGGATCTTGTTTACTCTGAAGCTATAACTTATCTTAATAGCCAGAAGGATCTTAGCTCAAATTACCTCATGTGGTGTTAATGACCTTCTGGTCATTATTGTTGAAATCATTTAAATAAATGATATACACAAGTAAACATGATGAGGTAAATTCAGCATTGTTTGAAAAGTTTTAAAAAAAAATCCGACAGAGTAATGACATGAACGTAATAGTGAGAGTTGCCATTGCACCAGGTCCATTTGCCGAGAATGGCAGATGTTTACCACATATATACAAAAGATTTAATGAGGTGGTGATGATATAGATTTGTAGGCGATGTTCATTTGAGCTCAGTAATTACAAGAAATAACAATGACTGCATTCTTTTCGCGTAATTCGTGTATCAAACATGTATTCTTTTTTTTTTTTACCAGAATTGACGGTGGCAGTCTCTCACATTATTATGACAATTAAACAAACTTAATTTTGGCAAAGTTTTAAATAATGAATGAAAATGAACAAAAATGAACGGGAATTCTTCATTTCCACCGTTTTGTCACAAAACTCATTTGTAACGAATCATGACAAAAAGTAAGTATATAAAGTATAGTTTAAACTTGATAGAGGAATTTTAACTATTATCATCAGCAGAACAGAAAGGGAAGCGAAATTGAAAATGAAAAAAAAAAAAAAAAAACTGAGTAAGAAATTATAATAAACACAATAAAGATAATAATAATAATAATAATGACAATAATGATAATAATTTTATTTCATTTTATTTTTATTGAAATATATTTAATCAGAATAACAAGAATCGGATATAGGTACAAAATCTGCTTTACATCCTGGTCCTGAAGAGATAAAAAGGTACTAAAAAAAAATGAAAATAATGAGAATCAATCATGCTAACAATTAATATAAACAAATACAGATTAGCAGTAAAACCAATTGTTGTGAGAATAAAAAGCATTAGAAATACATGTAGCAAATAACAAAAAGAGAAACACTTTAATAATTTAAGTTAAAAAGCGGAAATTGATAATATGACCCAAAAAGTACAAATATATCATAAATAATAACAATACTACTACTAATAATAATAATGATAATTATAATAATAATAATAATAATAATAATAATAATAATAATAATAATAATAATGATAATAATAATAATGATAATAATAATAATAATGATGATGATAATAATAATAATAACAATAATGATAATAATAATAATAATAATACCCTTACCCAGGGTAGCCTCATCTGTATTATTTACAGTTCTCCCCTAGCATGCTTAGTGACCTGTAATTATAATTACCCCGACTTTATTAGGAGATGAGTAAATGAACAAAAGGGGAAAGTGAGACTTATAGAGTGAGAGGGGGTGAGGGAGAGCAAGAGAAGATAGAGAGAGGGGGAGGACAGGATATGAAAGAAATACTCAATTGTAAACCCAGGGACGGTGTTGGATACGGGGCAGCCCATATTAACGACATCCAACTAAACCTCCGAAAAGTTGTCAGGTCCGACCGACAATCCCGACATTGATTGTCGGTCTCGTGGGATGTTGCTCTCGTGGGCTGTTGGACTCCCGGGTTGGACTCACGTGGTAACCTCGCTAGTCATAAGGACCGCTATTCATAAGGACCACTTATTCATAAGGACCGCTATCCATAACGCGTGATTAAATGAATAGCGATCCTTCTAAATAGCGAGCAAACCATAGACAAATTACCTCGCTATTCATAAGGACCTCCATTCATAAGGACCACTCTTCATAACTATTCACAAGGACCGCTATTCATAATTATCGCGCGTTAAATGAATAGCGGTCCTTATGAATGATGAGCGGACCCTGGACTCACGGGCTGTCGGTTTCGTGGGTAGTTGGTTTCGTGGGCTTCCTGTCTCATTGGCTGTTGAATCAAATACAGGTTTTGTATGGTCATATTTCATAGTGATGCCAAAGCCTTTCCTTTTCATTTAATAAGCTGTAATAAAAAGTCTCTTTTACATGTTTTACGACAAGCGAGCACATTGTGTACATCTTTTTGCAAAAAAAAAGAGGCTGATGGAACTTAAAGGCTTATATTAGGAGCAAAGCTACGAGAATTACATTTATTTCTTTATTAAATTTTGAACCCTTTAAAAAGCCATTTCCACACTTTTCATAATCATATGTAATTATTGAGGGGTGACAATTTTACAAGATTTTACAAGGCATACATAAAACTTACTTTAGTACCAGTTTTTGCATATAACAATGGAATTAATAATAAACTGAAGCCTTTGACCAAATGTACCAACATTTGCAAATTCTTTGTTCAAACTTTAGAAATGTTCATCAGAAAGACAAGAAATGCAATTAAATTTGTTCCAATCTGCACCTGTATTTCACACAGTATTACTGTTATCATCATCATCATCACCATCATCATCACCATCGTCATCATCATCATCATCATCATCATCATCATCATTATTATTCTATCATATTAATCTAAAATTGTGTAAAACATTTCTCAAGTCTATTAGTATATTTTGATTACCGAGATCTCGTATTAGGTACATGATATAGTGTTACTGGACAAAACAACCAAGATATGAAAAATTTACTTGCAGAAATAGTAAAGTTCTATATGCCTTGAAAATGCCTGGAGATAATCAAAGGCATGGAACCCCAAGGCCTAGTCCAAGGCATTCGAAAAGCCAAGGCATTGGAAAACTTAAAGTCAAGGCCGAGCATCAAGGCACTTCAACACTGAACCCCACCTGGAAAATTTTGCTTAGTCCTGAAATATCGGTGGGGCTAAAAAAGGATTTATCCCCACCGATAGCACGGGACTAAGCTTAGCCCACTTTCTGTTCACATTGCATTTTACCAAAGTGGGCTAACTCCACGATAGTATGGGCTTATTTTAGCCCTGGAAATAAGCAGGGTTCGCCCCACAAAAGGTTTGGCTAAGCGCTCTGACTAGGGAGATAGAAAGAAAAAAAATAGTCCGGGGTTAAGGATAGTACTGGGTTAAAAAAATCAAGTGTAAAAAGTCTAAGGCTAAGATAATCCTGTACTATCGTGGAGTTAGCCTACTTTGGTAAAATGCAATGTGAACAGAAAGTGAACTAAGCACGCGCGTAGACACGCATAATTATCCATTGTTAGTGGGGGGGGGGGGGGGTGGAAGGTGATCTATTCATCATGCCCCCCTCCCCATTAACAAAAGAAAGTGTGTGCGTATGGTCCAGTACTATCGGTGAGGCTAAATCCTTGTTTAGCCCCACCGATAGTACAGGACTAAGCAAAAAAAAATTAATAGTAAAATAGTCCGGGGTTAAGGATAGTACTGGGTTTACCCTCAGGGCATCTTTTACGAAACCGTTAAAAGTACAAATTCGCCGACAACTCATTGAAAGAAAGAGATATGTTTCTATGTTTCTGCGCGTGCGTTATCTCTTATTGCGCTTCTTGTGAATATCACTTCTTCCAAAAGGTACCATTTATTGCATTTCTGACTTCTGCCTTCAATCACTTCTCTCTCTCTCTCTCTCTCTGTTCTCTCCACTCTCCCATATTTTTTCCTCTGGTTATGTAGCATGTACCTTGGTTTTGTGATATTTTCTGTTCTCGATTTCTCAACCCCTCTGTATACTTTCACCCCCCCCCCCCCGTCCGTCTCTCTCTCTCCCTCCCCCCCCTCTCTCTCTCCCCCGCCTGTCTCTCCCTCTCCCCTATATGTATATCTCTTTTTCCTTCCTACGTCCTCTCTAATAGCCTCGAACTATATCAGCTTCGATCCCTCTTTTTTCTTGATCTCTCTCTCTCTCTCTCTCTCTCTCTTTCTTCTTCTCCTCTTTTCTTCTCCCAATTTTGTTTGCGTTTATTAATATGCTGTTTTTTTGTTCTTTGTGCTTTGTGCTTTGTGTGTGTTTTTTTTTTTTTGGGGGGGGTGGTCTATATTTTTAAATAAATCACACGTAAATATGACTTCAAGTTATTGATAAATATTTTGAAGAAAATGCACCACTGTTCTTCACAATACATGGTTTCAAATTATGAATTCCGGCAAATTCAGTACAATTTACTTCGAATTTGAAGATAAAATTGATATAAAATAAAAAATACTGATTATGATATTTATGGACATTTATTACTGTAATTCACTTTTACCGTTTTAGCTATGAAAAAAGAGAAGATAATCAGTGAAACACATAGTTGTTAAAAACAGGTATGATATTGTTATACTAGGTGTTACAAAAAACATTTCCCACTTTTGATCCTTAATAGTTCAAGAACTATATATCAGATAACACTGATATTGATATGAGCAATAGCTGAATAGTGTACAATTTTGTTGGAGGTAATTTAAAAATGAAAGCATAAAGCAGTTTCATCAAATTCAAGATTAATTTTTAAGTTAGGGTTCAGATTTTGCTCTATTTTCAACCCTCTGTACAAAACTTTAACTTTGCACAGGGGTCAATTGGTGTGTATGGGAGTGTGTGGTTAACACCCAGACAATGGTCCTGGACAATGGCCAGGGTTTGAATGCTTTATTATTTATTCATGAGGAATTCCACTATTGTAAGCACACACTCACATGCACATCATTGGTTCCTGTGTAAAGTTCAAGTTTTGTACAGAGGGTTAAAATTTGACCAAAATCTGGAACCTAACTTTAAAATTAATCATGGATTTAATGAAACTTATTTATGCTTTCATATGCAAATCACCTCCAACTAAATTGTACACTATTCAGCTATTACTCATATCAATGACAGTGTTATCTCATATATAGTTTTCGAACTATTAAGGATCAAAAGTGGGAAACGTTTTTGTAACACCTAGTATAAAACATTCATAAAATGTACATAATAATCATCAACGACACCAAAATCATGATAACCATTTTCCCTCTCAGCTTACATTATCGAGAAAGCAATGCAACTCAATTTTACTTGAATGGAATTGAAGATAACCCATTTCAAGAGCATGGTTAAATGTTATGTATAGTTGTGCCCCCCTTCGTGTATTAAAGATAATTTCGCATTAAAAGATGACAAAATTACAAGAAATAGATATTCCAGTAAATCCCCCAGATAATTTAATCTGCCGTGTCAGGTCTCGGCTGCATAATACCTGTAATGCAAACTACGCATTATGTGACAAATGTAATTTTTAAAAATACATTGCGAATACGTCATGAATAAATAAAATGGCATACTTTAGCAAATAAACCAAGGTTATCCAGTAAGTGCTTGTTCAGTTATTAACAAAAAAACAAAAACAAAAACAAACAAAAAACAAAACAAAAAATAACCATGTGTACAGCGTGAGTCAATGCAATGGAAATCTACATTCAAGTCCCAATATTTTAAAAATCAAGTGAAATGTATTAATGGTGTGATAGCTGATAATGTCTTCTTCAATTTGATTGGCTGCTCAACAAAATAGATGACTGAGCACTGGCCATTTCTAAAAAATCATGTCAAAATCCTTTTTGCCCAAGTGTATTATTTTGTGAGTGCATTCAGCTTAAGCTTGAAGCTCTTTGACTGCAATGGAGACCATCCAACAAACCAGCCATTTCATTCAAAACTTGGTCAGAGGCAAATTCGACATGACTCCAGGAAAATTGGACAGCTGTCCATGGCCGGATTTTATTGATCAAGGTGTCAAATCAAAGGAAACATGATAGGCTATGATGTGAATATAATTTATCAAATATATAAGTATTGATTGCAACGATATAGGGTTGAATCTGTTTTTTTTTTTTAATTGACTCACACTGTGTCACTTAAATTCACTTTCATCATATTTTTGTGTTATGTTTTGATACCTCCTTGTAATTCTCGAAACTCGTTTTGTTGCAGTATTCGACACCACAAACAAAATATCTGACATCGACAATACCCAACTGGGCCCCGTTTCATAAAACTTGTTATCAATAAAAAGTTGCAATAATTGTTATTAGCTACCGAAATCCTTGAATCTGATTGACTGAGAGCGAATTTATCATAGAAATGGGGCAGTTGTTATTGATAACAAATTTTATGAAACAGGGTCCAAGAGGGATGTATAAATTAAACAAGAAGAGGTGAATATGATAAAGCGTTTAGTCCTAGGCCCTGTCTTATAAAGAGTTGCCTTTAATTTCCAATCACCTATCTCTTAAAGGAAAGATTATTTGCAATCAGTCGCAACTTTTTATGAGACGGGAACCTGCTGCTAAGTGTTTACCTTTGTGTTTAAAGAAAAGTTTGAGTTAAATATAATATGTGAGCTTTCTCGTTCTTTTATGTTATTCTGGAAGAATATCATAGCAGAAATGTCACCTGAAAGGGGTTGCTCTTCTAATGCCCTTATAATCAAAATATGACAAGAAGTAGCTGAAAAAGTTTGGACCAAACATTAATGCCACATGTGTGTGTAGTCCATATACCCATTTATGTGTGCAGTTCATGTGACTTTCAGCAAGATCGAGTCATCATTTTAATGATTCCAAAACCTCACAGTATACACCAATTCTTTAGTACTACAAGTCATAATCAACCTTTCCCAAATGCTTCCAAACAGTTTCTTTGGCAATGTAATTACATGGCCAGAATTGATCTCCTTAATGTGTCAAGTTCTTCTTGTGTGACCTGCTATAAATGTTCAATTATGCATTGTGGTTATGTGCTGGAATATTGTATAAACCCGTTCATTTAGAAATGAAATGAAAACGATATGATCATATAGACCCATGATATCGCCGTTACCAGCAGCAACACGACGAATATGAATTTGTCGATAACAATGGCTGTATCGCGCCAAGTTTGTGCAATCATTTCCGGGTCAATGTAATCATGTCGCGTGTCATCGGTATTAGTTTTCGGATTAAGATGGTGTACGTTGTTTCCATGATTACCAAGGAGTGAATTACTAGCAGGATCTGGCCTATCGGCTTCCCCTGTCGTTATTCGTGATGACTCGATGATTAAGCCGCGAGGAGGGAGCTCTCTAGATTTGTCTGATGAACTCTCGATACGCTTCGATCTGTGACGTTTCCTAATGAAATACATGAAGAAAGTGACTTCATGAATATTAAAAAACAAAACAAAATACAATTTAGGTTGAAATTTGGGGAAAGGCAAATATTCAGGGGCGATGCTAGAGGGGGTATGGGTGTTGGTGACAGTCCCATTCAAAAATTTATTTCGGCAAATTCGACGTCTGTCTGCACCTTGTCAAATTAAATTTGCCATTATTTTGAAGGGTTGGCTATTTTTCTAAAAAAATTTGAATAATCTAAAGTCACACACAAAACCCCCCCCCCAAAAAAAAAAAAAAAAAAAAAAAAAACCAGAGATGGTGCTCAGTTTAATAATTTTCCAGAAAGGGTGAAGTATTTCAACTCTTTACTGACAACTTATTTACTCCTCTCTGAGCTCACGGGACGGACTGGAGAGGGCGCTCGATGCGCTCAGAGTTACATGCTTTTGACTCCATTGCCAAATGCAAAGTGTGCTCATGTATCTTAGTTATCTACACACAATCTGAAAAAAGAGAGTGGATGTCCCGGCCATAAATCACAATGATTTCTACACAGTACGTGATTATTGATGTTCGACATGACCTTTTCCATATCTTTGAGGAATTGTCCATGAAGATTCATTTGCTTATACAAAGTATAAGAGTTCATAACGAAGTTGATTTTTTTCTCTCTCGAAGACAGATTTGAAAAATACGTATCCGGACAACTACCCCCTGGACAATTACCCCCCGGACAACCACCCCCCGGAAAACCACCCCCTGGACGACTACCCCCCTAGGACAACTGCCCCCCAGGACAACTACCCCCTAGGACAACTACCCCCCAGGACAACTACCCCCCAGGACAATTACCCCCCAGGACAACTACCCCCCAGGACAATTACCCCCCCAGGACAATTACCCCCCAGGACAATTACCCCCCGGACAACTACCCCCCGAACAACTACCCCCTGGACAGCTACCCCCGGAAAAATTGTCCTGGGGGTAATTGTCCTGGGGGTAGTTGTCCTGGGGGGTAATTGTCCTGGGGGTAGTTGTCCTGGGGGGTAATTGTCCTGGGGGTAGTTGTCCTGGGGGGTAATTGTCCTGGGGGGTAGTTGTCCTGGGGGGTAGATGTCCTGGGGGGTAGATGTCCTAGGGGGTAGTCGTCCAGGGGGTGGTTTTCCGGGGGGTAGTTGTCCGGGGGTAGTTGTCTAGGGGGTAGTTGTCCTAGAATCGAAAAATATTCGGTCCATACTTACATTGCCTTTTTCATGCAAACATGAATATTTCCCTTTCATTCAACAGTTTGTGAATGATTTTGAATGACCACCTACTGTTATCTACAGGTTCTTCGAAGAGAGAAAAAAAAAATATCCGCACACACGTCACTTACTTATAATTTGTCTGCTGTGATCTAAAGACCTCCTTGCTTTCTTGGCTGGTGTAGAATGGAAGGATTATAGGACAGAGCATGATTCTTCTAAGCAACCAAGGAACATCCGTCTGTCCGCCCATGTGGTAGATCCGAAGAACAAAGATGGCACAGAGGACTTCAGCACAGCACATGGCGATCATCACAATAAAGAAACTCACTGGCAAAATCAAGAACAATTTTAAAGATACGATATGAAAGATCGCCTTTTGTCGGAAATGTTAGTATTCACTTTCAAGAGGACATGCATCAGGAATATAATGCAATAGAGGCAGTGGCGTAGAGTGGGTCCATGCATTGAGAGGGCACTGACATCATGGGGTGTCGTGGGGGGGGGGGGGGAGGGGGGCATCGATCTTACCAGACTGATGAAGTGCGAATTAATAAGAATACCGAATAGGAGGACGTTGTGGGAAGGGGTCCGATCTTTGCTTTGCACGTTCCTTTACCCCTCTCCCTTCCTTTCTCTCTCCTTTTCTCCTGTTCTTTTCGTTTTTTTGTGATGCGAGGGGGGGGGGGGACACTTCCACCCCGTACCCATGTGGCTACGCCAATTTTGAGAGAGAAATCATAGGGAATTAAAAACAGGAAGTAGTTTAGCCAAAGCATCTTTCAACATTATTGACTGCTTTTACTTAAGCGGCGTTGATCTCAGGTTATAAACTCTATTACCAACAAGCCCATACGTACCACAATTTGAACCCCTTGGTAGAACAGCTTTGCTGCAGTGGCACATCTAAGCATGGCGATCCTTTCGGTATAATTTTGTTTCATGTATGTTATAATTTATATGTGTTTTATATCCGTTTGAAATAAAATAAAATCAAATCAAATCAAACACAAGATGATCATGAAAGTACAATATAGAATGTATCTCAGCCCTGTTTTGGTATCTAAAGGGTTAATTTAATCCATTCCGCAGCTAAGTAATATGAGTTGGTCCAATTTAGTGCAATGGACTTTACCTATAATGGACGTAGTCTCTCCACTCGGAGGCATCCTATCCGCCACAAGTTGTTGGAAGAGGATCAGCGCTAGAAGGTTACTGACAGCCAATGTCACCTTCTCACCAGACGCTGGATGAAGCCAACAAACGACCGCCATTAAGAGGGTCAGGAGAAACGCTGGGACGACGACCGTCTTGGTGTAGAACTTGGACATGCGACGTATGGTAATATTGTACTCAATCATAGACCAGGTCCGGTTGTCACAGCAGAGGACCGCGTCCTTGTTGATACCAACAGATCGTTCGAGGATCCAGACTCCGTTTCTATTGAAGATATCGATGGTGGTGTCACCTTGTTTTGAGAGCTGGAAATGAACCTGTTGGATCCAAAGTACATCAAGATGATAACAGCACTGATGGGTACTGCACATGTGTTATTTTACAGCACGTGCCTAATTAAAACGAAAGACTTTCCTCTCTAAATGGTAAGGAAATGAAATCCACTCTTTCAGGAGTCGTATTAGGGATCACTCCATTTTGGAGTGGAAATCTGTGCTAAAAATAATGGAATCCACTCTCAAAAGAGTGATTCAGAGTGTGTTTTTTTTTTATAATGTTGGAGTGGATTCAACTCCAAAACGAGGTGATCCAACTAGTTCTCTAGTTAACCCATCCAAATGATTAAGTACAAATTATTTTCTAGATCCATTAAGCCCACAAGCATAGGCGTAGCCAAGGGGCACAAAGGGGACATGCCCCATGTTTATCTGCTAAAATAAAAAGGAAGGTCATCCACGGTGTGTGAGTAACTATGTGAATCTGATGTGAGTCGCTGTTCAACAAGTATGGCCACGCCAGTGCCCTCAACATGCTCAAGGAGGGTGTTCATATTAGTTCACATTAAAAAAAAATTAGCACAATAGTCTGATCATGATAGTATCGTCTGTTTGGAGCCAGAAGGGCGTTAATTTATATACTTTAACACAGGGTTAACGCACTTCTGGCTCTCAAGAGACGGTATCATCAATCACTATTTCATCGGCAATACATCCATCATGTCAAAATACCGAAGCAGACATTTAAGAAAATCGACAGCGATCATGTATAATTACTTGGAATTGAGAGGAATATGCGCACAATAGTCTGATCATGATAGCAACATCAATGATCACTATGTCATCGGCAATACATTCATCATGTCCGTGTACTTGGAATATATGAGATACGAGAAACAGGAATATTTGATGTATACTTCTACAAGATATTTAGCCCGCATTTGTTCTTCTTGATATGAATGTTTTAAATGAGCACCTGGCAATGCTGTGGTAATAATAATTGCAGGGCCAATAGGAACACCAGTATGATGTGGCCTCCCTGGATAAATAAGACCCAATCATTATATTTTGTTTACTATTATCATTATTTGTTTACTATTATTAATTATTTGTTTACTATTATCATTATTTGTTTACTATTATCATTATTTGTTTACTATTATCATTATTTGTTTACTATTATCATTATTTGTTTACTATTTGTTTACTATTATCATTATTTGTTTACTATTATTATTATTTGTTTACTATTATCATTATTTGTTTACTATTATCATTATTTGTTTACTATTATCATTATTTGTTTACTATTATCATTATTTGTTTACTATTATCATTATTTGTTTACTATTATCATTATTTATTTACTATTATCATTATTTACCATGCTCTTCATGTATGCCCACGGTCCAATGGATATCTTGCATTCTTGAACATCGTATGGGAAGTAAGTGATATCAATAGGACAAATTGACGTCACAAAGGCGGGGAAGTACCAGTCCATGGAGCCATTGTATGATACCAGTATGAATGTTTCCTGAATACTGATAAAATCTTTCTGAGCACTGAAAAAACAACAACAACAAATACAAATCAACCAAGCTCAAAATGTCAACTATGTTTACTGATAATTTAACATTTTAAGTACAGCACGGCTTTGCCGAATAGCAAATTTGGTGACAAAGGCATGTCATTCATCATAAAAAAAATTCAAGCCAACAGATTTATAACACCCTTTGTGTGAGTTTTGTCTATCCTATTAACAAGTTGATATTGATTTCCATTTTTTCCTTCTCTTTTATTGATATCATTGATCAAATTCTGTTCTATAAGCTATTATCATAATGTTTCTGATGTTTAAAGAGGAGGGGGGGGGGGGTTGAGAAATAACCTTTAGAGTGGGTCAAAAAGCTATGCCATCTGCGGTACATTATTTGTCTCATTAAACGGGATAGAATCACGTATTAAATACCGGTCATCCGTGGTATCCCCCAAGGATGGGGCCCATTGTTATTAATGGCACACACAAGGATTTCAATTACATATCTCGGTGGTGATTACAGAAACATTATAAAGACAATTCAAGGAATATTATCTTTACAACTTGAACATTTCTAGCCTTGGTTTATTTAAAAATGAAGAAGTTTGATGAAATAAAACTTTCATTCAGACATGTTGCTTCTGTTTCCTATCCTTACAATTAATGCGCATTATGTCTTCATATGTATTCAATTTATAACCTCTGAAGACAGAGGGATTAGTACTTTGTTGATTTAATATGGAAAATGATATATAGTAATGGAAGTGTATAATCATTGCCTAATGAAACTGATATCGCCATCAAAATAAAAAAAGCTCTCCATTATGCAGGGTGTTATGGTTTCCAAGTCAAGAAAGGACAATTACGATAACGTATTAACCATATTATATTCTTACTTTTCATAGAGTGATATATCAGGTCTCCATACATCACTTGGTTTTACAGTAGTAATATTAACTCCACCGTAGTCACTGGGATCCCAGGTCAAGTTCTCATCAGTCCACATCTAAGTGAGATTGTGAGGGATAATTATAACGAGGGGTACTCGTTTTTCCGAAGGTTCGTTTTTCGTAATGTTAAGATTCGTAATTCCAAAACACGAATTGCCATACCATGCAGAGGGTTCATAATTTCGAAAATGAAATAGGGTTCATAATTCCAAACAATTGTTGCATTACTCCGAAGGTTCGTTTATCCGAAGGTTCATAATTCCTTAAATGAAAATGGTGCATAATTTAAAATTGGGAAAGGGTTCGTTATTGACAATAATTTCCCCCACAGGTTGTTTACATATAAATGGATATATTTTAGAGAGAAGAGATAGAGTCAGTGGTGGTGGAGGTGGTGTAGGTTGTTATTTCGAAACTAACATTATATATACAAGAGAAGACATGACCTAGAAGAAAATTCGTTAGAATGGATGTGGATATAAATTCAAATAAAACAATCACAAACCATATCTTCTAGGTATACATGGTATAGAGCATCCTCCATCAAAGGCCACGATTGAAGAGTTTGAAACCATGGGGTGTAATTTTGAAAATGTTTGTACTGTAACAGACAAAGTGTTAATTACAGGAGATATGAATTGTAACATGTTAACTGATAAAGAAAGTAATAAAGATGTGTGATTCTTTTCAATTTAACCATGTAATTTCAAAACCAGCTCGTATTATTCCATTTTGTAAAACATTGATTGATACTTTGTTTTTGTATCCCAGACTCTTGGTTCATTACTGTCTGGTGTTCAATCTGTTGGTATAAGTTGACCACTCTTTGATTTATGTAATCCTCAAAGAAAGGAACGTTAAATCTCGTCCTAAAATGTATTATCCGGGGCAATACAACAAAATGTAAGACTGCAACGTGCCCAGAACAGATAAGCTAGAATGATTTTAAATGTCGATAGATACACACCAACCACATTTCCATTGTGTATTGATGTTTAAATGAATCAATATTCGTGTACCTAATTATTTAAAGAAACTTATTTGCCATAAACATATAATTATCAACTAGATATGCTGCAAACAGCCCTCTTTTTGTTCCAACACCACGTAAAGAATAATATGAGGTCAACATTTTCTTACCAAGGCACAATGATTTTTGACAGACTACCTGTCCATGTCCAAACTTGTGTTTTATTTGAGTCTTTTGAGAAACAATTTAACCTGGATATGTTCTTGCCGACACCCTTTTCCCTCTTTTTTACTTCATGTATATTGCTGTAATGAGTATGATGTTGGGATGGGGGGGGGGGGGGGGGGGTAAGGAAGGGATCTGTAAATGGAAACGGATCACAAACCATTGATCCTTTGAGGTGTTTTAATGGTTTTAATAAATGTATATTCGAGTTGTGTATGTAAGACGTGATCCAATTTTATACTTGTTAATACTTTTAACAATTGTACTTTTTTATTGTTCTGAAATCATTTTACAATTTATTCTAATTGTTTTATGTAATAAAGGGCTTTCTTGCAAAGCAGTTTTTATGTACTGAAGAGACTACCCTGTATAAAGAACAACAAATAAATAAATAAGTTCTTAATCTTCGTCATTTCGAAAATTGATGTAGGGCTCTATTTCATTTTCGGAATTACGAACCTTCGGAAATACGAATATTCGAAGTAACAAACATTCGGAATTATGAACCTTCGGACAAACGAAACCATAATAACCATGTAGAACACTGATTTACAGGTATATGAAGTGCGAGAGGGGCAACCCACACTTAGGAAATCCAACAAATTCAATAGATTGATCAATTTCCCACTAAAACCGTTGTGGAATTACCCATTTACATCTTGTAAGTAGGTAATTCCACTAATGAATGTACCCCAAATTCCCTTTGGATACATTTCATAGACGAGGTTTTCATTTTTATAGAAGAACTCCTTACAATGAGTTAACGTCCACACTATTTCCTAATGGCCTATTTAAAGATCCATCTCCCCCCCCCCCCTCCCTCCCTACCTTTTCGCAAACATATTTTTATTGATCTATTGTTTAAATTCCTTTGTATACACGATGTTTTAGTAATAACTTTTTTCATGCATTCTACCATGCCTTTGTAATTGGCAAGCCTCCTGGGCATCGTCTCACGAAACCGTCATAAGCATGTTAAGTACAAGTTCGCAGACATCTCATTGAAACGCGTTTTGATCCTGCATGATAGATGCATTTTAGTGGGATGTCGTTGAACCAGGCCCCTGTGAGCCAGGGTTGCTGCGGGTGCTTTTTTTTTTTTTTTTTTTTATTTGAGGGGCTGAGGGTGCAGGGGGTGCTACAGCACCCCCATATTTTTATGGGGGAACTTGTCCCAGGCGGTAGTTAAAGCAGGGCGCAAAAATACACAAAAAAGAGAACGTTAAGAACTTATGCTTAAAAATTATTCGCCCAAATCCACAGGGTAAAGTGCATTAGAAATTGAATTTTTCTTCGGTTCAAAATCCGAAAATTTTTAAAGCTAGGTCGCTTTGCTCCCTCGCATGTATTGCTTTATTTTCGCACTCCAATATTGGCTATATAAACAGCATTTTAAAAAGGTTCAAAATGGAAGAAAAAATGTTGTTCTCATTTTTTTCTCTCTATTATTATTTTATCAGTCTCTTTTTTATCTTGCACCCCCAAAACAGTATAGAATAAGTGTATAAATTAGTATTTTTTTAAGGTTTACCATTTGAAAGAAATTGTAACTTTATGTTGCATCGGCTAAATACCTCGACTACATTCTGAATTTTCGTTAATTGAGGAAGAAGTGGGTATTAGAAGACAATTTATCAATGTTCACAACTCGAAACTGTACCGGTCGATGCAGTGCTCGCTTGCGATTTTTTTTTTGTAAGTGATATGCTTAAGAAATTGTTTTTTTTTTTAGGCTTAAAAATGCAAATGATATTACCTCTCGATCGCTTTGCTCCCTCGCTATATCGTGTAACTATGGGGAAAGGGCTTGGGATGGAGGGGGGGGGGGTTAATTTCTTTTTTCCCCCTTTTTTTTGGGCCAATGTTGTCCTCATTTTTTTCTCTCTATTATTATTTTATCAGTCTCTTTTTTATCTTGCGCCCCCACTCTCGCACTCTCGCACTCTCGCACAAACAATTATTGTGACAACACATTTTGTAACGTTATGCACGAATTTCCTTCCTCATTTCCACGTACAAGTAACTACAATAATGTAAATTGTGTATATTGCAGCGTTGAAAAAAAAATCGAATTCATTTGATTCAAATCGATTTATAGCCTTTACTGTTGTTCCTGTACAAAATAAATACATAAACTCTCACTTGGATGAGTTTTTCAGCCATAACATAAAAAAATCAAATATTGATTAACAAAATCAACAACTAATTTTCTCATGTATTTCTTTGTTTTGTACTGAAATTGGTGATTTTCTTTATAAAAATCACGGCGAATGAAAGTTGATTTCAATCATGCTAACCCTAGTGCATTGGTTTCCAGAATGACCTACAAACAATAAATGTTATATTTGCAGGTACAGTTGACTTCAGGGTCTGCACCCCCCCCCCCCCCCCCCCCCCTCGCCGAAGTGTTAGCTTTGCAAACGACTTAGCGAAACAATGTTTAATAATGTCAGAGGTGTATCTACGGGGGACGGGGCGCATGTGCCCCAGGCAACACTTGAAGAGGGGCTAAAAACGCAACAGAGAGAAAGAAATAGAGGAGAAAACGAGGAAAATTGCGATCATTCTGGATTTTACGTCCCCAATCCGCAGGGTAAATGCATAAGAAATACTTTTTGGTGAGGGTTTTTTTTTTCTGAAGCTCGGTCAGTTTGCTTCATCGCATAGTGATGCTCCAAGATCTCGTTATTTTGATCACCAGTATAGGATAATTATAGTGTTTTTGAAGGGCTCATGATTGATGAATAATTCTCGTTGCTTTGCTCGCTATCATGTAAGTTTCATCATTCTCTGGCTAAATAGAGTGCCCCAATCTTTAGGATTAAGTGTATAAAATCGCCTTTGCAAAGGTTCTTCACTTCAAATAAATGTCAACTTTCGGTTGTCTTCCTAAATTCCTCGACTATTTCTTAATGGTTTCCATTTCCATACGCCCCATATGAGAAATTGCATAAGAAACTGCGCTTTGTGGGTGAGAAATGCAACCATAAAAAAAAATCTACCGCTCGGTCGCTTTGTTCTTTCGCTTGTACAATGACATGGATGACTTGTGGGTGGGTGGGTGGGTGGGGGGGGGGGGGGGGTGGGGGGGGGGGGTAGGGGTGCAACTTCATTGTTTGCCCCAGTCGCCATAATTCCTAGATAAGTAACTGAATTTAAAAAAAAAAAATCTGCTCACAGCACCCCCAGTAAAAAATTCGTTACAAGGGGCCTGCGTTGAACTTGTAGTTATGACGGTTTCGTGAAACGATGCCCGGATGGATATAATGCATTCAGGCACGTGGGCCTCTAAAAATGACAGTCGGAATAATTGCATTCTTTCATCATGCAGAAATACATACTCTGTCAGTCTAGTTTTAATTGCAAATCAGAGGCAAGAGTGAATTAAGGAAAAATCTATTCAAATCATATATCTTTTTACTTCATTACATTACACTAATTTCAAACGTCACACTGAAAATATAATCAGTTTATTTCATTTCTATGAACACACTTTGAAAACACGGTTATAATTAGAATGAACAAAAATATTATCTTACCATTCGCATGAAATTGAGAAGCATAATCTGCTGATGAGCCTCATCCTAGAGAGAGAGAGAGAAAGAGAGACAGAGTTATGAACATACATTCAGAGAGCTGAATTAAACGCCAGCCCTGCCTTTACACAAGGAGAAGGTAATTCTCAGTACCTACAGGGATGAAGGAATCACTGAATGGCCTACAGCGACTAAAATATGTTAAAGACCATATGATTGTCCCCCATCCAAGTTGTAAAGCTCTTCTAAAGGACAATGGAAAGCCTACCTATCATTGTTTGAATCTTCAAAAGAAGTTTTAAAACTGGAAAAAGCTAGGATGGGACTGCAGTGAATGATTGAGGCAAGAAAAGTAAACTAGAAGATATCTGATACGAAGAAATCCTTACAAAAATGAAGGGGAATGTTTTAAATATGTAAGAGGGACATAGCTTTTGGGCTATCGCTACCGGCCGCAGGCTACGCTGACGTCTGGGCGCAGCTAGCTGAGGACTGTACGTCAGTTACACCCTTATTTTTTTTTCTTCACCATAACCCCCTGACTGCTGCCCCGAACATCTAACATCTCATTTGACTTATTAATTATGATTAATTATTTATTAATGATTGGCGTATTACGTAATCCGAACCTGATTTCTATGGGCAGTACAATAGGCCTTTGAAATTGCCCTTAAGTTTATTTTTCGAAAGTAGTTTTTATCGTGTTTCATAATGATTTCAGAAAAAATTGAAAAAAGTTATCATTGTTAGTAAGACCTTGTATTCTAACCCCCCCCCCCCCACCAAAAAAAAAAAAAAAGAAAAAGAAAAAAAAAAGAGAAAGAAAGAAAGAAAGAGAAAGAAAGAAAGAAAGAAAGAAAGAAAAGAAAAGAAAAGAATCCACAACGGGCGAGGGATGCAGGAGTGCAATTAATGAAGGATTTACTCTCTTTTCCTGTACCACCTCATTTTAAAGGGAAGGTTGAGTTTTGGGAAACGTAAAAAATCATTTATGAGCTTTCTAATTGTTTTTATGTTAGTTTTAAATATTATCATAGTAGAAATGTCCCCTGGAAATGATTGCTCTTCAAATGCCCTCACATTCAAACTATGACAAGAAACAGCTGAAATGTTCGGGCCGAACATTTGTATGTAGTCCCATATACACCTTTCTGTGTGCAGTGCATGTGACTCTCAGCAAGACTGAGTCAATTTCTTATCATTTTGGTGATTCCAAGACCTTACAGCATACACCAATTCTTATGTGTTACATAATAAACCTTTCCCAATTGCTTTAAGACAGTTTCTTTCACAATTCATTCTCATGACCAGAACTCAATTTTATCTTTAAATACTGCAAAGCTTACAAAAGTCCCGACAGTAAAGCAGAATAAGCCCCCTTTTAGCTGCAAGAGGCGCCTCTTTCATTTGGCCAAATTAAATCTCTCTATCATATTTTCACGAAGACGGTAATACTACTTTATCTTAAGATTTCTGTGCTTAATCCAATGACCTTTCCCTTCCTGGATCAAATGACCCGAATTCGAGAAGTAGGTTTAATTCAACCCTTGGTCTAAACCATGCTATAAATCTCCATCTTGGACTAAAATGAGCGGAAATAAAAGCATATAAGCATACTGTAGCCCACTCAATGGACATTAAGGAGGCGCGTACTAGGCTAATGGAGATTTAACCCTTTCATGACAGGAATTATTCAAGGGCTAAATTGATCAGAATCAAAAGGTATTGAGCCAAACCACAAAATGTGATCAATTGTCTTGAAAGGGTTAAATCGTGATACCTTAGTTATACCCCTGCACACCGACTAGACAGAATGAAAAAATGTATTACCTGGAGTGGCCAACAATTGGTCGTAGGCCAGGAGCCTGTCCCGAAATAGTTTTCATTTCAGGGGATCTGACATCCCCTTCCCGATGGACAATTTTGTTAGTTTTTATATTTTTGGAAATCAATGTACATCCATAGCTCTTCCTTCTGACAAAATCTGGTCACTTGGCTTCAAGGGGAAAATTTACCCCAATTTTTAGGGGCTGTATGACAACCCATCCCGACGGAAATTTTTGTCAGTTTTGTGTGTTTTGTAATGTCCAGTCATACTGCTTCCTACAGACAAAGTTTGGTGCATGGGGGAGATGAGGTGAAATCGACCCGACTTTGGGGTCTCTTTGGGGGGCTCTAGGGGCTAAACCCGGCAGCTATGGTCAGGCTGACAACCTTTTTTGTCAGTGACTTAGATGATCTAAGTAACTTTACGGGGTCAAATCTTATGGGTAAAATGGGGTGACTATTTCGGGACAGGCTCCCAGACTATCGGTTTGGAGTCGGTTTGGCGATGTGACTAATACCCGAGTCACACCAACCAGACCGACAAGTGACCGAGCAAGAAATTATATTTTCCTGAATGGCCAAGAGTCGATCAGTTGGGAATCGGTGTGGAGTCGGTTTGGTGGTGTGACTGATGCATTAGGTATCATACTGCCAATCCCACTCCAAAACGACTGCAAACCGACCGATTTTTAATTGCCGATTCAAAGTTAACCATTTTTTCCACGGTCTGCCATATATTGTCGGTCTCGTTGCCGTGACTGATTAGATGAATGAATTTATTTCATAATACTGCAGAAATCTGCCATGAACATTACAAATGAAGGTATACATAGTTCAAATATCGAATACAGATATCATAATCAATAACAATTTCAATGTAATCAGGAGTGAAAATTACGTTAGTCAATAGAAAAGGCAGTATCATGGGAGAAACTAAGGAAAAACACAATTAAGTAAAATTACAACCTATGTAATTATGTAAACAAATAGATATGGCAGTAAAGAGACGAGACAAGATATGAGTAAAAAAAAACAATTAAACACACATTAACATCACTAAGACATCAAAATAAAAAAATAAGCTTATATGAGTAGTTAATTTCAGCTTAATGGGTTAATAGTAGAAGAAACTCCAGATACACATCATAGTGAGTATGTGTAAGTATGATCAAAAGGATGTCTTGAAGGAAGGGTTTTGTTTTCGTTATGTTTAGACACAGGCAAAAAAGCAAATACAATGTCACTGGCTTCCTGTAAGACATCGAATAGTTTTTAAATTACTTTTGTTGGTCTTCAAATCTCTTTATAAGCAGGCACCTCAATATCTACATGATTGTTTGACCCTATACACCCCTCGCAGGAATGTGCGATCCTCCAGCGACCCACTCCGTCTTACATATAATATCACACGGAAACTTGCTGGAGATAGGACCTTCACAATAACTGCATCAAAATATTGGAATAGGTTACCTTTAACACTTAGGCAATCACCATCTGTCTCTTCATTCAAAAAGGGACTCAAACATTTCTTTTTTCTAATCCAGATTTTTAGGCTTGTTCGTTTTTAATCTTTTTTTTCTTGTTGTAAGCGCTTTGGGCCATCTCGGGAAAAGCGCAGTATATAAATAATAATAATAATAATAATAATTAGATAATGTTTAAGATTTCTTCTAAAAGATTTAAGAGAGGAAGCTTGCTTTAGATTTGAATCAAGATGATTCCAGTAAAAGGGCCCATTGTAAATTAATGTTTTCTGGGCAAGATGACTACAAAGAAGTGGTAGATTAAAGAAAGAGGATTGACTTGTAGAATGCCTATGCACTCCATTATTCGTTTTGAACATTGATTGTAATACCTGAAGAAATTCATGAATACGCGCTTGATACAAATCGTTTAGTTTCAACACTTTATTTTCAAAGAATAATATTTTAGATGGAGCTAATCTAGGCTTTTTCAAAACTATTCTCAACACCCGTTTTTGTATAACTGAGTCTATCCAATTGAGACTTAGTAGAGTTGTCCCAAGCAAGAATACCATAATTTCTATAGGGTAGAACCAGAGTGGAATACAACAACAGTAATACATATTACATATGAGGGAAACAAGGATTTCAATTTTGTTTATAATACCAACATTTCTAGAGGGTAATTTGTTTAGATACACAGTGTGTGGTTTCCAAGATAACTGGGGCATAAACTGTGGTATAAATTCGGGCCAAAGAGGGCCCATAACTCACGAAGCCAATGAGTTCCTTTGGAAGCAACCTGAAAAAGACTTCTGATGTGGTGGAGTGGTTCTTGACAGGTCTCACCGAGGTCGGACCGTAGTTCGTCAGCAGGTCTGAGACAAGCTGCTTCTCGTACCAGTCATCAAATGTCGACGTCGCTGGTGTATACAGAGATACAAAGAGAGAGAGAGAGAGAGAGAGAGAGAGAGAGAGAGAGAGAGAGAGAGAGAAACTCATTTTATAAGCATCACCTCCGAAATACGCATTATATAAAAAGCATTATTAACTATTGTTACTGTAATTATCATAATCACTGTAATCATAATTTTATTACAATAATATCATAATACGTGATAGGATAAACAATATAGATTCTTATGTAATTCTACTATGAAATAAAAAATACACAGAGTACTTATCGTTACGAGGGATTTATCTTACTATAATGGGTACCAATCGCTCTGAAAACTAGGTCATTTCAAGGACTGATTAGCTCGATACATTACATTTTCTCTACACGTTTCACCTTTTCCCCATTTCAACACCCCCTCCCCCCCCCCCCCCTCTCTCTCTCTCTTCCTCTCGCTCTCTCGCTCTTTATTCACTCTAATCTACTCTACTCTACTCATGATACTAATAACATATCTGTAAAGGGCTTAGAGTCTTCAAAGATGTATTAAGCATGATATAAAAATAGAACGTTATTACTATTATCGTCCTTACTATCATTTTCCATTTGTACACTCATCATGCTCGTTGCCCCGTGGATTTCATTTTGACTTGTTTGGTTTAATGCTTCCAGTAAAGTGTGTACATGCAGCCCTCAATTATATCAGATATAAAAAGAAATCGCACGCTTGTTGGAAATGCGCATTACTGATTTTATCAAAATACAATTATTGGTTTCTGATGATAGGATATGCCTGCTCTTCCTTCGAGCAAACCATTATCGTACAATTGAACTTTAGTATGATCTCTATTATATATTCCATCCCAGCTCTTTTCTAGAAAGAGAGAGGAATTTTATAAGCCGCCCCCCCATCTTTAAACACGTTTTTATTTCGGCAAAATAGCAAAAACTTTCAACGCTGTCGACAAAATCACAAAAGCCTTTCTTTGCCATATTGAGAAGGCACTTCAGGAATTCAGTATTCAGAATTCAGAATTCGAGGGTGAGGCGATTTTATGATGACCCTCCCCCATGGAATGTGGTCCATAGACGCCCCTGTTCATTATGTGTATCTCTCTCTCTCTCTCTCTCTCTCCTCCCCCCCCCCCCACCATGGTCCACGATCACTTTCGCTTCCCCCATTTCTCTGTTTACACACTCTCTTGATAAATACTTTCATTGATCCACGTCCAAATGCAATTATTATTAAATGACTGGAGCCACTCGACATATCTCTCGTAGTATACATGTACATGTATATGCGTTGCAGTGACTCGGAATACCCATTAACAGAATAATGAGTTTATTCTAATCTCTTGCGTTTCATTTGGACCTATCTATATTATTTGTTTTAGTCACATGCCATTTTACACCAGCCCTCTCTCCCTTCCCCCCCCCCCCCACACCAATGGCGTAGATACGTGGGCGCTTGCCACCCCCCAAAGGGAATACTGAAAGGAGACTAGGGAGAGAGAGAGAGAGAGAGAGAGAGAGAGAGAAAGGAGACTAGAGAGAGAGAGAGAAAGAGAGAGAGAGAGAGAAAGAAGAAAGAGGGGGAAACATGAAAAGAAGATTTGACCCCTCTTCCCTTAGCAGTTCATTTCATCTACCCAAAGAGGGGTGTCCCCGATAGCACAGGTGCCCTCTCAATGACTGGGTCTTACCTAATACCTTCATCCGTCTTACCTCTACCATGCTTAACAACCTGTGTGTCTAAATCTTAGTTTATACCTATAACTTTAGTTCCAATTTTCTCTCTCTTTCTCTGTCTGTCTGTCTGTCTGTCTGTCTGTCTGTCTGTCTCTCTCTCTCTCTCTGTCTAAATCTTAGTTTATCCCTCTAACTTCAATTCCCATTTTCTCTCTCTTTCTCTGTCTGTCTGTCTGTCTCTCTCTCTCTCTCTACGTCTAAATCTTAGTTTATCCCTATAACTTCAGTTCCCATTTTCTCTCTCTCTCTCTCTCTCTATCTCTCTCTCTCTCTCTCCCATCCAAAATAAGCTGAGACACAAATACTGTCTCCCAGTATAACTCAAAATGATAAAGAATCTATGAAGTAGATCAAAAAGAACAGACAGACAACTTGCGATGAAGACAATTCGACGGACCCTCATCTTTCTGTCTATGTACAGCAGATCACAGAGAGCAGACAGACAACTTGCGATGAAGACAAATCGACGGACTGTCATGTTCGTTATCTAGATGACCGCTGTGTGCTCTCTACTCTAACCCCACACGCAGTCCAATATAGAGTTACTTTCTAATTAATGCCATTTGACATTTAATATTTGCGGTGACGCTGCTTACTCTAGGTTCCTCATTCTTGTTAAATCTTTTCCTCACTGTGGAACAGAGCGTATACAAGCAGACACGAGAATTATTTTCCCACAACAAAAATCAGCAAAGAATTATATTATCATCGAACTAACGGGTCAGTTCTTTCTTATTATTACCACCACAGTAGATACTACTAATGTAGTCTTATCATTCAATATTTCCTGATAGTATTTTGTTATTGATACTCTCGTTCTAATTGGCCTGAAAGAAGACTATATGATCATGACATTAGTTTTTAAAGTCTCCTTGAAAACAGCAAATATGTTTGTTTGTTTTTTTAACAGATGAATTATGCAGCATAATAAAGAAAAAAACAACAGCAGTATAGTGTGTAGTGCTGTTTTAAATGCAATTATTGAGTGAACAGTCATTTCATTGCATTCAAGCATTTTCTATATAGCTCAGGGCTGATGTGTGTATAAGTGAGGTAAATTACATTGCCTCCTTGGTTATTTATTTTGCTTAAAACGGGCAGTCGAGCTGATGGCAAATGTTTAGTGTTTCGACGCAGTAGGTAATTTGATGCTATACATGCATTTACACTGCTTAATTTCCATGTATGATTTGGTATCCCCCCCCCCCCCCCGTGAAATAGGTTTGTGTCGGTATACAGGAAGATACATGTATTATACAATTCTAAGGTGCTTTGAATTTTTATTCTTCAAACTAGAATCAAAATTCATAAATAACGATAATACAAGAAGCAAATAAGAAGAACATGTTAGATCAGTAACACAATTGACCGTTGTAGGGTCTTGCCTAGGCTATGTCCCACATTAGGATTATATATGTATACGATACAAAGTGGCAAACAAGACAATGAATCATGAAGTTCATAATTGAGGCAGTGGAAGAAGTCGAAGCATTATCTCCATTTTTTTTTTCATGACGATGGAATGAAACTAAAGAAACTATTCATATCATTCACAGAGGTGTCGTGGTCTAGTGGATACGTCACCCGACTGTGGATCTCATGGTTAGCGGCACTAATGTCCTTTAGCAAGACATTAATCTACATTTGCCAGTCTTCACCCAGGTGTACCTGATAGGAAATTATTTCCTTGAATACTTTCAGTGCCCTATAGGGCAGCTGGGATAAAGCCTGGGGGTGTTTCATAAAGCTGTTCGTGAAGTTACGCATGACTTTACGAACGACTTGAATATGAAGTGCCAGATAGGATGCCCAAAGTGTTTCCTGATGATTTAACAAAGTGTGACTGTATTTCCAATAACCTCAATTAAATTATGGCTAAAAGTATACTTTGCATCAAAAATGTTTGTTATTATAAGAACGTTAATCTACATCTGCACAGTTCAACTTTATTCGATGCAATTAAAAATGATTGAGCATCCCATTTGGCTTGTCATATGTAAGTCATTCGTAAAGTCATGCGTAACTTTACGAACAGCTTTATGAAACACCCCCAGGGTAATAATAAGTTTGTAGGAGACTTGAGCATCCCCTACAATGGATACTTACGCAATATTAATTTAGCTAATATTATTACCATTGTTACCACAGTTTTATACAGCATTTTAGCAGTATAGTATGCACAGCTAAAGGGCCATATGAGCCTTTGTAAAAAGAAGAAGAAGAAGAAGAAGAAGAAGAAGAAGAAGAAGAAGAAGAAGAAGAAGAAGAAGAAGAAGAAGAAGAAGAAGAAGAAGAAGAAGAAGAAGAAGAAGAAGAAGAAGAAGAAGAAGAAGAAGAAGAAGAAGAAGAAGAAGAAGAAGAAGAAGAAGAAGAAGAAGAAGAAGAACGTAGAAAAATAAGAAAAACTAAGAAAAATCTTAAATTGCCAATGCGGTGAATCGATTGTGACGTGTTCACGGTCAACTCTCCCATATGTCATACACCGAAATTATCATTAAATTCCGGTTTTCTCCTGGGCGCCTATTCCCTTGCAGCAGTACTCATAATCTATTGTAGATAGAACGTTGTCAGAGGTAATCAAAAAAGAAACAGATACTTCAAAGTTAAACATTTTGAAAAATTTGCATTTTCGTTGTTTTTTTTTTGTTTTTTTTTTGTTTTGTTTTTGTGCTGGAGAGAATGGGAAAGTTGACTGACTCTGATTTTCTGCTTTCACACAAACCGAATTATTACAAATGCTGGATCGCCCTTTAAAGTTGAGTTCTGGGGGCATTTCATGAAAGGACTTGTCAGATATTTTATCCGACAAATTTGCTCTCAGCCAATCAGATGCAAGGATTTCAGTAGCTTATAACAGTTGTCGGATAAAATATCCGACAACTTCCTTTCATGAAACGCTCCCCTTAATTCTCAAAATGATACGAAAGTGATTCAATCTTGCTGAATGTCACATGCACTGCACAAAGAATTCGTGTATGGGACCACACACATCATGTGTTAATTTCATTTGAGAGCAATTCTCTTCAAAGGTCATTTCTTCTATGATATTCCGACATAAAAGGAATGAGAAGTCTCACAAATTATTTTCACCCTTTATCAGGGGAGCGTTTCATGAAAGGAAGTTGTCGGATATTTTATCCGACAACTGTTATAAGCTACTGAAATCCTTGCATCTGATTGGCTGAGAGCAAATTTGTCTGTAAAAATCACTGACAAAACGCTTGATGAAACGCTCCCCAGAACTGAACCTTCTCTTTAAGAATAACAAATCAATGACACTTCTAGAAATGATAATATGAAAGACCACGCCCACTAATAGACTGACAATTACGAGGTGGGAATGGAGAGAGAGAGAGAGAGAGAGAGAGGGGGGGGGGGCTACAAAGAATGGTGACACGACATTTGCTCCTGCGACGTTTGCTCCTCCGTCCATATCTCGAAAGGTCAAAGGTTAAGGTCAAGGTCATGATTTGGTTTTTTGTTCAGGACAATATGAAGATTAGGATTAGGGTTAGGGTTAGGGTTAGGGTTAGGTTTAGGTTTAGGATTAACATGGCAAAGTTAGACCGGAGCAATTGTCGCAGGAGCAAATGTCATGGAACCACAAAGAATATGTTCGGATATATCAAGGGAGAGATACATGATAGAGTGGACGATATATATATAAATATATATATATATATATATATATATATATATATATATAGAGAGAGATAAAGAGCACAGAAACTTATGGTATATAATTACAAAATTATCCCAAATTATTGTTTCTGTGGCCCTTTGAATAATAGATTAACGTTTACTAGTTAAAAAAATTAAAAAGGTCAACGTGAGCATGCAACAATTTTGCAACGTTTGAAACACCATAACTGGAACGTTTCAGGAAAATAATATTCAGTGTGTTTTCAGAGAGACATGTCCATGGTTTTGTATTTATTTGCTTTCTTATGACTACAGTGATTACAACTCTCAAAATTCAGAACTTTCATACTGCCTGTCCGATTTCGTTCAAACTTTTACCAATCTGTTTCTCTGATTTATCTGCTTTCTGCTAAAGCAACTTTCTATTAGCATGGTAAGGTTGGATAATCCTTTAGGCCTGAATTCACAAAGGAGGTCTGGTTTAAACCATGGTTTAAACCCCCTCCTGGGTTTTTTAAGCGTACGTGCGCACGGAGTCCGATCCAATCATATATTTCCTTTGAGCGCGCGCTTGGGCAGAGTGCGCTTATTTACGCTTATTTTAGTACGCTTACGAAGGTTTAAAACTTACCCATGGTTTAAACCTCCTTTGTGAATTCGGGCCTTAACGTCCCGTACTTCCATTCCGTGACAAGCTATATAGTATCAAAGACAGGTGCAATAATATAACTACAAATACCTAAAGATAGCAAACCTGAAATTTCCGGGTCAAATAGGTTTACAAAAAATCCACTCACATGGTTTGATTTTAGGCCTTATACGTTTCCATGGATACATTACCTTTTATCGGTCAAAGTAGATCCCAGAACATAAATAGCCAAATCATTTCTACCCAAAGCCCCCCCCCCCCCCCCCCCCCCAGTATACCCAAATCTACACCATCTAGAATATCTAACAAACACAAGCGGTAAGTTCTGTATGAGTGTCACACGATCACAAAAAAAAAAAAGCAGCAAAGTTTACTCACCATTTAAACTATGCGTGAATAGGAGGAGTAAAGTGGTGGAAAAGAGCAGCACCAGTAGGCACATCTTTCGTGCTGTAATCATCACAGGATACCGACAAGCAAACTGCATTTTTGTTCAGTATTTCCCTTATAAACTACCCGCGGTCTCGTCATTTATGAATCAGTTTTTTTCCCTGCGTCCTTGCATGTTGGTATCTGCAGCACGTATGAAGGCCTTCTAAAGATAATAAAACGATTTCGCTAACTTGGCTACTCTCAACATGTCCAACGCACAGCATAATTCACTTGCCAAAATGTCTTGCTGGAATAAGTAATTAGCGAGCGGGGTTATACCACGGACCTGCTTCTGTAATGACAGTGACGCCAGCAGGACGATTACATGCAGGCGAATCAACGTCGACTTGCTCATGATATCAGCTATACAGTGAGAAGTAATGAGCTACTATTATTATTATTATCTACTTCAAACCAATTGTCATAGCAATCATTATTTCTTATCGGACTTCATCATATTCATTGAAGGCCCTGTCTAAAGAGTGCAAGAGTCTCCTGACCATTATATCGGAAATACAGAGTAATAATATTTATTATTTAGTAATAAATACTCGTATAAGATGATGTTAACCTAAAATCGACTTGGTAAAGTTTTAACAAGGCACTTAAACAAGGCATACAAAGTAAGCTTGAATGAAAAGAAAATGTAACTTTATTACTTATCAAGTATATGAAATATTTGCCCTCTCTTATTCGTTTATTGCTTCATTTTTAAATGAGTGAAAGTATAAGTATCTAGCTACCTATAGAGTAACTAAGAAATACGATGTTAATCCATGGGACACCCCACTAGCTTTAAAGGTCTTCTTTAACTTTCTTTAGAAATACACGTGGTTCAGAAGCAATAAGTTATCATTAAATGGGGGGGGGGGGGGGGTGAACTATATACACTTCAAAAATCAATGATCAAGAAATAATAACCCAACCTATTTTCATATTCTTATTGATAATACGAGAATTGAACAGAAAAAAATTATTAAGTGTTTAATATGTGTTATCGTCGATAAAAGTTAAAACCTGAAGTGGAATTGGCATATTGCTATTAAAGCTGTGACTTCTGTATCACGTGGAAATGGAATATTGTACAAACTAAGATCATACTTTCCTCGCTGTATGCTATTCAATATCTATAATTCTAATATATTGATTTCCATTTCATACTTTAATATTCCATGAAAACTAAAATCAACTCATTACTTCTCCTTTAAAATCAATGAAAGAAAATAAATGTTAATTTGAGTTGAAAAAAAAAATAGAAAAAGAGCTGTCTTTATAATTATTTGTACGAACACGGGTTACCTGTCATATGCGAACCCATTGTTCTACCAGCTCCCTACCTCTTCAAATGTGCATTTTAGAAAATTAGCGTAACTTTGTATTCGTACAAACCGAAGTATTGTTATTCTGACTGACAATTACTTAACAATTAACTTAACTTAACAATGGTAAACGTAGATGATTTATCTTTCTGATGATAACGGAAAGATACACAGAATCACATTGAATATTGAAGACTACGAATAAACAATATCTGCGCAACAAATTTAGTATAACTTGTATAATACAGCAGTTGAAAAACATGGATATACGGTACACTGTGCTTTTCAGTAAATAAGATCGACTAGTTTTTTGGCATTTCGTATTCATTTTCTCTACCGTCTTCATATATCCTTGATTATCTCTTCCAATGGACTGTGATGTCTTTTCCACTTTCCATAATCAGAGTGATGTGAAACTGTACTAAGACGAGAGAATCGAAAAAGCATTTCAATCACCCCATCATCTCTCTCTCTCTTTCTCTCTCTCTCTCTCTCTCTCTCTCTCTCTCTCTCTCTCTATTCCTTCGAATCCAGATTCAGTCATGTAATAGTATACGGATAGAAATCTGCAATCCCAAATCTAATTGCGCAATGAATCAACATGGAAAGGTTTTGAATGTACGGCTTAATAAGCAGTTCCGATTTCGTGAAATAGTGGAAGACAGGGGCGTCGATTATGGGGTGGCAGGTGGGGCAGTTACCCCCCCCCCCGCGAAAATATTGGGAGGGCAAACATATCGTTTTGCCCCACCACATATATCCGGAGGAAAATGTTAATAGAATAAGGAAAAATGATGCAAAACTCTGGAAATGAAACCTTCCAAACAATGAATTACAGAAAGGTATTACACGATCAGACTTCAATTTCGCAGCGTGCTCTGCGCGCAAATTCTCTAAGTTTCCCTGCTTCACGTAACTGTGGAGATTAATTGATAGACTTAAGAAGTAATTAAGAGGCGTTAAAAAACATGAAGGGTACTATTAGGCTGTCTTGCCCCCCTCCCCCCATCCGAAAAACGGATCGACGCCCCTGATGGAAGACGATACACTTCTCTCCCTCCTTCCCTCCCTCTCTCATTCTTGCTTCTCCTCTTGTTCTATCTCTCTTCCTCGCTACATCTCGGTGCGTCTGACCCCTCTCTATCTTTACCTCTTTATAATTTTCTTTCTCTATATATTTTTAACTCTATCAGTGTCTATATTACTTTTTATTTTCTTTATTACGTATTAATTAATCTCCACTCAAATCTTACATTTATCTAGATGAGTTCCTTCAATATGCAATTGTGTTTTATAAACACACAATTTAAGGGTAATCGCTTTTTACACGTGTACATTTTCTTTACACACATCAGGGGAGCGTTTCATGAAAGGAAGTTGTCGGATATTTTATCCGACAACTGTTATAAGCTACTGAAATCCTTGCATCTGATTGGCTGAGAGCAAATTTGTCGGATAAAATATCTGACAAGTCCTTTCATGAAACGCCCCCCCCCCCCAGGGTTTCCTTATCAGGATGTACCCATTATCTACTCTGATGAAAGTAAATTGATTTTTTTTTTTTGGGGGGGGAGGGGGGGGGGGTTAAGATAGGAACTCGTTTTAAGTAATAAAGAGGAATATAGTGCTTTTTTATGTATTCGTATTTATGTAGGGCTAATACGGGCCTTTTGGTCATTGTTGGTTCGGTCAGCTTATTTCTCCATTTATTAAGAGAGGTCATATAATGTTAAACTATCCTGAACTATACTGAACTATCTAAAAGAAAATAAAAAATATTGATGTTTTTAAAGCAGGAAATGAGCTTGTTTTATCAGGTGTACACGTATATGGATAATACATGTATATAGACGAGGTGGATTATTAATCGACCGGATCGTTTCCGCTTTAATTGGCGGGCCAGTGAGGGGAAATCGAAGAGACATGCGGTGGCTAAAAGGCCTGAGATGATGATGTCTTTTGCAATGCTTTGGTCATATGATAGTCAGCAACGTGCCATTTAATTTCTTTTTAATCACTTTACTCTATCTATTTTCTGGGGCGGGGTGTTTCACAAAGAGTTAAGTTGGACTTAGAGTCCTGCGTAAAAGCGCCAATGCGCATCCGGTATTTAACGCGCAATCTCATTGATAGACTTCCCAATAGCGTGTCCCCTGAGCATGATCTGACCACTGCGGTGATGCGTAAAATACAGCACGCAACTAGGAATTTAAGTGCGACTTTAAGTCCAACTTAACTCTTTGTTAAACACCCCCGTGGGTTGGTTATGCATTCACTATAAGTCAGGGGCGGATACAGGATTTACAGAAGAAGAAGGGGCTAAATTTTTCCATACATATAATTTCGGAAATAACAATAAATTAGAAAGCTTTACAATAAACATGATAAAGATGGTTCAAGTGTTGGCAATTGCAATGAATTTTTTTTTTAATTGATTAAACAAAATTCTAAAGGAATCCAATTAAATAGAGACAAAATAACATACATGATATCTTCCAAGACGAAAGAAGCTGAAAAATGTAATGAGCAGGTAATACAACGACAAGGAGCTGTTACTCATTAACAGTAGAAATCGTAGCTCCATATGTGCTTTTCAGTGATTCTGTTGACGTCGCCGTATATTTTGCTGTTTTGAAGAATAAAATAACGCAAACTCTCTCTCTCTCTCTCACACACTCACCCACACACACACACACACACACACAAATGACTGCATGATAACAACATCAGAACAGCGTTTAGCCTTTTCTCTTAAAGTGTATATTTCTATTCCTGGAAATAATCAAGGGTACCTTTAAACGGCTGTGATCTTCGTATAGCGCGTGCTACAAACCCAAATTTTGTTCTGTCGTCATGGTTGCGGCATAGGGCGTTTAAATTGTCTCATTATGATGTCGTCAATTGAACATGATCTAATAAAGGTAACGAATTGGTGATGGTGTTTGTTTAAATTAGTAAAAAAAAGGGGCGAGGAATTGTTTTAAGGCGAACATGGCGAAACGAGGGGAACAAGGCTGAAAGGAAAAAGGAAAGCTCTCGGTTTTGGTGCGAGAGTGTGATCAGGGGAGTGAAAGAAAACGAGGGAAATGGTGCAATGAACATGATAAAGAGCGAGACTAAGAGAGAACAGAGAGAGAGAGAGAGAGAGAGAAGAGGAGAAAGCGAATGTTAATGGTTAATAATAATAATAATAATAATAATAATAATAATAATAATAATAATAATAATAATAATAATAATAATAATAATAATAATAATAATAATAATAATAATAATAATAATAATAATACATAACATTTATTAACATGAAGGGGTTTACGGTTCACCATGTGGTTAGTCCTGAAAAGGACTGTTGGGTTAAGAGGAGGAGAAATAGAGAGGGGAGGAGGAGAAGTGGAAAGGTGAGAAAGATGGAGCGAGAGAGTAGAGTATTCTTTCTTGAAATTGGGTGAAGTCCTGAGAAGGACTATAAACCAGAAGAGATTCGACGAGTAGAGAAGGCGATGAGGTGAGGTGAGAAGGCTCGACGTTCCGGAGAGCTTGACTGTCCGTCATCATGGTCATCAGACATTATTAGGCGATTAATACTGTTGTTTCAATTTCTAAGCGCACCATATTCTGTCTAAGAGTTAATTAAATCTGAAACAAAATTAATTAATTAATGGAACTGAGCTCTCTCACTAAACCATACAGGAATAATGAAAAATGTCAAACAATCATACACAGAGCATAATGGTGTACCTTTGACCGACTCACAGCTGAGTCCTCGCACTTGCGATAAAACATTACATATTAAAAAGATGGGTTTTAAGTAAGGTCTTAAACTGATTGAGGGAGTCGGTGTTCTGAATGTGCGCTGGTAATTTATTCCAAAGGATAGGGGCAATTACGGAGAAAGCTCGATCACCATATCTAGAGGAAGTACGGGGCCAGGAATTAACTGCAAAGTTGCTGAAGATCGAAGCGTTCTTAAAGAACTTGAGGAACGTAAGGAGATAAGATCTGAGAGATATTTGGGAGCAAAACCATGGAGGATGGTTAAGAATGAAATAGAGAGCGACAACCCCACTATAGATAGACGGAGAGAGGGAGAGTTAGACAGAGAGAAAGAGAGAGAGAGTAGGAGAAAGGGACTGATCTTGGTTTAGAAAGAAATAGAGAGTGAAAACTATAAACAGACAGTGAGAGGGGGTTGGAGAAAGAGAGAGAGAGAGAGAGAGAGGGGGGGGGGGGGGAGGAGGCCATGGGTGGATAGGTCAGAATATGGAGAAAGATAGAAATCTGATTTATTTTCAGTGATACCAGTAGCATAGCTACGAGGGCACATACCCGCCCCCCCCCCCTTCCAATGGAATGGCGGTATAAGAATCTTCAAAACAGAGGTTCACAAGAGCAGCAGTGACAAGATGCAAATAGTATAGTTACCCCATTTTATACCATGAAAACATCTACTAGTGTATTAATATATTAACCTAAGAAAGGCTACTGAAAGACAGAACACTCTTCACAAAAACCCAAATTATCCAAAAGGTCAAATAATGTTACTGAATAAAAAATAAATAATGAAGCCAAGTGGCAACATGTGGATAGCAACAACTGAAAGAGCGCCCTCAAACATCAGTAATATGGATTTCTTGTTTTACCCCCTGCAATTTTAGCTAACGGCTAGAAGTATGCATGTTCATAACTTAGCTTTAGCTTACGTCCCATGTAAAGAATAATGTGACATCAAGGAATAATCCTTAGCAATGTTTGTTTAATCTCTTTTTTATAGTGAGTGTAATATACAGTTGTTGTATAGCACATAAATCGTTATGTCTCTACGCGCTTTAAAGCAGAAGAACCAAAAGTACAACAAATTTTAGGTAACCAGAAAAAAAAACAACAGCAACAGAGGGACAGAGACAGAGACAGAGAGAGACTAAAGGATGAGGGATGGAGATGAGGGAGATGAAGAGGGATGGAGAGGGACAGTCAAAAGATCGAGGAATGAAAATTTTGATGTAAAAAAAAATAATTAAAAGATCATAAACTCTCCTTTAATCCAGACAATAGTCTCAATCGGATTAGGCTAAAAAGTGACCCAGTAAGGATTGTTTGCTAGAAGGATCCAAAATATATTCATCGAGGCCTTCATCTTTTCACCATGGTCTGTCATGCCATGGTCATGGACGTACTACAGTAGGACCAGCGAGATAAAACTCCCATCTCCCTGGTAGGACCATAGTCCGTATCCGGACAACTACCCCCTGGACAATTACCCCCCGGACAACCACCCCCCGGAAAACCACCCCCTGGACGACTACCCCCCTAGGACAACTACCCCCCAGGACAACTACCCCCTAGGACAACTACCCCCCAGGACAACTACCCCCAGGACAATTACCCCCAGGACAACTACCCCCCAGGACAATTACCCCCCGGACAACTACCCCCCCGAACAACTACCCCCTGGACAGCTACCCCCGAAAAATTGGCCTGGGGGTAATTTTCCTGGGGGGTAGTTGTCCTGGGGGGTAGTTGTCCTGGGGGGTAATTGTCCTGGGGGGTAATTGTCCTGGGGGGTAGTTGTCCTGGGGGGTAGTTGTCCTGGGGGTAGATGTCCTAGGGGGTAGTCGTCCAGGGGGTGGTTTTCCGGGGGTAGTTGTCCGTGGGGTAGTTGTCTAGGGGTAGTTGTCCTAGAATCACCATAGTCACGTGAATAGGCGTGTCCGGCTCTCTTTTGATTGTGCTTTTGGTTTTTTTTTTTAATTATTGTTACGTAAGTCTAGAATTTTTTTTCCTCTCTCTCTCTCTCTCTCTCTTTCTCTCTCTCTCTCTCTCTCTTCTCTCTCTCTCTCTCTCTTTCTCTCTCTCTCTCTTTCTCTCTCTCTCTCTCTTTCTCTCTCTCTCTCTCTTTCTCTCTCTCTCTCTCTCTCTCTCTCTCTCTCTCTCTCTCTCTCTTTTGTCAACCGTAGAAAGTCCTATAAGAGAGGGTCTACGGTAAATCCACAATAACGTATTATTTTTCCATTGACATGCATTGTACTGATAGCAGTCATTTAATCGCTACAAACGATGACATCTTGCATTATTTAATAGAATAGAAGGGGATATCGGAAAGGAGAGAGAGAAAAGGAGAATGCGATTGCACGTTATTGACTTCGGCAACAAATTTAGAATTGGAACTTTTGTTACCTAGGATAGCCGTATGCCTAATAGCCTGAATTTATTCCATGGGTGAGGTATAAAGCTATTACCACCCTTATGTCAAGTGACCGAGTTGAAGGGTTGCGCCAGTTATGTATAAAAATGTTGTATAAATATATTCTTTTTATTATTGTAACTTCACCAAAACACTTCGAAATTTAAGTTTGTTCAGTTATATCTCTCATGAAACTTTATTATCGTGAATATTTTAATCATCATCATTATTATTATAATCATTCTTATTATTACTATTATTGTTATTATCATTATTATTATTATCATCATCATTATCATCATCATTATATTTATTTATATTATTACCATTATTATTGTTATAATTATTGTTATTACAATTATTATTAATGTCATCATGATCATTATTATCATCATTGTAATTATTATCATTATAATCATTATAATTATTATCATTTTTGTTATCATAATCGTAATAATTATTATTGGAGTAAGGAGTAAGAGCCCTGAAAAGGGTAGTTCAGATTCTGAACGATTTCATTTCAACAGCAATCTCCCCATTACGCGATCTCCCACTAACTCCTGCCAGGAAGAGGATGACGTAATCCTAATTTCTTGCGGGCGAGGAAAATATCTTCGACGGAGCTCGTCACCACTGAGCCTGCCCACAGCTCTTCTTCCTTTGAAAGAATACGTGGTGTATTAACCCTTTCAGGACAGGAATTATTTAAGGGCTAATTTGATCACATTTTGTTCTTTAAATTCGCAACAATAATATTTTTCTTTTAGTTCTACATAGTTCTAATAAGTTGTAATATTTTTGAAAACAATGTACATGGTTAAAAATCTGTCGGAAAGTTGAAAAAAATTGCCAATTTTGATAAAAATCAGTGATTTTGAATTTCTCAATGTGTTGCCAATTTAAGGATTTTAAAGCTTAGTTTCCTTTTTAAACTTCCTGGCATCAAACGCAATATGGTCATGCAACAAAAATGGACACAGTGTGTGCAGAATTTTTTGCTCTTTCTACTCATGTATCTGGTATATTTTTTAAGGCTCTGAATAAATAGTTATTGAGCCAAACCACAAAATGTGGTCAATCGTCCTGAAAGGGTTAAACCCTGAAAACTTTACCTACAGTTAAATATCGCTCTTGTTACGGTGTTTTTAGCAATGTCTTTGGTATCATTTTGAAGCCTGTAATTTTTTCTCTACAATAATCCAAAAATTGTAGTGATAGCGACTTGGGGATATGCCGTATTGCTAAATAAGGGGAAAAACTCAGAAGTAAAAATGTTGCAGAAATCATGGCAATTGGCAAAGGGCTAAGGTGTGTTCTCCGGTCGGTGACTTTTATTTCGAGTTTTCTTTCTTTCCTATTCCCCCCCCCCCTTTTTTTCTAGCATGGATGTTTGTAAAAATGACTGTTTGTTTGGTATACGCTGTTTACAAGTCTAATGCGAGCTATAAGTAAATGAAAATTTTAACATGGTCTATTAGAATACATTGGAATAGTAACTTTAGCGTTAATGTTTAATTTCAAACCAATTTGAGGAAATTTGGCATTTTCTGCGCTGGAATAAAGATCTAATTCTACTTCGCTTTAAGAAAAAGGCAAAAGAAACTCTCTGTATTAAGTAGCGAAATTAGCAATGCTTAAAAACTAACAAACAAAAATGAACAGAAAATGATAATCTCCAGTGCAACCACAACACACTGGTATCTCCTATTATTGGCCACAAACGGAAACAATAACAATGCATTTTGAAGGATCTTACTTCCCCAAAGCAGGTAAACATTGAAAAATGTGATATTATTGCAAAGGGGAAGGAGCAGGCTTATAAAATAATAACAAAGAGAACGACAGATGTCCATTAAAGGTTAAGGTTTGCTAGTCCTTTTCAGAGTTTCATCTAGAATACCTCTCATTCTAATTCTCCACTTCTCTCAACGGTTCACAAGCAGTCCTCCTTAGCATAAAACAAGAAAGAATAATATATCCCTTCCTCTCTCCTTACTCATCTATCCTCACTTCAACCGCACAGTCTCTTTCAGGACTAACCATGGGGTAAACCTTAAACCAAAGAAATGTTAAGTAGAACGATAGTATAATACATTAAAGGGCAATCTAACCTTTGTTATAATTTGATTTGTGTGAAAGAAGAAAAATCAGAGAAGCAGATTGGTGAAAGTCTGAACAAAATCCGACAAGCAATAAGAAAGTTGTGATTTGTTAAAAGTTGTAATCACTCTACATATGGGAATTTCAAATTTGCCGAATCGGTACGGTCACTGTGATGTAGCGGCGGTGAACTTTCCCATTTGCTCCAACACACAAGATGACTAAAATATCCATATTTCAAAATGTTTAACTTTGTAGGATTTTTTTTTTGTAGGACCTATAACAGTGTACCCTTTAACTTTCTATTGCGACGGAAGGACAAGATAAAAAGAAGTACTTTGTATCTTGATTACAAGCAAGGAGGATTGAAAATGTTTAACTTTAGACTTTTTGTGAAGGTACAAAGGGCGATGTGGATCAAAAGACTTGTAACTGGAGACCAGAAAGTGAAATGGAAAAAGTACTTCAAATTTCTACTGAGAACATTTGGAAGAAATCTAATTTTCTATAGTAATTATTTACCTAACATGATCAACATACAGTTACCAAAATACTACCAGGAAATGCTAAATATTTGGTTTGATATGAATGCGTTTATTAACAAGGATGCAACTAATAATTTTTTTTTCAATAATATGTATATTCATAAGAAAGGAAAAACATATTTTCATGAAAATCTTTTCTTAAACAAACACATATAAATTGTACCATATTATAGATTAAGAAGGAACGTTGAAGTCAGACACTTATTTCAGATGTATGGGACTAGTTGAAGAGGAAATAGCAATGACACGCCTGAAGAATGGGAAATCGATTTAAGAAAGCATACTTCAGTTGACGGTCTAAAAATAGAATTTATGTTTTCAAAGAAAACTTTTCAATTTGAATCAGTTTGTTCAAAGAATTATGTATAGGATGTGCATACAAAAGATGGCCGACATTCCTGTTAGTTTTCCTACTTTACAATAATCATATAATATGTCGGTAAAAGAAATTGAAGAGGTTTTTCTTCGTCCTTCATTAAGCACATTGGATGATAAATTGAGAGAATTTCGATTTAAATTGCTCTATAATATTATTTTTGTGAACCATCATATATACAGGTTTCTATTCATATCAAGCGATAAATGCTCATTTTGCGGTAAAGATGAGGAAACTTATAGGCATATCATTATTTTTTTGAATGTGAAATGGTAACAAAATTATGTGAACGGTGTAGTAACATTTTAGATGTTCCCATTCTTAAAGACATGATTTGGAGGAAATTCACATTGGATTAGAGGAAACAACTGAAGATAGGTAAATAATTAATCATGCTGTTTTATTAATTAAATATTTGATATATCTTAGTAGGGAGAAAAAGAAGCTCCAAGTATTGAAGAAATATAGGAGAAAAGCTGCTTAAAAGTAAACAAGAAGAAAGAAAGATTGCTACCGAACGGAATACATTGACACTACACTATAAAAAAATGGGAACATTTGAAAGTAACACACATCAGCATGAAACGAAAACATACAATGGATGGGGAGGGGGGGGGGGGTGAGAAAATGAGAGAGAAATAGAAACGAAGAAGTGGGAAGGATTGTGAAAAGAATAGGGCGCCCTCCCACACCCTCCCCTTAATCGTTAGTCATATTTCAACCACTTAGTAAGACGGTGCAAGTTTCAACCTTTAAAGGAGAATGAAACCCTGGGGAAAAATCACTTTTAATGAAAAGAGAGGATGGAGAGAACCAATTTTTTAAAAGTTCCATCAAAATCGGTTACGAAATGAGAAAGTTATGAAAGTTTGAAAAGTCTCAATTTACTTTCTATGGCGATCCTCAAATTGGCAATGTTGCTTCAAAGTGACAGGTTTAGTAGTACAACTCTCCATATGTTTTGTACACAAAATTTCATATTTACCCCATTATGTCTCAAGGTGCAGCTTGTCTCCTTAACTCAAGATATATCATAGCAAAATGTATTTGACACAACATAATTATGTTGAGTTCACAAAAAGACAAGCAGCATCTTTAGAGATAATGGAGAAAATATGAAATTTTGTGTACAAAGCATATTGCGAGTTGTACTACATACTAAACCTATTTTGAAGCAACATTGCCAATTTGAGGATCGCCATAGAAAGTAAATAATTGAGCTTGAGACTTTTCAAACTTTCATAACTTTTTCATTTCGTAACTGATTTTTTAATGGCACTTTTTCTAAATTGCTTCTCTCTATCCTCTCTTTTCATTAAAATGGATATTTCCCCAGGGTTTCATTCTCCTTTAAAGGTTGAGGCTTGCACCGGTCTTTTTAAGTGGATGAAATATGACTAACGATTAAGGGGAGGGTGTGGGAGGGCGCCCTGTTATCTTCCTTTCGTAAACCTTCCCACTTCTTCGTTTCTCTTTCTCTCTCATTTCCTCACTCTCTTTGTCTCATCTTTTCTCTTCTTTTTTCGCCATTCGATTGGGGGCACACGTCCTTCCTTCCCCCTGTAGCTACGCCTGTGGGTGGCGGGATAGCTCTCCTGCTTTAGCATTGGAGCACCGTTGATCAACCTTTCTCCTGTGATTAAACCATGATTGTATTTTCTCCCTTCCTACAGGTACTTCATACCGTTCATACCATCCTCAGAGGAATAGCCTACAGGCTGCATGGCATGACGTCATCAGGAAATTACGGTGATGGGAAGTGAGTCCCTGCAAGGTTAGATGCTTCATGTGTCGAGAGATGCAAGATGGCTAGACGGAACCAGGTCGTCACACTCTGTCTCTTCGCTCTATGTACATATATTGTAGTGTTCTACAGGTACAGTAATGATAGAACAGGAGATCACGCGGCCCATGATAGCCATGAAGGTAGGTCGATGTGGCTCAGTGTTTGGTAGTCATTTTCCTACATTATGCATGTATTACTATTATTCTTATTCTTATACTATTATGATTAGTAGTAGTAGTAGTAGTAGTAGTAGTAGTAGTAGTAGTAGTAGTAGGTAGTAGCAACAGTATTAGTATCATTATCATTAATATTAATATTATTATTATTATTATCACCATCATTATCATCATCATTAATATCATTATTATAATCATTATATTTATCATTACTATTATTATTACTTTTAGTAGTAGAAGTTGTAGTAGTAGCAGTAAGAGTAGTATAGTAGTAGTTGTAGTAGGGTGGTAGTAGAAGCAGCAGCAGCAGCAGCACAGCAGCAGCAGCAGCAGCAGTAGTAGTAGTAGTAGTAGTAGTAGTGGTAGTAGTAGTATATACAATATACAATATACAATGTTCGTACATTAAATATAAATCAAAGTAATTAACGTAATAAGTTCATAGATAATTGTGACCCGAACAGGATGCCAGGGGATAGACCAGGTCATGACCGTGGCCCACAGGGCTTCCTATTCCCATACCTTCCAACAGGCCTACCTGATCGAGTGCAATAAGCCAGTTCGTAATTAGGTCGTGGTACAAATGACCCTGAAATGACCCCTATTTGTACGCGCACGCTCATTTGTTTTGGTGGAAGTTTTTAATCGGATGAAGCTATATTGAGATCTGATTTTTTTTTTAAATTTTAATGATAGACATAGAGAGTGAGAAATAGAGAAAGAGAGAACAGAAGTCTGCAAGAAATATCACAAGATCCGGATTATGACTGAGATGTCGTTTGCATAAAATGGTTTGGATCATAAGTTATGGATACTTAGAACAATCATTTACTGAATTATTGTACTAGGTTAGTGACTTATATTCACTTTAAACAAGTATAACCCATGTTGTTTTAGTAGCAGCAGTATAGTATAGGCAACTTCAATTATGACTGCCTTGTTTCTGTCATGTCTGAAATTGTAGTTGAGCATGCAGTACTCAGGGAGGGACAGAGAATAAAGGATTATGGTCAACGCCCTACAAAGGACACAACTTTCGTAAGTACAATGCATTTTAAGCCCACAGCACAGCATACATTCTCACTGGCACTGCCAAACAATTTTTGGGGAAAATGCAATACCATCAGATATGAAAAGTTAAAGTTGTAAATCATCATGGTTGAGTTTTAATCAGTAACACAGAACAAAATGAAGTTCATATAAAAAAACCAGATGTCAGTTAAGAATCTTAAAAGATAGCAGCACCGTCAGTCAAATTTTTCCAAATCAAAAATAGAGATTTGAGAAAGTCATAAGGTTTCTAATAATTTTTGTATTTTTGTATTATTTTGGATTTAATCTTAATTTTCCGGTAAACCGTGCGCTTAGAAACATCCGTATTATTAAGCGCCTGATAAATGTATTATTATTATTATTATTCCGTTGTTTAATACTTGCGTGCTGTTCGCAGTGATGCTATAGTTCTGTGATAACTCCTTGGTTCAAGCTGGCTCCTCTTCATTTGCAAACTTCTCATAAGTCGCCATACAGTACTATTAATTTTGGCGACTTTTAACAAATTTACATTGTAGAACGTTCCCCATCTCAAAGGTTTAACAAAAAAGGCTCCCTTGTTTTTGCTTGAAATTTATCACCTCATAGGTGTAAACTGAATTGTAATGATAATTGCTCTCTGACTGATGGCCAAGAAGAGCATTCAAGTCGTTTAACTAAAGCTTTGTCTGAAATCAATGTACCTATTGTGTTTTACTAGAAAGTAAACCAACGGCAATTTGGCACGAATTTTGTAAGAGAATTGTGTTCAGTTATACCTCAGTCGCAACGACAAGACCGAAACCAGAGCCTGTTTCATAAAACTTGTTATCAATAACAAGTTACAATAATTGTTATAAGCTACTGAAATCCTTGAATCTGACTGGCTGAGAGCGAATTTGTCATAGAAATGAAGCAGTTGTTATTGAAAACAAATTTTATGAAACGGGGCCCATACTGACTACAGACCGAACGAAAAATGGCCAAAAATCAGTCGTTTTGAAGTCGATGTGGCCGTGTGAGTATGGAAACTTTAATAAGTTGGCATGCAGATAAAAGCATAGAAATGGCACTTTTAGATGATATGAATTTCATTGCTGGTAAACAATAACATGTAGTTAATCCACAGCAATTTTTAAAAAGTTTGGTTAACTTTTAAAGAATAAACGCTCCGTATTTTAAATCATTCCTTTCCCCCATTTTAGGATTCGGTATCCGGCAGCAAAGCAGACCGCCAACTTATCTCCGTACTCCAGCAACGTAAGGTTCGGTTGAAAGAACAGTGCACCCTCATGAAAGAGTCTCATCAACTACGAGATGTTGCCTTGGACCCACCAGAACAACTTATCGTCAACGAAGAGCACCGCATCATTTACTGTAACGTACCAAAAGTCGCCTGCACCAACTGGAAGACAGTTTTATTGAAGTTAGGAGGGTTTGATCATCTTAATGCTTCACGCAAAGACCACCTCGGACCCAATGCCAAAGGAAGACTCTATCTCGATCATTTTCAAAAGTTCAACATCAGCCAGAGGCGATTCATGCTACAAAACTACACCAAGTTTGTTTTCGTGAGGCATCCGTTCACTCGGGTTCTTTCGGCTTTCCGGAACAAGCTCGCTCCAAACATTTCTTTCTTTTTTCGGCATGGAGATGAAAGAGAGCAGTGGGTTTCGAGATATGGACGACCGATCATTGAGAGATACCGTGGCAGAGCCGAGGCTGATCGTGTCAGCTCAAATTGGAATAAAGAATACGATCTGACCTTTTCAGAATTCATTCGGTTCCTAGTTGATCCTTATACAGATTCGTACAACAAGCACTGGTCTGATATCTATTCTATGTGTCTACCCTGTGATATTGACTATGACGTCATCGGGAAATACGAGACGATGAACGAAGACGCTGATTTTGTTCTCCGACTTGCAAACGTGGATCCAGACATCACATTTCCCAAACCAAATCTGTCTTCTATGACTAACAGCTCTGACCCAATGTTGGTCGATAGGTTTTACGAAGACGTACCCAAGACACTTTTGTACAAACTGGCAATGCTGTATGATGCCGACTTTGATTTATTCGGCTATGATGTTGATCCATATTTACAACTCTAATATGTGAAATTCGAGAACAAAATTTTTATTTCATCACCGGATTTTAATGGTGATGGGTATTTGCGAAAACACTTGCGATACTACGCAACAATGTATGTTTGGAAGAAGAAATGTTGATGCAGTGCATTCTTTAAAATAAACAACTCACTGGCGTGACTTGGGTGCGTAGAAGAATACAGAAATCATGTTACATACCATGAAACTGGTTGGGGATGAAAAATAATGTAAACACCAATGTAAGATTTCCTTTTGGTGGTTGGATTGGCAATGAAATATATAAACAAGGGAAAAGCTGATATAAGAAGTCTGAATGAACTGACAGGGCGAATAATGAACGATTTCGCCCAATTTTCGTAGAGTCTAGAATTGTGGGTAGCTTCTTATGAATCTAGGCATCTCATTATCTCTCTTAAAAGAAAAAAAGTTGGGGTTTTTTTTGTCTGTCTTTGTTTTTACATTTATTTGTGAATGTTTACATATGTGCCTCTTGAATACATGTATATTTGAGATAAATGACAACGTAATTCAGATATTTTGAAATGTACTTGATGCTCTTCTTGCGACGCCTATCTCTTTAATACAGTGAAGGAAAATAGCCTAGGCCTATTGGTATGCCTCTTCTTGCGAGGACAAGGAACAACATTGGTCTGTAACATGTACCGTTGGTATTCAAGGTCATGTAAAGTTTTGGTAAGCCCTCAAAAACTGTTCGTCAGATTTCTTCATTTTTTGTTGATAAATAGCAAGATACTAGCAATACTAAGACACTGTGAAGATTTCGCCTCGTAAAGTTTAATATTAAAAAAAATAAGAGGCAAAAACTAATTTATGTGCCGGGACAGGCACGTAAAATCCCAACAAAGGCAGCATGTGCTATACACTGTACACACACACGTGTAAAACCAATGATGAGTAGCTACACACAGTGCACACACGCTGTCTCTATGCATGCGAAGCCCCAAGATTGCTGTGCGGGGAGCCGTCGGGGTGGAAGGGTCCTAGCATAATGGCAGTGGTCAAGCATTCCTTACAGATATTTACCCTGAAATTCACCAGATATCACCAAATGATCTCTTACAGACATCTTTTGATACAAGGAGAATAACATGAGACTATATTTAGCATGTTTCTTTCCAATTTCCTTTTTGCTACCAATACTGTACATGAGCTTTAAATGACATGAAGGAAATTTCACCCCATTTGTGCAGGGTATCAATTTCAATAAAAGAAGTCTCAAAAAATTAACTTTATAGAAAAAAAAATTCTGGGAAATAAAAAAAACTCAAAATGTGTCTGAATATGCTCATGGGTCTCAAACACTCACAACTTCTTTATAATACATTTTAATAAATCTCAGAACAGAAATAATGAAGTGAGTATATATGGTAGTCAGTAATATTTTAATGAATTTCAAGAGACGAAATACCCTCCACACATTTTCATACCGTAGGAAGTAAGACCCTTAATGTTCTTTTTCTTATTATGTTCATGGGAGAGGGCGACTCCTTATATTATAGTTTCATCATGAACTAACCACGGCAAGACTGTTGTTTTAAATATTAGAATCGTAAAGAAGGAGTTAAGAAGTGATGGTGCTTTGTATATACTCTGTATAATGATAGATGAATTATATGGTCCACGTCATTGTGTGAAAAATAAATATTGTGATGAGTGTAAAATTAATAAAAAGAATCTATTTCAAATATATATTGTGTATAGCAGGGGCGTCGATCCTGGGGGGGGGGGGGCAGGGGGGCGATTGCCCTCCCCAAAGAAAATATTTCGGAGGTTTAAAATAAAATAAGGAAAAACTGATGCAAAACTCAGGAAATGATGCCTTCCAAACAATGAAATACAAAAGGTTTTACAAGATCAGACTTCAATTTCGCCGCGCGCTCCGCGAGCAAATTCTTTAATCTTTACTGCATCATTTAACCGTGGAGAAGCTGTTTTTAAGAGGCGTTCCAAAAAATCATGACGCCATAAAAAACGTTCTGAACATACATAATTCAAAGTTTAAATTTTCATATATTTATTCAGTTTTTTCTCTATTTTTTCAGATTTTATTAGTGTTTATTTTTTCTATTATTTTGTGTTATATCTTCTCTACTCAATTTGCTGTTATGTAAGATATATTTTCCCATCATTTTGTCGTTTTCCATGTGATCTTTAATTCCATTTTCTGTTCATGATATCGATATGCATATTCTACTTAAGTTCAAATTACCATCATATCTTTATCAATGCTATGATGATAAGAGGCAGCGCTCCGGTGGGAGGGCAGGGGGCACAGTACCCCGCTCACTTTTTCAAGTATCCCAGAGGTGCCCCTTTTCATAACTGATAAGAGCCTTTTTTTTCGTATAGTGCTCCTTTTTCTTTCTAATAAGTGTCCTTTTTACCTTCTGATGAGTGCCCCTTTTAACCTCAGAAATTAGTGCTCCTTTTGTTTTCTGATAAATGCGACATCGGTAGATACTGGTATATATAAAGCATATATATGGGTATGTATAAAGTCCACAAAGGAGCCTTATACATATAGCTCCAAATAATCAGAGTGGATTCATAATAATACATTCCCCTACTGATATCAGAACAATAGTGAGGCAGTAGAGCAGGGGGTAGGAGGGGCCCAATGCCCTAAATTATACAAGAATGAGCAGTGCTCCTAAATTATAAAAGGAACGAGGACAATTTTTTTCTAAAATTTTTCCAAAGCTCACTCGCTACGCTCGCTCGCATTTACTATTATCTTATCATATTAGGAAAATCGCTGTATATAATTCAACACCCGTTGCCTTCAGCGTTAGAAATAAATTTTAAATTTTTTGCTCGCTCGCTTCACTCGCTCGCAAATGAATGATTAGGCTATTACACTCAACTGCGAAGTAGTTTTTATCTAGAACCATGTTAAGATAGAAACAACAGCGTGTCGAAAATGATCCTCGGTTGTGTATTGATCAGCATGTACCGGTATACTAATGCCTCGAAGTGATATTTTCCGCCTTGTTTCCACCCTTTGTAGGTGCCCCTTTTTGTTGGTGCCCCCTCACTTTGAAATACGCTCCGCCGCCCCTGATGATGACTAAATTGAGTGCGAAATGATCATCGTTATGATAGGCTGTCTTGCCCTCCCCCCCCCCCCCCCATCCGAAAAACGGATCGACGCCCCTGGTATATACATGCATTATAGGTTGAGTATATAGATAACAATTTTACTCTCTATTATGTAAAAAAGAACTGGAGTACTGTGAGAGAGAAATCATATTTCTTTGTCACCCTAAGTGTTGTATTGGGTTTTGATCAAACAGTGTGCTTATCGTTTACAAAGAGATGTACTTATTGAGCTGATGAGGTTGTAGAAGACAATGCATTAATGGGATGATCATACCAAATTAATTTTGAATGATGAGCATTATTTTATTAGAGGATAAAAGGAGGGGGAGAACTACAGGGAATAGAATAGAATAGAGGGAAAAGAGGGAAGAGTGTGTGTGTGTGTGTGTGAGAGAGAGAGAGAGAGAGATAAATGAGGGTGTTTGTGTGTGAGAGAGAGGGAGAGAGAGAGAGAGAGAGAGATAAATGAGGGTGCGTGTGTGTGTGTGAGAGGGAGAGAGAGAGAGAGAGAGAGAGATAAATGAGGGTGTGTGTGTGTGAGAGAGAGGGAGAGAGAGAGAGAGAGAGATAAATGAGGGTGTGTGTGTGTGAGAGAGAGGGAGAGAGAGAGAGAGAGATGAATAAGGGTGTGTGTGTGTGAGAGAGAGAGATAAAGGAGGGTGAAAGAGAGAGAGAGAGAGAGAAGGGGGGGGGGGGACTAAAAGGAATGAAATAGAAGGAAGAGTGGAAGAGAAATATATAGAGGAGAGGGCGAAGGAGGAAATAGAGTGTTTGGGAGAGAAAAATGTTGAATAGATACAATGTATCTAATAATTTGTAATATGTCACAAGCATTTATGACTAAGAGCTACCATGGCTACGGACTTAAATAAATAGAAACAGAGAGCTGATTGAAGTCATATGAGAGAGAGAGAGAGAGAGAGAGAGAGAGAGAGAGAGAGAGAAGGGGGAGGGGGAGAAACAGAGGAGAGTCTAGATAAACAGGATGGTAATAATATTTTTTGATAGAGAGACTGGTGAATAAGAGCATAAGAACAACTAATGTTACCACGTGATTGAACGAGCAAGGATGTTTATTACATCATTCAGCTGAGACATATAAGTTATGCAAAATAATATTGCAGTCATTTATCATATTTCCCCAAATTATTTGAGGTTTTAGTACTAAAGCAGAGCTGAAAGTGTTGAAACATTAAATGTGATAATAAAGCCACAATGATAAAGTACATTATAATAATCAATATCAAAGGTACTTGTTGGTTCCGATATGTTTGATAGGTCTACGTGTTGGTCAAGATATTTGACTTTAAAAAGCAATATGGCACAAATTGCAACTAAGCAAATGATGATGTGATGAACCGAAGTTTGCATTCAAAACTTATAACACATTTGGATAATTATGTTTCATAAAACTTGATATTTATAACAAGCTACAGTAATTGATATTAAGCTACTGCAAACATAAATCATTGAAGGTGATTGGTTGTGAGCAAATTGGTTATGGAATTGTAGCAGTTATCATCCTTAGCAAGTTTTATTTTATTAAAATTATGAATCTTGATCCCCACACAATAGGCCTACTCGGTGTACAGCATGACTGGAATAATCATTTTAGAAAAATTAAAATCTTAAACATTAAAGGAGAATTAACCCCAGAATATACAAAAATTAATGTACTTATGGTTTAAAGGTGTAATATATTGTTAATCATTGGCCTCTATCACTTAAGAAATAAAATATCAAAACAAGGGTTTAAATCATGACATTCTAGCACACGGTATCATCTGCTAACACTTTACATGGGGGACTGCCATTTTCTTGATGATATGGAGTTATACATGAACCATTGGAATCCGTTCCGGTCAGGAAGATATTTTTAATCCTAGAGCTATATTGATTCTCTTCATTACCAAAAAAAAAAAAAAATTCCCCATATAATATTATGATGGAAAATACACAGCAGGTGTATACATATATTATAAAATGTGAGATTTATAGATTTCTTTTTAAATTCTCTGGTTTTGCTAAATAGAAATCGATTGCAGAGCAGAACATGATTTATACAACCCGCATTCTGACTACTGAAGTCCATTATCTCAAAGCAGGTGAATGCATAGTTTGTCACTATTGACGCTCGGGAAAGTTATCATCCATGAATTTGAATTAATTTGCTCCGTCGTGTACCTCATAGTATCAAGAAAATAGATTTCTATTTAGTAAAATAGCAATTTTCAAAGAAATATATTAAAACACATTTTCGTTTTTAGAATATATGTTTATACCTGTTAAATAAATCTGAAGTGGGATTTTGTATCAGGAAGAAAGACAATTTTGCATTCGGATTAAAAATATCTTTATGTACACATCAAGAAAATGGCAGCACCAGGTATCGCTAGCAGACGATAAATTTTGCTGAGTAAATCTTGATTTATCATTTTTATACCCATTTCGTATATTTCAATGCAAAACTACGTAGGACAAAAAGAAGGAATAGATTACATCTTTGAATATAAGCACATTTATATTTTGAGGTTAATTCCCCTCTAGAGAGAAAGAAAATGATATGCGCTTTGGGCATTGTTGGGGGAAAGAAATAAGAAAATACGATACGCAAACATTTTATCGATACGGTAATCCGAGTCGTTCAAGCTTTGTTATCATTTCTAAGCATAAAGGTGGTAAGAACATAAGACCAAGTAGCTAGGGTAAAAACCGCAACCCACACGAAGAGGATCCGGTCACAGAGCATTGCAGCTTCCCTCCACTGCATTTCATTCACTTCAGTTTCGCTCAGAAGTTCCGCATCTCCCTCTGCGAGTTGTCGATCGACAGGTTGTACCGGCACCTTCTCCGTGACTGCACAGTTGCTGCGCCGGTGCCCTTTCAACATTTTCATGCAAAATCTCTGGCGTTGTCCAGATTGTGAAGATGCAAGATTCGGGCATGCATCGTCTTCCGTCCGGTCAGCCAAGTGATTTTCTCTGTAATGAAAATGATAAATATATGAATTGAAATTCATAATAATCGAAATGGCAACGAGACGAATAAAGATCCAACTTAAATTTGTGTAACATCACCACATAAAAAATAGGTTTATTTCTATGAGAATCCTCCATATCTTGTTTGTTCGTTTATCTCCGATAAACTCGCGTGTAAAAAAACCTGGCATATAATTATATCTCCGTAGAAGTCATCGTATTTAGATTTAGTTTTCCCACTGTTTGTTTGTGTTTCTTTGTAATCACGAAGACAAGATGGTTTCCGTGAAGAAAATCATTTTTTATTCGATATTTGATACGAGATTATGTCGATTTAGAATCATCCTCTGGTAAATATGAAATAGGTAAAAATTTAATCTCTAAATATGTTATCTTCTTAAAGCAAACAACAAATAAGAGATGATAAAACAATCGATAAAACATTCGATAAAACAATTATTCAGGGGGCAAGACGCACGCGCCCCTTTATTAATTTTTAACCAACTCCCATGGTATGTACATCTACTACAGTTAACATGGTTAACCCTGCATAACTCGAAGTCGCGTAGGTCGAACTTTGCCCAAGTCAAATCATTTTTTTTTTACCAGACTATGCAAAACATTTGACATTTACGCTTCCGAAGTCGAATTTTTCCTAAGTCAAACTATTTTTGCAGTCCCAACAGATTCGACTTATGCAGAGTTAACTGTATTTTGCTCCTGCTACTGCTCCTGCTCCTTCCTACCCATTCATTTTGCCTTTCGCCCCTGCCGGTCCTCTATTTCCTCTATTTCAAAATCATGGATCTGCCTCTTCCATTATCAATACAATTTTCTGGCAGAGCTTTGTTTTTTCTCTCAAGAGAGGGATCAGACTCCAAGTCATCATTCTTACATTTGATTTCCATGGTTACTGGTCAACGTGAAGAGATGACGAGCGCGGTCATTGACCAGGGGCGTGATCAAGCGACTGGTGATCAGTTTCCTCATCCACGTAGGTAATGGTTTTCGGTTTCCAGTGTGGTAGAATCGGAGAACAATGATCGCACATGCCACTTCAAAGCAGCATAGCATAATGAACAACATGAAAAGGTTCACTGTAGAAGTGTGGACCATGTGAAGTATAGCAATGGATGGTCAAGAGAAGAAATAGTTGAAAATAAGAGGATAATAGCAGAAAAGGAAAAGAAAACATGACAAAAATTAACCTTTTTGTGAGGATAAAAATGCACTCAGGTAAGGAATAAACTGAGCCTGGCTCACACTAGGAGTCATTTGCTGACGTTAGGCCCGCGTCAGTGACTGGTACGGTCTTTTGCGCGTCATGGAAGGGTGATATCTTTTAAAAGGTGATATCAAAACGAACAGTGCAAACAGTACCTTTAATACCTGGCATATTGGCTAATTGCCTTCACAATATCGATTAGCGCAGGTAATGACGCAATCGAAATAACGCCTTGTGAGATTAGCGCAGGTAATGACGCAATCGAAATAACGCCTTGTGAGATTAGCGCAGGTATTGACGCAATCGAAATAACGCCTTGTGAGATTAGCGCAGGTAATGACGCAATCGAAATAACGCCTTGTGAGATTAGCGCAGGTAATGACGCAATCGAAATAACGACTTGTGAGATTAGCGCAGGTAATGACGCAATCGAAATAACGACTTGTGAGATTAGCGCAGGTAATGACGCAATCGAAATAACGCATTGTGAGAGCCAGGCCTAACAGAAGAATTCCAATCAAGCCTATTACCACTAAACTAGTGAACAGTTCAGCGCCTATAAGGGGGATGACTAATAATAATAATAATAACGGTTGCTTATAAAGCGCTTTACAAGAATATACCAAAGCGCTTACATTATCATTATTACCCCGGTCACTGGATTCAAGTATACCATCCCGCACATCACAGTGCACAATCTCCACTCCCTGGGGAGCATTCCAGCCAGTCGCCTTTTTACGGGCGCGCACATGCTAATCCAATCACATTGACCTTCGCATCCTACCGGGTACCCAATTAGCACCTGGGTGGAGAGTGGCAAATGTAGATTAATGTCTTGCCAAAGGACATTAGTGCCGGGCTGGGATTTGAACCGCGTACCTTGTGATCTTCAGTCCGCTGACTTATCCACTAGACCACAACACCTCTACTCGACTAAAGGACCCGTTGCCAATTTGACACAGCCCAACACGATCAGCAGTGTATAAAACGTGTCCATGGAAATTGGCAGAGGATGACGAAATACGAAATAAGATTAAACTCGAGGAGAAGCAAGAAAAGGCATTTCTAATAACCAAACCCGTTCAAACAATTGAGAGAAACAATCATCTTCATTTAATACCCAACATTCCTACACAGAAACAAATCCCAAACTTGCTTTTGGATAACCTTTGAACTATGAGCTCCTGTCTTCGACGTGTTTCTACGAAAATATGTTAAAGGGTACCAATCACCAAAAAATATTTTGCTCTGTATGTTAGGGGATCCATGTCGTTATACTATATTCAAAATATGGGCTTCAAATATTAATTCTATAAAGAGATATTGCAATTTTAATTACACTCTCTCTAAGCGTAAAACCGACTCGTGATTAGACTACTCGACGCACCCGTACGCGCTCGCCAAGATAAGGGCTCGCGCGGAACTAAACTCGAAGTTCGTTCCGCGCGAGCATTTTCATGTTATCCTAATTTCCTTCATACTCCTTAAACTGTTGACCGATAGAATGCCAGATAAAGTTCTTCGAGATTGATTTTATACTTTCTAGCTGTACACAAATTATTTTTTTCAGGTGATTGGTACACTTTAACCCAATAGAATGACTACAAATATCAGGGTTATCTTTGTTTGTATTCATATGGCTACATAATGATCTCCACTCAGGGACTTCGTTTGACCATTTTAATTGGATGTCCGACCGAATTCCAACAAGTTTGCCGAAAATATTTAAAGAGAGAAAAAAAACAAAACAAAGTATATAAATATTCTGACAGAAATTTTGAATGGAGGGGGAAAGGGGCAATACACCCCACACCACGTGATGCCCCAGCTTTTAGATTTACCAATAATGGAGTTGGAGTTGCCACTGGGCGGTATCCTATCTGCCACTAGTTGCTGAAAGAGGATCATGGCCACAAGGTTATTGACAGCCAAGGTCACCTTCTCACCAGACGCTGGGTGAAGCCAACATATCAAAGTCATTAACGAGGTCAAAAGACATGACGGAATGATGATGATTTTGACGTAGAAACCAGGCTCACGACGAATGTGCAGGTATATACGAACGGTGCTCCATTTCTTGTCTAAGTACTCTTCAGTTACATCTTCCACACTATGTGTCAGAAGCCAGACACCATTTCTTCGAAATGTATCATACGATGCATCTTTGTCCTTTGAGCGGTTGAACTGGACCTTTCAAGAAAGGGAGATTTTCGATAAAGGCATGCTTTATATTCTTAGAAATGACTGTCACATGTGGAATAAAAAATTTAAAAATAATTAAGTCTGTACAGAAGAAATGATACATATAGCCCTGGTCATGCATGTTCTTGAACATGCATGTTGCGGGAAATAGTTGCGGGAAATAGTTACTTTATTTTAAACTAATGCCCGTTTCACACGAGGCGCCATCTGGGGGCGTTTCATCAAGTGTCTTGTCGGTGATTTCTACTGACAAATTTTCTCTCAGCCAATCAGATGCAAGGATTTCAGTAGCTTATAACACTTATTGCAATTTTTCATTGCTGACAAGTTTTATGAAACAGAGCCCTAGCTGACTGACGTAGGACCACGTCATTGAACTGTCGGTCCTTGATGCGCCATGTCAGGGTGATATCGTACAAAAAAATGATTGCGTTGAATTACTGGTGTATTGCCAATTGCCTTCACAGGTTGGATTAGGTAATATCAACGCAATCGAAAATACATCTCGTATGGGACGGGCATTCGACATGAGTTTCACATGTAAAATACATGTAATTTGTAGTCGTCTATAAAGAAAAAAATTAAACATAGCACTAGCCATGGTCTCAAACAAAGTTTATATTGTTTGTAATATTCACTTTTCTGTAAAATGTGGGGGCGCTGTGTACAAATTATAAAAACTTCCATTGAATGTTGCTACCTGCCTATGATCCGTCATGACGATGTACAACTCAAGTATATACCAGCCAGCATTGAATCAGATGAAGTATTTTGTGGATATGAGGGTTACATTTTAAATTCTAATGAGTATTCGTTTCATAATGATAAATGTAATTCTATATTTGATAGAGAATTATCAAACCGTTCATTTCAGATTCAGTCTATAAGCTTTTTCTTTCATATACTTACAGAATTTAAAAAAATTATTATTATTATTATTTTTAAATAAATGAGTAATGATTTATTATACATCCTCTTAAAGGGGCAGTCTAATGAGAACTCATGGGGAAATGAAATCGTGCGGAATTTGCAAAAGGCTCGTTTACTTGTACACATAGCACGCCCGTTGTGCGAGGCCGTCGGACTAAGGTCATAATTGATCGGACGGCACGAAGTTGACCGAACTGGAGCTCGGCGAATACTTCGGGTTTAACCAGTCCCGGGCTCTTAGTCTTGTAACTGGTTGTAACCTCGTTCCCCCAAACAAGTTTAATGTAATGCTGAAATATTTCCAAATACAAAACACGGTTAACTTCTGGTTGATTAGTCTAGCCATCGCTTCTGCACTGCCCTGCCGCGACTCGTTGTCGCCACGATTACGTAACTAATCCCAGGCTCTACCAGAGAGCTGGCTCTGTAATTACTTTTCCATATGTTTGATTACTTTCCCACCGCGCGAAATTTAAAACACAAGCCAGTCTTATCTCAGAGGTGGTCCAATATGAATCACATGTTTTAGCACGTGCGATGGAAGTCCTTGTATCGAAGTGACACGAAGCTCCGAGTATATTATCCTCTCTCATCGGAAATTGCCCATGCAGGCCTACCAAAGTATCCCTTTAATAACAAATGATTTTTTTTCACCTTCCCAGTAGACATGGTATGATGGTGGAATCATGATTTCTGTCAAAAACTCTTACTGATACCCTCACTGATGTAGACTCACCCGGGTCCGCTCGCTATTCATAAGAACCGCTATTCATAGAAAACCGCTATTCATTTAAAACGCGCTATGAATAGCGGTCCTTAAGAGTAGTTATGAATAGTGGTCCTTATGAATGGATGTCCTTATGGACAGCGAGGAAATTTGTTTATGGTTTGCTCGCCATTCAGAAGGACCGCTATTCCTACAAAACCGCTATTCATTTAGTTACGCGTTATGGATAGCGGTCTTTATGAATAAGTGGTCCTTATGAATAGCGGTCCTTATGGCTAGCGAGGTTACCCCGACTCACCAGGGAGTTGTCAAGGGTCCAAGGAAGAAAGGTCATGCGACAAACTTGAGTGTCGAACGGAAAGTATGTGATGTCGATCGGGCAAGTAGTGGTCAACAGGGCTTGGAAATACCAGTCCATCTTACCCTCATAAGTTGCTTCAACGTATGTGTCAGTGTGGCTGATGAAATCCTTGTCAATACTGCAAAAACATAATAACATATGTAATGATATCTTTAAGATTTTAAATTCTGAATACCTCAGAAATAAAAGTTCAATTTTGCACGATAAACTGGTAAGATAGTAGCATCCCTTACAGTGAAAAATTGAACTTTTTAAGGCTCAACTCTTAATACATCCAGCACCTTCAAAGGGATTCGGTAACTTTGTAGAGGCTTGATTTAATAAATTGTTGAATTTTGATATCTGTCTTGTAGTAATAATGATGTTCAGAAGGATAAATAAATAGCCAGGCATAGAAATGTTTTCAAATTATATCATGCTATTATTAAAATATCTGTGACTGAATACTCCCATTTACAAAAGCGTATGGCCATATGTTTTAGTCTAACACTGAGTCTATGGGGAAAATGAGTCTGGCATTTCCGGTCACTTGCATATGTTTACTTTTGTGAAGCACATTTTTTTTCCTGGGCTTCATTTTTACACCATATTACATACACTGATAGCAAGTAAGGCCAGGCAGCTCAGATTTTATCAAGCCTCTACAACGTTACCAAATCACTTTAAATGTGCATATCTATCTCTGATACACCCTTCCAGTCTAGGTTGCAAACTTAACTCAATAGAGTTTAAAATTCGGTGCAATGTGCGACATTTGCTCCGGGCTTTATTTCGTAAAAGATACAACGTTATGGTTGGGGTAGCAATTGGGTTTTCGGTTAGGTTTTAATAGGATAATGGTAAGGCTTTGGCATAGTGTTTGGTTCAGGGTTAGAGGTTACATTTAAGCGGGTGTACGATATTGATGCGGAGCAATCGTAGCGGGCCCGATCGAGCATTGTCGCACTACCTCCAATTCGCACCAGGCTTACAGCACCATGCTGATAATGCTGTGCTGTTTGGCTTAAAAAGATCCTTTATTTCTTACTGTGTAACGGAAGGCAGAATTGAAATGGTCTTCATTCGACTACAGGTGGTGCTAAACGATTATAACTATGCCTCCCGGTTACCTCTATAGTTATGACAACCGGTCTCAGTAATCTTCAGTTTGGAAGCAAAAAAGGCAAATGCTCAAAGAAAAAAAGAGAAGAGAGAGAGAGAGAGAGAGAGAAAGGATATAGTGTGCAGCACAAATAGAAGAAAATTGTGTTCTTTTATTATGGTCATAACCGGTGCGAAGGCAAGCACAGAGCCTTTGGCGGATCTAGTTTTGTCAGCAAGTCGCGGTATTAGATGCTCCAGGTGAGAGTGACTTCATGCACACAGTCAATGCAAATGAACAGGAAATATTTCCTGCATGATTAGGTAGGCAATCGAGATGACGTCTTCTGTGCAACGGCATATTTTCGTCAGGAGCTCATTATACGGAGCCGATTTGTTTTCATAATATACATGTACAGCCCACCGCACACTGTAGGATCGGTCTGCAATCCGATTTCGGAAGAAAATGTAATAGCATTATATATAAACGTTTAAACACACAGAACATTTTGTTTATCGAGGTTCTGAATAGTCATAACATGTAGATAGTACAATCCAAAATAGGCCTACTGCGAGCTTTCTAGTCGGCGGAAAGGCCAAATCGGCTCCGAGTCGTAGTGACGTCAGAGCAGTCCTACGATTGTCTTCGAGTTGAACTGATTTAGCAATTATTCCGGGTATACAGCTGACAGCGTACCAAAACCCTTTAATTAGTATTCATATAATTGTTCAGAACAAGAATCAGGTAGATTTTATTTGTTAAAATGCCCATTTTAATGCCATTGCGATTTCTTTCCAAAAATTGGATCGCAGTCGATCGTGTAATGTGCGGTGGGCTTTATTCAACATCAACAACAAACAACTTGGGTACTAATACACAGGCTACGAGCTTAACATTTTGTTTTTTCGTTGAAACAAATAAAACGAAATAGAATAAGATGAAAATAAGTAACATGACATTAAAGGGGACAAAAGGAGCCACAAAACAGGGCATATACAAATCAAGGTACTAGGCTTGCCTAGTACCTTATTTGTATAAAAGTCTGTCCCCATATTTAGTGATGGTATATATTCCGGCTGAAGCACCACATACGCCGGGAGGAGGGAGTGACGGTACCAAATTAGCCAGGGGAACCGTATCTGCCGTCACACTGGTTCTTCGACATTTGCCCCGGCGACAACTGATCCATGCCTTATTTCGGCAAATGGTTAAGAGTCTGGATTCGGGTTGCAATGGGGTCATAGGTTAGGGTTAGATAGGGTGAGGGATAGGTACAGTGTTTCCAGTGTTGAGGTTAGGTAAGTGGAGGATATTTACCATGGAGCAATAAGCCAATTCGCGCATGTGCAGATAAATGTTGTAGCAAGTACAACCTATGAGTACAACTGACCTTTATGCGCGGTCATTTTGTACGCACTACGATACGCGCACCAGCATGAGTTTAGTTGTTAAACAAGTATCATGGCATCCACCAAAACAAATGAGAGTGCACGTACAAAATGGGGTCATTTCACGGTCATTTGTACCATGTATTAGTTACGAATTGTGGCTTATTCAGTTGTTGCAGGAGCATGTGTCATACAATCTTGGGAATAACGTACTTCTCAATCAACTCGATGTCGGGCATCCATATATCATCATGACTCACAGTGACGTAATCAACACCGTCATACTCATTTGGATCCCACATCATGTTCTCATCTGTCCAGAGCTGTGGATCAAGGGTTGGTAAAAGTCGAAAGGATTAGAGATTAAGTTGAATACTGCTCATAAGCGGGGGGGGGGGGGGGGGGGGGGGGGGGGGGGGGGGGGGGGGGGGGGGGGTAATAATGAGCAGTTCTAAAGTTCTAAATTAGCATTGAAATCTCAAAAAGAACTCCGGCAAAAAAAACAACAAAACAATTGTAGAAATGAATTTACTTTTTCTTTCAAAAAAAAAAAAGCTCTCGCGGACAAAAAGAATAGGTGTCATTGCCACTGCTGTTCAAGCGATTTCATTGCGAAAGAAACTGTCTAGAAGTTATTTGGAAATGTTGATTATAGGTACATAAGAATAATTGTATATCTCGAGCGATAGTCATCTTTAAAGCGATGCATGCGCAACAAATGCATGACATAAAAGTATATGCACCATTAAAACCACAATTATTCGTATTTGGATATCCTGAAAGTGCCAGGACTGAAAAGTTCCTACATTTAGGAACATTTACTTTATTTATTGAGAACATAATTAATTTTCCGTATGATAGTGATACACTTTTGAATTGCTTCACATATAGAGAATGCCTTTTTGACAGATGAAAAATAAAGCCAATATCCAGGGTGGCCCAGAAAGATTGCAACACCTGAGATCTGCAATTTCAACGACATCATTGACACAATATCATTAGTTTTCGTTTTACTGGGTAGAAAATTCTTTTCCGAGTAGAATTACACCAGTGCCTTCAATTGGGGTAAGACTTTTTGATTCTACGACTATTTTTGGGAGGCAATGTCATTTTCAGAATTTGCTACTTTTGCAACATGCTTGAAGCAGCGATAAATTTGCTGACGGCTTCCCATACAGTCAGGTTTGTTGACATAGTTACGCATTTATGCTCTAGCTCTAGCTAAAATAAACGAAGACATGATTAAAAGGAGATTGTATGGAACGCCGTAATGTGGAAATTTCTCGCTACTTCAAGTATGACTTCGGTTGCAAAAATAGCAAATTTTGAAAATGACATTGCCTCACACGAATAGACCTAGAATAAAAATGCCTTATCCAAATTTGATGATCTTGGTGTCATTTCTCGGAAAGGAATTTCCTACCCAATAAAACAAAACAAAAAAGTAATATTATGATGTTATCGATATTTCCGATTTCATGTTTTGCTTTCTTTCTGGGCCACCCTGTATATGATATGGCACATATTGGGAAAAGTAAAAAAAAAAAAAATAATAATAAAGTAAGGAAGTGCGATACCATTCTGGCCGATGCTAGGAGTTGGACCATTTGCTCAACTTCGTCCTGCAAGATAAAAGACACGATGACATCGTTAAAGAAAAAAATCAACCTTAATGGCAAGTTGTTCTGAAAGAGGGAACATCAAATGTCGCTCAGTGGGGTGCTGGGGGGGGGGGGGGGGGGGGGTGTGACATTTTTTTAGCCAGCCCTCCAAAAGTCGCTCAGTGGCGGGGGGGGGGGGTTTATGGGGTCTCCTCTCCCTCCATAAATATCTGACAAGCAACATCAACAACAAAAAAAGTTTTCCGTTCTAAAGGGGGGAGAGGCACAATCACAAAAAGAGGGGACACAATGCATACTCTTCTTACAAAAGGGGGGGGGGGGCACGGGCCGGGATCCCCCCCCAAAAAAATCTGCCACTGCACATAATAATTTCAAATAGGCCGAATAGGTGATGAGACTGTGCAGGCATATAGCCGGGGGTGGTGGGGTAGTCGCCCCCCCCCGAAAAAACAAAACAAAAAAACCAAAAAAAAAAAAACAAAAAAAAACAAAAAACAAAAAACAAAAAACAAAACTGCCAGCTAAAAAAAAAAAAAAAAAAAAAAAAAAAAAGCGAGAGCGAAAAAGCGGGGGGAAGTGAGAGAAAAAAGCCTGAAAAGGTGCTACCAGCCGAGCCATTATCTTTCTCTCAAAATTTTGCTCAAACTTCAAAGCTTTCGCTCTTCGTGCGAGAAAGGAACCCACCCACCCGCCCTCCTGCCCCCACCCCTGTTACATACAGTGCAGTATTGCTTCCAAATAATTGAAAAGCAATCAGGGTGTAGCACTGCGCCCACCCTGTTATGCATACAGGGCAGTATTGCGTCAAAAAGGGTGCTCTACGAGTCATTATCTTTCTCTCAAATTTGCTAAAACGCCAAAGCTTTCGCGCTTGGGGCGGGAAGGGGTACCCCCCCCCCATCCCTGCGCCCAACCCTGGTACATACAGTGCAGTATTGCGTCAAAAAAAAAAATTGAAAAGCAGTGACGGCGTCGAACTAACTTTCCGCCTTGAAAAAAGGTGCTACGTGCCGTCATTATTTCTCTCAAATTTGCTAAACGTCAAAGCTTTTGCACTTCGCAAGGGGATTCTAGGAAAGCTACCCCCCCCCCCCTCCCAAGGAAAATTACCCCCAGGAAAATTACCCCCTGGGCAATTACCAGGATACGAGCTCGGGAAGGGGGAAACTCCTAACTCCCTACGGCCACTCCTGTTACATGCAGTACAGTATTGCTTCCAAATAACTGAAAATAGTCGGGGGCGATGGGGTTGTCGCCCCCCCCCCCGAAAAAAAACCTGCTAACTAAAAAAAGAAAAGAAAAAAAAAAGTGAGAGCGAAAAAGCGGGGGGAATTGAGAGAAAAAGCCCCAAAATCCGAGCCGTTATCTTTCTCTCAAAATTTTGCTAAAACTTCAAAGTTTCCGCGCTTCGTGCGGGAAGGGACCCACCCCTCCCCCACCCCCTCTGCGCCCACCCCTGTTACATACAGTGCAGTATTGCGTCCAAATAATTGAAGAAAAAAACAGTCAGGGCGTAGTACTGCGCCCACCCTGTTATGCATACAGGCCAGGCCAGTATTGCGTCCAAAAAAAGGTGCTATGCGAGCCATTATCACACAACCATGACAACTGTGATAATTCCTTGCTATAAATATGCTGTCTACAATATCTTTTGAGTACTGCCTCGAGGGAAAATGCGCTTAGGAGAAAGCCGCAAATTTTAGTGTTAAATGGGGCAGCTGACCGCCAATATGTCACAATCGACTCACCAAGTTTGCAATTTGAGATTCGCATGGATGTCATTTTTCAAACATCCATGACTTTCTTATTCCTTGTCCGATTTCTTTCACACTTTGACCATATTGTATTTCTTACAGTCTTACATTTCTGCTTTCACACAAACCATCTTATTACCAAGGTTGGACTGCTCTTTAAACACTGCTAGACACCAGCAAACATCGTGCCGTTAGAAATTGTTAAACACCATTAAACTATAGTGGAGTATATATAAAAGGGTGTAGCCACACGCCGTTTGAAGACAACAAAATCGAAATGTATCCCTAACTGGACGGGGCAAAATCTTTGACTATAACCAACCACCCCCTGTTTCTTATGCTATGGATACTCCACTCGTTAAAAAATATTTCCTATTCTGAGGTTTGCCTCGGGTCAGGCAGTACCATTTGATACCAGTGGTTTCAAGTAGAATATTCTAGATTAATAAAAATCAGAATCACGTTGACGGAAGCAATTAATATTATGATAATTATGGCCATGTACAAAAACCTGGATGCAAATACATTCAAAGAAAAGCACGAGGATGGATGGATGGATAATTATGAGGTTTCCAGTAAAGGTCTACTGCGAACCAAATGCAAGTTGATTCCTGTTGATGTGCAGGGATGCATACAACTTATATTTTGTTATTCAAACATATAAATATGTTTCTTAAATTTTCAAAATATTTATAAAATCATTTTCTCAAACATGCTAAGCTCCACCCTAAAAAAATGCCCCAGATATCATTCCTGCAATGACAACATCTGTCAGTCATAAGTGAGCTAAGGAGAGACAGTGGTATGTAGCTTTGCCAGAGATGACCATCTGTTCTAATAGACCATACAATGCCTACATAGGAGTTGCTATGTCGGACATGCTGTAGCATCACCAGCAAAGGAATGGTATGAGGAGGTATTGTTTGAAAGCATGCAATTCTATTGTGAGCACGTGCTGAGCTAGGGGAAGTTCCATTCCACTGTCTATTACTGAACGGTGCGGGCCAAAATATTTTGGAGCTGATTTTAGGAGCAACAGGAGCGCACCAGGTACGGACCAGGTGCGGACAAAAGAATTACTGAGAGGTAGCAGCACCAAAGTCCGCCCTAAAATTCCTCGCACAGTCAAAGGTCACACTGAGCGCGCGCGCGCTACCGAAGCTTCGCCCTGCATGCGAATCTGCAATGCTCCGCACGTGTGTTGCTATACGCCAAAGAACTTTTCAAATCGAAGAAAAATATCATTGTTTCATCCAGTGGCGGATCCAGAGGGGGGCGGACCCCCTCCCCTGGAACCAAAAAGGGGCCCCAAAAATGCTGAGGACCTTTTTTTTTTTTTTTTTTTTTTTTTTTTTTTTTTGCTTGTCAGAAATTTTTGTGGAAAATTTTGTGAATATTGAGCCCCCTCCCTGAAGAAATCCTGGATCCGCCACTGGTTTCATCAATGTGCTTGAAAATTCATATTTGTCAAGAAACAAAAGTGCAAAATGCGAAGCAAATTCGAGCAGGTCAAACGGAAATGTGTACATGTAGCGGTACGTATTTTAGGGCTGTCAAATGTCGCGCTCAAAATTGTGAGCTCTTCTGCTTGACCGGATGATGACGTCATGTATATGTGGGCGTGTGCAGTAACCATGACAGCTGCTCCCTTTTGGGCTGATTGTGGGAAGGGTTCTCGCAAGAGAAGCGCAGTCCACTGTGAATTACTGAACGCAAATTTTACTGCTTGGTGCGGACTATTTTAGTGCGGACCAAAAGTGGAAGAATTATTAAAAGGGGTCGTGTAGCTGACTGATGATAGACGATGATGTCATTGGAGGAATGAGATCTGGAGCTTTTTTTAGGGTGAAGCTTAGGAGGTTGGGAAAAATATTTCAAAAAACAGTGAAAAATATGAAACATATCTAGATGTTTGAATAACAGAATATTAGTTGTATGCATCCCTACACATCAACAACAATACACTTGCATTTTGGTTGCGTTTAGGTTGTAGGGGCCTTTTAAGTGGAGAACTTATGAGACCTGACAAAAGTGTCGCGTTTTAAACTCAGCCATACCGCGGTTCATTTTTTAAATATATATATATATATATTTAAAAAATGAACCGCGGTATAGCCTGCTAAAAGGGTGAAAATAGGGGAAAATATGTCGGAATCGGACCTTCAAATCGGCTTTCAAACAATACTTTTTTTTTCAATGATCTTTATTTTGATTACACTCAATAATTATACATAAATCATAAATCAACATTTCAATGAATGTATATATATAACAAATAAAGCACATTATCATGTAACGTCTTCTTTAAATAGATAACTGAAATTCAAAACTTTGAAGAAAGCATTGAATGAAATCTTTTCATAAAATAGCCCCCCCCCCCCATCCATGAACATGGGAAACAATATTTATATCATATAATATAACTGCATATACGACCCCCCCCCCGTACACACACACACACACACCCACACACATACATACACCTTCTTACATTCTTTCATTCGTCCAGTACCCAGTTTGCAGTATACAAATATAAAATGGCACTCGAGGCTTTTCTGGTAAAACGATTCATTCTCCTAATGCAACAATCTTACGATGAGGGATATAATAAAAAATATCCAACTCAAAAACCAGATCATGAATAGAAAATAATGTCATTATTCATCATCGAGGACAATTGAAGAATATATTAATACCCATCACAAATTACAGAAGGTACAACCCTTTATCTTACTTACAAATCTGACAAGCCTCGATGGGAGAAGACGTAAAATGACGTTAATTGGTAGGCTGATATTCTTGATAGGTCGGATTGTGCGCGGTCCATAGTTATTAAGGAGCTCCGTGGTGAGCCGCCTCTGTGCATGCTCAGCGGTGGAGTTAATAGACAGACCTGTAATTAAGACTGGCAGATTTAATCATGGAAGATACTATGAATTTATTATCACGAAAAATGATATGTATATCATAATAATATGTATCTACACATACTAGTTTTATAACATTCTTTGTATTTAAATTGTCATATATATGCCTTTATACGTGTATGCAGTAACAATTGTAGTAATATGGTTTTATTTTGCACTTCCTGAGGGCCCTGGATAACTATTACCCCAGCAATGCCAGGTACCAATTTAATAATTATAATAATAATAATAAATTACATTTATAGGGCGCTTTATACGGGCGTTTCTAAGCGCACGGGTGGTCTGTCTAACTCAGTATACATGGTACATCCAATAGCTTAAAAGCAACAAAATGAAATAAAGTATTACTACTACAATACAGTTAAATGAAACTAAATACTTGTGTGTGCCTCCAGTATACTATGACTGATTAAAAAGGTGAGTTTGAAGAAGGGTTTTGAATGATTCAGTGGATGGGGCATTTTGAATAATGGGTGGGAGTTTGTTCCAGAGGGTGGGGGCAATAGATGAAAAAGCACGGTCACCATATCGGGTTTTCGTACGTGGGCTGTGAATTAATTGCATAGAGGAAGATGAACAGAGGGATCTGACAGAAGAGGAGGATCGTAAGGAGACTAGGTCTTGAAGATAATTGGGGGCAAGATTATGTGATATTTTGTATGTAAGAAGTAGAATCTTAAAAGTAATACGATCATGGACCGGTAGCCAATAAAGTGAGCGAAGAATAGGGGATATATGGTCATGTTTCCTAGTTAAAGGGGAAGTTCACCCTGAAGATTACTTGAGTTTAATAAAAAATGCAGAAAAAATAAAGAAAAATATTGGCGAAGGTTTGATGAAAATCGGTCAAATAATAAAAGAGTTATGAGTATTTAAAGTTTCGGATTCGTGACGTCACATGCGAGCAGCTGCCCATTGGTCATGTAATAAATATTCCATATATTCGCATTTTTTTTTACGTTCCACGATAAATTAATATTGTTTCTTTTCAGAATCTAGTATTGAATAACATTTCTGACAATATATCAAATGCACAGACGAAAATATTCTAAATTTTCTGAGAAAACTGTATTTTATGGAATATTTATCACATTACATAATAGAGGAGCTGCTCGCATGTGACGTCACAAAATCAAAACTTCAAAAGTCCATAACTCGTTATTCTTTAACGGATTTTGTCCAAACTTTCGCCAATATTTTTCTTTATTTTTTCTGCATTTTTTAAACTCAAGTAATCTTCGAAGTGAACTTTCCTTTAAGGTGATCATTCTAGCTGCTGAATTTTGAATACGCTGGAGTGGAGATAAATGAGAAATAGGGAGAGCGGCAAGGAGGGAGTTGCAATAATCCAGATGGGAGGAGACGAAGGCGTGGACGAGTCTTTCAGTTGAGGCTTTGTCGAGTAGTCGAGTAGTCTCCTGATACACCTTGTCGTTTGTTAAATACCACTCAGGTCCAGTGATATGACTTATATGAGTTACATGATATATATACAACATATATATATATATATATATATATATATATATATTGTGTAACGAAATTGGATTTAATTTCGTAGAAAAGCTTAATTTTTAGTGTAGAAATGATCGTTTTGGTCGATTAGCGCATTGAAATAACATTTTTATCGAAATGTGAGATTGATAGTATAACGTTTATGAGAAAAGAGAAGGTTTTAGTTACATTTTAGCCTGTAACTTTTGTTGTTGTTATATTTGCTTCATATGATTGTTACCATGTTGTTGATCACTGTATGCCAATTAATCTGGTAGGTCACTTGTCTAGGTTAAAGCAAGGAAAGTTAGGAAAATATGAGTTAATTATTACATGTGTATTTGATTAACCACTTTTTCTTGTAACATGTAATTGCATATGTAATTGTGTACTTTCTGAATAAATGATTTTGGCTGGGTCATTCACTGCATGCCAAGTCAGCGCTCACCGAGCCTGATAGTGCGGTGGTTGATACTTCAGGCTGGCTTGGTGTGCAGGCCAAATGATTCATATGATGGTTATGCACAGTCTTCCCAAATATTAGAATTGGAAGATATCGAGAGGGACTTGTTCAATCGCTGTATAATCGCTACGCCAGCGATGATTACCTGGCTTAGACTGGCTGTCTTAGCATCTCAACGCAGGTCGGGAGCTGGTGGAGAACAACCTGCTGAGATCGAGCTCTGGAAATGTTCATGCGGTACTGCGTACTTCTGGACATGGTCGTGCGGTACTGAGTACTTCTGGACATGGTCGTGCGGTTCTGAATCATCTGGACATGGTCGTGCGGTTCTGAGTCTTCTGGACATGGTTGTGCGGTACTGCATACTTTTGGACATGGTCGTGCAATAAATGCGTACTTCTGAGAAGTGAACTGGCAGAAACAGCGCAGTAGTGACGGTTTGCAGAGAGAGCAGGTTCGACAAGGTGGTATATTTCCGCCAAACGTACCACGTCCTCAGCTCGGGCTATCCTGACCGAAACCGCAGCTGGAGGAAGCAGCGTCTATTTCGTTACAATATATATATATATATATATATATATATATATCCTTACTATAATTTGGCTAAGCTCAGATCTTGTCTGTCCTTCCGTTTGTTTGACGGCGCTTTTCTCGGCGATTTTGCACTCAATCGAGCTGGGGTTTTTTGTAAACGTGGTTATATTGTTCCCAGATTGTCATGAAAAGGGTTGTTTGTGGTATTTTGGTCGCATTATTCAAAAGGTTTTTACAATTCGTAACTTTCTTTGGCAGGCCCCGAGTAAAGCTTCGAAGTTCCCAGTCCTTTCGACCTTTTTCGGCTCAGCGAAATTACATAGGCATACATTACACGTACGGTATGCTTAAGGCTATGCTGATGAATGAACCGTCGCGTTGCGCGTAGATCTACACTGCATGCACTCGGCCTTCATTCAGTGTGTTTCCGTCCAGTGAATCCATGGCATGGTTGTATATGTAATGTTAGACTTAATCTGAAAATTGTTCAACAGTCAGAAATTGCAGGCGCTAATGCACATCCCGCCTGAATCTAGAACTACAAGTACAACTAGCACCTGAATTTCAGTCACATCGGACATCGGGAACGGCTGTAAATATTTCGGCTTCGATGTCGATGTCGTCGATCTGACTCTCGATCTAGATTCGTCTTCGCAGTGTATCTGTAACATACAAATTCATAGTGCTTTGTTTTCACATAACATGCCATCTCATATATTCTGATGACACGTTTATATTTTGTTTGACATGTGTTTTAGGACACTCTGTTGTATATATATGAATGTTTATTAAGAATATAGACATGAATATAACAGAGTAAAAATAGTTTATCGCTTAAACAACCAATACAGTGTATCTATAACAGACGTACAGAGTACTGTATACGCCATATATTTCGCGGGGGTTTTATTTTGGCGAATTTCACGCATCATGAGTGGGTCCCAAATTTAACAACACTCCAAAATATTGCCAACATTAGAAGTCGGTTGAATTTGTTGTCTCCTGGTCAGAAATTCACCACTTCGCTTTGCAAAAGTACATCATCACCGCTATTTGTAGATTTGAGAATTTTCCGACCGCGAATTCAACTACTCGCGAAATAGTCTGGTTAGTCCTACTTGCGAAAATTTATGGCCACGAAATTTATGGCTTATACAGTAGTTTCTTTTTACATTAATGATAACATGCCATCTCAAAATCATGATCTTTTCATCCGTATACTGTAGCATATCTTGCCTTTAGTTGACGTGTTTATATTTTGTACATTGTGCTTTACATTTCTATATAAAAAAAGACATAATCTAACATAAACATGTCGATATTGTTATTTATTTGAATGAAACTGAATTTTGTATTCTAATAGCCCATATAACGTTTAAAAGATGCACGAGTTCCATAAGATATGCATTTTCAGTGCATGTTCTAACATTTTTATCAATTCCTTCAATGCATAACTACTTAACCTACCAGGAAAAAAAATATATCAGAAACCTAAACATGCCAGTGGAAGCACTACACAAATCTTATCACTTTTCATCACAACAGCCCCCCCCCCTCTCTCTCTCTCTCTCTCCTGTATTCTTTATAATTTCTATCTATCCCCCTGCATGTCTATTTTTTTTTCTCTCTCTCTCTCGCTGTCATTTTTCCCACTGTGGCTGTATCTCTCTCTCTCTCTCTCTCTTTCTCTCTATCATTTTCTGACTGTCTATGAGTCTCTCTCTCTCATTTTTCCCACCGGCTGTTTCACTGGCTGTTTCACTGGCTGTTTCTCCCTCTCTCTCTCATTTTTCTACTGTTTCTCTCTCTCTCTCTCTCTCTCTCTCTCTCTCTCTCTCATTTTCCCCAGGCAATGTTTCCCGCTGTATCCTTCTCTCTCTCTCTCTCTCTCTCTCTCTCTCGCTTCTTTCAACATTCCACTATAAATGATTGAGCAACCTTTAATTGAAGAACTACAAACAAATGCAATCTGTTGTACATTGTAGGGTACATGTACTTACACATTTATTTTGGACTTAATACATGTAATGATAATATTTCTATATTACCATAATTGCCTCTTGACTGCTTACTAAATACACCATGTTACAATACATTTTGTTTTCCATTGTATACGGTTAGATTTTGATTTCACTCCGTAATGATATTCAAGTTCTCCCCCCCCCCCTCAGTTTCATCAATAAACTACTTGCCTTTTACTGTGAATGGGTACTTGGGCTGTACACAGGAGAAGACCCCCCCCCCCCCCCCCCCCCAAGGTGCCACGGGTAATTTATGCTAGTATATATAATATGTAACACAATATATTAAGCATGTGTCATGGACAAGAGAGACAGAGTTATGGATATATCTCCCACATGCATAAATATATCTCTTGAGTTTAAATGTTTGAAGCTTAAGTCGGGCAATTCTTCAGTATTTATCCCAAAATATATACGGAAATATGCTGCCATTTTTTTAAAATCTATTTTTTTGTTGAAAGAATTTCTTTATTAGTTATAAATAGTTCAGACATGAGATGTCCAATTTATTTTGGTATTACCGATAGCAGGAAACTTGGGAGTTTCGACTCACTGTTTTTTGTTTAATGCTTTTTATTTTGTTGGTTTGTTTATTTGTTTTTGCTAAATATTATCATGGTTAACTTATCAACTTTTTCTAATTCTTTCCATACACCAAAGTTTGGACTCTATTTACTTTCAAAGGAGTTAAGACAACAACAACAACAACAGCATTTTGAAAAGGAAAGTATGTCCAATCTCATGTTGCCATGTATTTTTAAATTTGCAAATAACAACATTTTGTGGACAGTCAGTGAGTCACAATGGCGTATCATGAGTCCAGCCGTGGAGGGGAGGGGGTGGGGTACAGATGTCATTGGAGGGGACACAGGTCTTAGTAGATTGATGAAATTCAAGAGAATGTGATCAAATTAGGGAAGGATATGTCAGGGCGTGGTTGTTTCATCTTTCATTTGAATGTTGCCTTCCAATATTCCTTTCTTTTCTTCTCTGTCCCTTTGTTTTCGCCATTCAATGAAGGAGAAGGGGTGCGTACGTACTCCTCGAAGCTACCCCACTACATTTTAATAAAGAGGAAAGAGAAATGCGTTCAGTATACTGTTTCCACTGTCTATTTCTAAGTGCGACTGTAGCTCGAGTTGGAGTCATATATCTTAAAGATCCATGCACTGTTTGCTATGCATTTTGTCGTCATCGAAATTGACATGAAAGAGATCAGAAAATGAGCACATCAAGAGGTATTGGGCTGAAATGGGGCAGGATGACTTTTGACATCATTCTTTTATTATCACGATTTTACGTTGACTTACCTGACATGATCTGAAATCGATTTATGGCTTTCTATTTACAGTCTTCGCACTTTGATAGCTCTTTTCATTCACATTCAGATTCAGATTCAGATATTTTATTGTCCACTTGTGGATAAACAAATGGAAATTCACATTGTTCACATTACAGAAGGTGTACATAAAATTAACGCATATATGATTCCACAAAAATGGTTAACTTCTTGGTAGTTTGAGTAAAGTCTTGATCATCTGTAATATTTAAATGTACTGTTTAGCCTTTGAAAATGCTTGTAGAAGAAATTTAAAAGATGATTTAAAACAAGATTATAAGCGCCCTTTCTTGCTATAAACAAAGCGCTTTAAATACAGAAACAAAAAAGCAAGAATGTTAATAACATTACAAAAGATTTAAATTACACTGACTAAACCAAGTAATTTAGTACCAAAAAAACAAAACAAAACAAAACGAAACAGTAACATCAAATTGAGTTTGACAGATTACAAAAATAAGAAAGATGAAAGACGATTACTGACTTATTTTGCTTTTATAACTTTCCCATCGAATTCGTTTTGCAGATCTCTTTTACTTCTAATATTAAACATGCTAGAGTAATAGTTGCTTGGATCTGTGATAGGTTAGAATTCTTTGATGAATATAAATCTATTTGTTTTGCATTTATAAGTTTCTTTTTAAACGTAATGTACAGTTTTGGTAAGCCCTCAAAAACTCTTTTTGTCAGTATTTCACTCGTTATACAAAATAACATCATACATGGTTTGTAACATAAGGCAACGCTACACTCCGAAGCGGAGCTGAACATCTTTTAATGGCCCGAATTCACAAAGGAGATTTAAACCATGGGGGCAAGGTTTTTTCTCCGTCAGCGTACTAAACTTCAGAGTTTTCGTTCAGCAACGTACGCGGGATTCTAGGACGTCTTAAACTTTAAAGTCTTTGTGGAAAATTGAAGAACCGGAACAGTACTTTCGTCCTAGATTCAGAGCGAACGATCCATTTGCAATTTATCGTGCGCTCTTGATCTAGCACGGTATTCCGGTTCTTTCATTTTTGACAAAGAATGTCTGGGCATCCTTTGTCATGTGCAATTGTTAATCTCCATCCTAGAATTCCGCGTACGTTGCTGATGCGAAAACTCCCTAGTAAGCGTAAATAAGCACACACTGCCCATGCGCGCGCTCTAAGAAAATATATGACTGGATCGCATTCCGTGCGCAGGTACGCTTGATGAACCCAGGACGGGGTTTAAACCAAACCTCCTTAGTGAAATCGGGCCATTTTTGTCTGACTAAAAACAGTGTTGTCAGATACCACTTAACCCTTGATATGCATCATGAATGTTTCCTTCAACCATGTCAACTATAATTACCATCAAAGACTGATCGATCGGAATAATCGAACTTTCAAGCTCTCAAGGTAAACATAATTTTGCAATGAGCGATGACATTAATTACCATAGCTCATCACGTCAATTATGTTAAATATACCTGGCCTTTTCAATGTTTAAAGCTGATTTGGTTCAAGTTCAGATATAACGAATGCATTATATATGCTTACTCGAAAGCCACATTGCACTTTTTATCGTTAATAATCTATCTGCATCCACTGTCCTTGCAATTATCAGAACTGATATTGAATAGACTGCGCTTTTGCTAATTTTTTCATCTCTGTAATTGTACAGTATGTCCCAGAAAAAAATATAATCGGCATTTGGGTATCGATTACGAAAGAAATATATTTGCAATATAAAAAGTCATACCTGATTATGAAAATATAACTTTTCTTTCTACCAGGCAGTGATTAGGTCCAATAGTCACGAAGAAACATGGATTTATCTAGCAGCACCAAAAACCGCCCTAAAATTCCTCGCACGGTCAAAGGTCACATTGAGCGCGCGCTACCGAAGCTTCGCCCTGCATGCGATTCTGCAATGCTCCGCACGTGTGTTGCTATACGCCAAGGAACTTCTCAAATCGAAGAAAAATATCATTGTGTCATCAATGTGTTTGAAAATTCATCTTTGTCAAGAAACAAAAGTGCAAAATGCGAAGAAAATTAACAGAAATGGTCAAACGGAACGCAACGAATGTGTACATAATTATAGCCGTACGTATTTTAGGGCTGTCAAATTGTGAGCTCGTTCTGATTGAGCGGAAGATGGCGGCATCTATATGTGGGCGTGTGCAGTAACCATGACAGTTGCTCCCTTTTGGGCTGATCATAGACGTATAATAGATTTACTAGACGGAAAGCAGCACGCGCGGAAATCATTACGCGAATGGAATTAGGCCCCGCCTCTTTCGGATCATTTGAAGAGCCCGATAAGCACCCGGCCCGATACGTTGCATTATTCATATTTCTTGTGCGTGTCAGTTTATTATGAAACTTTGATTGGATGCTAGGTCATGAATATGTACATAATTAGATAGTATCGATCAAAATTTACTTGACCTCAACTTCGTCAATTCAAGACCTATTAATTATGCATATTATATGCAATGACGTCATCCGCACGAAATGAGAGATTTTAGTTCAAAAGGACAAGGTGAGTAGAGCTCAAATTATCATTAAATTTCGTACATTTAGTTTATCAATAAAAATAACTTGTACAATTCTAGGTGATCTATGATAATTTATCTACATTTCAAAAGGATTCACAAGAGTTCTTTTGAAAAAGAATTGAAACAATTTTCTCTCGAAATTACAGTTCTAGATGTATCGTCGAGATGTAATTTGACACGGAGATCGCTGTCCTCACACGCTGCGGCTCATGACAGCTACCCGGGCAGTCACGGGCCAGTTTCAGTCACCAGCGCTGTGGCTATTTCGACAGCGTCAAAAATTCAATACATGCAAACAAGTTGGATCTAAAAAGATCTAAACAGATCTAATGTTAGCAAACTCTTTGAATGATGATAGACTATATTGCATAAGCTTTTCCTCATGTTGTTCATCTGTGTGCTGCACATAAGCGCATTCGTTAGTCCAACTTGGACTTGGATCTAACGTAGTCTACCAGACTACGGTTAACGTTAGATTTGGAAACTTTGACTGTGTGGTGCGATTCTACGATTCTACGATTTTGATAAGATATGTAGACCAAAATTAGTGCAGATATAAATTCATTAATTTAACACGAGGTTTACTGTTTTGAACTCTGAATATTTTTTGAAATTTTATTCCATAAACCGAAGTCTGAAGGATAGTCTAGATCTATCTTGAGTAGATGTAGACTTGGCTAGGGCTAAAGCTGTGCATGGGGGACAAAGTCAAAGTAGATCTCTGTTTGATAAGAACTCTGTTCAACTTCACTTTCATGCCTGACTTTTTTTTTTTCGTTCTTAAAAGACTTGTATCTACTATATTTGGTTCAATTAATGCCATTTGGTCAATTAAACTGACTGTAAGTTAACTAGAGTCTGATAGACTATGATTATTATATTTTTTTTTGGGGGGGGGGGAGGCAAATGTATTTTGGGCAAAAATTCAGTCTGGTGTTAAAGCCAGTTTAGGGATCCCTGTTCAAAATTTCAGTCACTAGAAAGTTTTGTTGCTGAGGCCGTTTCTTTTTCTTTCCCAGAAACTTATGTAGCTTGAATGCAGTTTAATAAACATAAGATAGCTGATGATTATTGAATTTTGACATATGAAAAATAATGGATTGGAATGGAATTTATTTGCCTGATAAAAAAATTAATATCAATGTAGCTATGACTGTAACAAGAAAGACCAAAAAAGTGACAACTCTGTTTCATTTTTTTTTTAAACAGATCAAAATGGAAAGGAACCCAAGAAATGTTATTCAAACATTGCGCAAACTGTTGACCATACATGATGAAGCAGAAATTTAGCCTAAGTTCTAAATTACAGGTAAGTTTACTGAACATTTCCGGAGTATCTATATGCTTATACTATACATGTATGATGTAATTTGAATCGTATTATGATTATCATAAATATTGTAATTTAACAGGAAACAAGGAAATGAAATATAAAAGCAGTTAGGGCTTCCAGGGGTCCCTGAATGTGTTAGTTAAAAGCATATTACAGATACCCTTACTAGTTGCCATTGATTTTTGAATAGCTTGTCCTAAAACTATGCAAACATTTTAAACCATTACCAACAAAGCCCAGCATTGTGTGTAAGCATGGAGAAGAAGGAGAAGATTACTCTTCACATTTATTCACAATACATTCTGTGAAAACGGTCTCTTTTGAGCTTTGTTCTATGATCTAAATTAGATGTATTTAGATGTTTGAGAAGATCAAAAAAAGTCAGAATTAGTGGAGTAGAAGTATATATTGTGTACCTCTAAATTACTTTTACTTACACATGTACTTATAAATTTATTCATCCTTTTTTTTACACAGCATGATTCTTTACAATGGATGGTGAAAGAATATTGAGATACACAATCAGGAGAAATGAACAAAGAGCAGATATACTGACCTGCATGATCAAGCTTGGAGAGGTAGGTGTTTACTGTGCATGATTAAATTTGACAATACCCCCCCCCCCCCCCCAAAAAAAAAAAAAAAAAAAAAAAAAATATATATATCAATATAAAAAATATATGATAGGCCTATATCAATAGTACACAACTTGAAGAGGAAGCAAGTTATTTGAAACGATTGTAATTTCCTTTCCCTTTGACCTGAAAAAGAAGAATTTTAGTCAAATATGGGAATTTTATTCAATTTTTATAGGGATTCATCATTTCCATTTTCATGCTTACAAAAGAACTTAATTTTAATGAATGTTGGTAAAATAGCTTTTTATCAAGCAATATTCACTGTGTTTGAGTCATGCATATATCTAGCACATTGCAGTCCTTTCTTATTGTTTACGACCTAAATAGTTTTTAATTTGTTCCATTTTCTCTTTTCATTCAACAGACCTACGGATTACCACTACAGCTCTTCATTCCTGTTAACTAGATCAGGAGTCTCGCGAGTGGATACATGTAATGAAGTTTGGAATTTCATTCAGAATAAAACAATACAGATATCCCTAACAAGGGTTTCTGATTTGGAGGATTTTTGTTGGAATATTACATTTGCTGAAATTCTAAAAAATAAGTGCCTTCAGCTGAATGAAATTTAACAAAACCTAGTAGATTTGATTTATGTCGGTGACCATTTCAACAGTATAATAGAATGAAACAGTTGATACGCCAATTGCTTGAGAACTTGTGAGAAAAACCGAATGTTCATTCAGTGATATACTAAGTGATATGAAAATTTGACTTACCACTAGACTTCTGCAGGGATGTGCAATTTCAAGATTTTCTTCTTTTTTTTTTCTTCAAATTATAAACTTGTTATTTGAATTGATATTTATTGTTATTAAATAGACAACAAAAACAAAAAAGGATTTAGTTCATCTCTTTTATCATGTTAAGGGGATGGAAAGTCATCTATCTAGTTACCTAAAACATTTACATATTCTGAGAGCTTTTTAATTCTAAATTGAATTCTCATTTTAGTGATAATGTTCATGTGATATACTTTTACACAGCGTATTCAAAGGGGGGGGGGGGGGGTTCCATACCTAGAAATGTTATGCAAAGTTTGCGTGAAAGATAAGCCAGAGTTAGAATGGAATGAGAAAGATTAAAAAATGAGAGAAAAAGCAGTGGTATCGCTCGAGGGGGTGGGGGTGGAAGGGGGCATTTCCGGCCCATGCCCCCCTTGATACAAAGTGACATACCTTCAGTATACAACTTCAAGATTGTACCCCCCCCCCCCTGCCTCCTTTGAAATGACCTTTTCAACTTGTCAGAGAATTTTCTGCAATGTGTGCCCCATCTTTTACAAAATCCTGGATGCACCCCTGGGGTGGCGAGATGGTAATACACCTTAATATTTGTAATGTTTCAAACTGTCAGTATTTTGGCATGTCAAAAAAATATGGAAATATAAACTTCAGTTTCACTTTTTCATTGTTGGAAATTTGTGGGAATTCTTTTTCTCGGCACAGTTACTATTGCCCATTCAAAATTCTCTAGCGACACCCCTGCGTTTGTGAAAGGAAGAGTGAAGACAATGAGCTTTGACTGGAATGGTCAAACATAAGTTGATGGAAATGAATGGTATTGTATAAGACTTGTGATTGAGTGGTGACTTACAGGCATGAAAGCTGGAAAGGAATGGCAACAGGGTGTATCTGGACCTTGGCGTCAAGAGGGGTTAAAAAAAAAAAGGCGTTATTATCAATGGCGACAACCCCCCCCCCCCAGCCTTCCAAAAGTCGCTCAGTGGATCGAGGGGGGGTATCAGATTTTATGGGGTCCAGTTTTCCTCCATAATTCTCTGAAAAGCATTAAAGAAAGAAAAAAAAAAAAAGGTTATCAGTTCCGAAAATAGTTCGCCAGCCCTCCAAAAGTCACTCGGGGGGGGGGGGGGGGGGGTCGAGAATCTTGTTCAGGAACCAGGGGGGGCGTTTCATGAAAGGACTTGTCAGATATTTTATCCAACACATTTGCTCTCGCTCAATCAGATGCAAGGATTTCAGTAGCTTATAACAGTTGTCGGATAAAATATCCGACAACTTCCTTTCATGAAACGCTCCCCCGATAACCTTTTTTTTTTTTCAAAACATGTCGGGGGCACTTTGCCCCCCTTGCCCCCCTTTACGCTCAAATGCAAATAAAAAGTTAGAAGATAATTCTTCCCCGTATTTTGATTGTTCCAGTGGCGCTCATTGGGTGGGGGAGGGGGGGAGTTAGATGTTTTCCTTCATAATTCTCTGACAAGCAAAAAAAAAAAAAAAAAAAAAAAAAAAAAAATGTAAATTCTAAAATTCTGCTTGAAGGGAGACCCGTATTTTTTTCTTCTCGCCAGCTCTCCAAAACTCGCTCGGGGGGGGGGGGGGGGGGGGGGGGGGGCACAACTTTTTTTTATCACATGTTTTCCTCCATAATTCTCTGACAAGCAAGAAAAAAAAGTGGGGGAAAAGTTGTCGGAGGGCACTCTGCCCCCCCCCCTTCAGCTATGCTAGTGGATTTTTCCTTTTGATAATTAAAAAAAAAGATCCCTTCCAAAAAAGAAAAAAAAAAGGGGGGGGCACAACTTTTTTCCCCAGCCCTCCATAAAGACGCTGGGGGGGGGGGGGGGGTTTAATCACATGTTTTCCCTGACAAGCAAGAAAAAAAAAGTGGGGGAAATAGTTGTCGGAGGGCACTCTGACCCCCCCCCCCCCTTCAGCTATGCTAGTGGATTGTTCCTTTTGATAATAATATTTTAAAAAATCCCTTCCAAAAAAAAAAAAAACCATACACTTATATTATTTAGAAAAAAAAAAATCATTTACATGAAGACTAAAGAGAAAAAACCTCAATTAACTAAAGGACCCCATCCCCTCACCCCCAAATGAAGATTATCCTTTCTGTTATGAAAACCATCTTGGAAAAAATCCTACGCTGCATGTTTTTTTTTCTTTCTTTTCTTTCTTCGTTATACATGTATCATTTATTTATTATTTATTTATCATTATCCTTTATGCATATCGAATGAATATATTCACCGGTTTTAAGTATATCAACAAGAAAAGAGACTTATGCCTCTGGTGACTTGTCAAGTAATTTACATTTATTTTTACATTATCTGTATCCATGATTAGATTTGATTCGGTCTGTCCGGTAACATTTTTAGCTTTATTTACTTGTTTACAAATTTGCAAAGCGATATATTTTGATTCGGAGATCGATTACAATTAAAGTGCATTGACCGAGCGCCGTCTGCCACAATTAGAAATTACCGGCGCTGATTCGCCGAATCTGTACGTTGAAGCGATGAATACATTACCATAAATGCATATATTACTGAATTTGACCTTTCTTACTGCGCATGCTCTAAGCTGATGCACGCAATGTGTTTCATACCGCGTACAAACAAATGTTACTCTCGGGGAGCATCTTACAAAATGAATCATGCATTTACGCTCATGAATTATGCAAAGATGCTTATCGGGCCTTCTAATGGACCCCGACAAGATGGCGGACCTTTAGGGGCCTGGGGCTGATTATTGAAAGGGTCCTCGTAAGAGAAGCGCGGTCAGCTATGAATTACTGCACGCAAATTTTACTGCTTGGTGCGGACTATTTTAGTGAGGAACAAAAGTGGAAGAATTATTGAAAGGGGTCGTGTAGCTGACTGATGATTGACAGATGATGTCATTGAAGGAATGAGAGCTGGAGCCTTTTTTAGGGTGAATCTTAGGAGGTTGGGAAAAATATTTTTAAAAACATTTAAAAATCTATGAAACATATCTAGATATTTGAATAACAGAATATTAGTTGTATGCATCCCTGCACATCAACAGCAATAAACTTAACGAATGATTTATGTAAAGTCTATGTCATGGGTCTCTTTCTTCCATCTTTTGTCACTTGGATGTTCTTGGCATCCACAGTATTTTGTTCACAAAAGACATGTTTACTAACATATTCAAATTCTTTACATTCCATTTTAAGTTAAAGTTAAATAATCATGTAAAAAATATCTTCCTAAAAAATTTATATAATTGTTTGAAAATTTTCTACATTAAAAGAGCTATGGCTAATGATTAAACTCGCCATAACACTTATTTTTAATGAGAAATTTGATATGAATTCATGTTGCTGCTTTCAATAAATTTCATCTTTCCATTCATTGCAGTGGGCCTATCAACACATTCGACATTCACTGTCCCAAGAGATTGAACAACGTGCCATAAGACTGTGTTACTTTATTTTTCATGCGACACTGCATTTATTTCAGTATCTATTTTATTTTAGCACAGAACTTTACGATCGAAACAAAATATGACTCATATGTTCTATTTTGCTTTTTAGCATATTGAGGATAAATATTTGGTCTAGTGCCAATCCCCAATCAATTCATCATATTTTGTTCAAACCCAGTGCACCATGAGCATAATGAGGTAATCATCATTTGGTGGGGGGGAGGGGGGGGGGGGGGGCTCTGAGGGCAAAACCCGGTGGCTTCGTTCAGACTGACAAACTTTTTGTTAATGACACAAATTTCATATGTAAAACGGGATGACTATTTCGGGACAGGCTCATAGCTAGCAAGGCGTTATATAAAACCATTAATATTTGAAAGTAATATTTTAAATATCCGATTTTATCCCTGTTGCTTCTATTGTTCCATATAGTAGGTATTATACAAGATAATTATGTAGTATTACCATACAATAGATCTTGTATGATCAGTGTGAATATAGATTGTTCCTACTGATGCACTTCATTATAAAAAAATTAAAAAAAACATTGAATACTGGTCAGGATGCTTGCTTGCGATAAAAATGAATCGACCTACTCCTTTACTACCAACACATGTATTCCATTTCGCTTTTTATATTATACGTTTTGTCACTGCCATTATTGAAAAATAATGTCTGTGTCAAAGCTACTGTCTATACTGCATTATTAGCTTATCAAAATATCAACGGAATAATACATTTTCCTGTTTGTTCATGATTACATCTCTTCGGTGAATGCAGCCATAATTATGAACATTGTTTTCAGATAGGGATATTCGATATGTTTCTCAACATTACCTCGTGCTATTTTACCTGTATTCGGTTTGTTAATTTTCTTTTACTAATGGTGGTTGGCATGTCTCATTGAGACCTGTACATCATCTGCGTAAATCACTTTCTGAAAAGCACCCTAAACGGGGATGGCAGTAGGAGTAGTTTTGATATCCTAAACAGGGAAACGCGTCTAACATCTCTGATTCTTATACCCTTAACGGCGATTTTATATCTTACGTGGTATTTTACATCCTATTTGGGGATTACATCATCATTATAGACCTTTTTTAGCCAAAAAGGAACCGTATAAAAGAAATTTAACCTATTTGGAACATATTACCGAACAATACCCCCCCCCTTCTGTGGAACTTCTTCTTATCACCTCTACATTTGATACCCTTTTTCTTGATGTTTGCTGTTTTTGATACCCTAAACGGGAAACCTGGGTAACGCGTCTTATGCTGAAAAAGTACACTTTTTATCCGTTTTCATGTAGGCGGATGATGTACAGGCCTCAATGAGACATGCCCCCGAGCTAATGCCACAGATAAGTAATGAGCAAACGCAAATAACTAATAATGAAATTAATGGTTGGCCTATATACTTACTGTTTCTGAAGCAAACATTCAAAATAATCAAAATTACTCTACAGTGAAGTGGAACTGCCTTCATGCTGCCTTCCTTTGACGATCGGTGTTGAGTCGACTAATTTGGATGAGTTGAATCGGCATCAATACCTGAACCACACTAGGCGCGCGCATGCTGTCATGACACCCTAGTCCAAACGCCAAATCAACTCCTAATCGCCCACTAATTGACAGAGTATTCACTTTTCGGTGTGATGTAATGTGTCTATAATAGCTTCACCTCTAGTAGGGCGGCATAGCAGCAAAGTGAATGCCAAATGTGCATTTTATGATAAAAAGTACCAAATTTGGCACACAGGTAGATGAATATGTTCTAAGCAAACATGGATATTGAGCCACCTGGAATTTGGGGCCCGGGGCCCGTTGAGCTCGTTTTTCAAAATGGCTGCCATAGGGGTTTTTTTCTGTATATTTGGTCAAAAATTAATACACCTTTACAAAGTTTAAGTTTAAAGAATTGTGGTGTAATCGTATTTAATTTTCCTGTTTTCTCAAAATTCTGTAAAAAAGCCCATTTTTCCCCAAAGGAGGCGAATTGTATACATAAATTGTTTGATGAAATTATTGCATTGCAGAATATTTTTGAAATTATCCTAATGGTAATTTAGAATCGACAGAATAGGTGGCTCAGTTGCCCATTGTGCCCCATTGTGAGATAGGGCCCAAAATATGTGTTTGAAATAGAATGTTATCTTTATCTGAATAGAGCATTTTTGTGACGGAAGCACCAAACGTGACGCACATGTACATACAAGTAAATGTGTGATGGGAGAAAGTGTATATTGAACCATCTCAAAGTGGGTCCTTTAGGCATGTTAGGCCTGTTGTGCCCAGTTTTCAGACTGGCCGCCATCTGGTACTTTTCATGTATAATTTGTCAAAAATCAATATATTACATGTATTAGAGCAAAGTTAGATTTAATGAAATATTTTGGATTCATATTTGAAATTTCCAAGCCTCCAAATTCCTGGAAAGTAATTTTCGTGCCCATTTTAAAATAAGGGTCTATTTGAACACCAGTGTAAGCATGGTAAGATAGAGCTATGAATCTATGTGAAAAGTGATTATGATTGTGATTAGGCAAAGATGGCCTTCTTTAAAATTGGCAAAATACATGTACGTGGCACGGTCAAACAGGTACCCTTTCTGAAAAGGGGGCCCAAAATATACAAATTTGTTAATAAGATTTCAAATCTTTGATTTCATTTTTAAATTGGTAGATAATAATAATCCAATCCAATCCAATCAGGGTATTTATAAAGCGCCAATATCTAGTTGCCTAATCAAAGGCGCTGTTGAGACTGAAAAACTGCCTAATCAAAGGCGCTGTTGAGACTGAAAAACTACCAAATGTCTGTTCATGATTCTAACTGGGAAAGACGAGAATATATGACTAGTTGTAAGCAATCTGAAATAGGTATGTCTTGAGTTGAGTTCTGAAAGTGGATAGCTGGTCACAGGAGCGAAGAATTTGAGGAAGACCGTTCCACAACCTCGATGCACAAGCAGTAAATGATCGATCACCTAGAAGAGAGCGTGTTCGAGGACTCTCAAGCAGATATTTACCTGCAGATCTCAAATTAGTTCGAGGATTATAAGGGGTCAGCAAGTCTGAAATGTACACAGGGGCAGATCCGTGCATTGCCTTCCATGTTAACAAAATAATTTTGTATTCAATTCTCTGTTTTACAGGAAGCCAGTGCAGTGCAATAAGTGTAGGGGTTATGTGGTCAAACTTTCTCCCTCTTGATAGAATACGTGCAGCAGAATTCTGAGCATATTGTAATTTCTTTAAGTGATGTTGAGTTATACCAAAGAGCAGAGAATTTCCACCATCTAAACGTGATGTTATTAGTGCATGTAGAATTACAGCAGCTGCCTTATCGGAAAGAACCTTCCTGATACTCCAGACATTTCTTATCTGGGAATACACACTCTAACAAATTCTTTTCACTTGAATATCCATTTTCATCATGCTATCGAAGATGACACCCAAATTTCGCACAGATAAAGAAGAGGAAATAACTGAATCAGCGACTTGTATTTGATCAACATAAACTTTTGATTGATTGCTATTAGATGTAAAAGTGATTAGTTCTGTCTTTGTGTCGTTCAGATTCAAATTATTATTGTTCAACCACAATTTTATTTCAGAGATACAAGTTTCAATGTGTTTTTTGCAGATAACTTATCGTCCCGATTATTCACATCAAATGGAATGTATAACTGCAGATCATCTACATACATATGGTATTGAATACCATAGTCATGGGCAATGCGACAAACTGGAGAGGCATACATTGTAAAAAAAAATAAATAAATAAAAATAAATAAATAAAAAAATAACAATAATAATAATAATAATAATAATCAACATTTACAAAGCGCTTAATTTACATGTTGTTTCTAAGCTCTTAACAAAATTAAAGATAAAATAAACAAACAACTTATGAGGCAAAACATAAGCAATAACAATCATTATAAGACAACATAAATAGAAATACATTGTTCAATTTAAGACAAAGTCATAAGATTAATGTAATTATGAAATTATACATAGACATAACTACGAATTCGGAATTACAACCTGATTATACATATTAACTAAATTGTGGGATCGCAGAGTGAAGAGATAGGTCTTTAATCTGGTTTTGAATGTGGCAAGTGTTGGGGAGTCACGGATAAATACAGGCAGATTGTTCCAAAGTTTGAGAGCACATACGGAAAAAGCACGATCGCCATAGTGGGTTTGAGTTCGGGGACCATGGGCTAGTTGCAGGTGGGCAGATATTGATGAACGAAGCCTGATGGAGGAGCCTTATAGATGAGAAGTGATATCTTAAAATGGATGCGTTGGGGAATGGGGAGACAGTGAAGAGAACGAAGAATTAGTGTTATGTGTTCGCTTTCTTTTACGTTAGTCTGGTTCACTATGTAAGAAAATGGGCTTTCGTTCAAAATTTTTGGAGATTAGCAAAACTATACATTTTTATAATCGTTAGAACTTGAGAAATTCAAAAATTGATGTTGGCATTTGCACAAATCACCGGCATAGCGGCCATTTTGGATTTTCAAAATGGCCGCTATGTGTAACTCGTATTGAACAAATTAGAAGATATTTTTTAAACAGAGCCTCATCTTACCATGTATGTATCATCATATTAAAGGGCATTAAATTTTCTACAACATGATACCACATTTAATGGGTTTGGTGATGATTTGCGATACAATTCTTGGCCAAGAATATGATTGTTTACATAATTATTTACAAATATGAATTTCTTCAAAATACGTATTTCTCATTATTTCAAAAGTTATCTTCACTAATTAGTTCAAACTTTTCAGAAAACTGCCCATATATACGGTTAATATCATATAAAAATTGCAAGTCCATTGCTTATCAAACAAAACAGTTATAGCGCTCTAAAGTTGACACTTTGATATTAGCTAAAGTAGAGAATCGATAACAAAAGTGGTTACTAAGTGCTGCCTTCTCCCTGACAATGGTAACATTGGGAGACGTGAAATGGCTTATTTCGGTAGTACATGCTATTGTCATGCAGATGAATATTTTTATAGGAAGTGTGATGTCAGATGATTCAGTACGATCATATTTTAGTGATATACAATTGTTTATTAGTTTCCGTTGCTATGATACAAATGTGACTAATAACCGATAATATGTGTTGTGAAATAAAAAGGCTAACTGTCCAATAATATATATGAGGAAACCTGGTTTTAAGTGATAATCACGATTCACACTCCAACATACGTATATACTAGATTATAGGGTACAGAACTTGCACCCCTACATGTCCATGCCTTCCCCTCCCCCTTTCTGTTTTTAAAACGAGACAAATTAGTACAAAGTAATATTCATAAAGTACTTTGGATAATGGTAAAAAAAATCAATGAGCCTTGACAAATCATTAAAATCTCATGGTTACTGGAAAAATATCTGCCAATGCCTTACCATTCTTCCCCCCACCCCCTTCCCCTCTAAAATTTAACTTAAAACAATACCTACAAGTATTATTGGTACAAGGAAGCAATTGAGGCCATCAGTGAAATAACATGGGATCTGTATTCACGTGATAGACAAGATTTACACTCTAAAACATGTAGATACTTGGTGGTAGGGTTCAAAACTTGGGCCCGCACCCCCTCCCCCTCAACCCCTCCCCCTCATCCCCCCCCCCCCCTCAGTTGTATACAGGGAGGACGTATTGATACCAAACAGTTTTTACCATCAATCCAAGTCTGGTTGACCGCCAAAATTGGGTCCCCTGTAACATTTCCAAGCACTTTCAATATTAAAACGAGCATAGTCTTACGAGGTGGGGAGGGGTGGGGGCTAGGGGCTGAAAGTAAAGTTTTCATTTGGGCAAGAGGCGTCAGCCCCCCCCCCCCCCCCACCACGGCTCAGTTGTAGATAAAGTTCATCGGTTGGTCTCAATCAGCGCATTTCACGCATCTCTAAATTTTGACCTTCTTCATTTCAGCATTGCAAAAATCTTTTGCCACGAAAGATCCTTCTAAACTTAGGTGACGTTTTGAGTAAAAAGTGATTTAACACAATATTTCTTGCTACCACTGTTTATCTTTTTTGGGGAAAATTGTCTTATTTAAGCTTTACTATTTACCTTAAATAGAAGAAGTGTAAGCAAAAAAAAAAAATGTGACCTTTCGAGATTTTTTCTCTGTTTTTGTACAAAGTGGTTAAAACGCAATATTTCTTATTCTGTTTGTATATCTTTATTTCTCCTTATTTATGTTATTAAGATTTTTACTATTTACCTTAAAAAAGCAGAACTGAAAGTAAATAAAGTAAAAAACAACAACAATATGACATGTAGGAAATGATCATTTTAAAGGTTGTGAGCTGCCTGTGCTGTAATGCCGTGATCCTACATGTATACAATTGTAATAGATTAGCCTAATTGGAGTACCCTAAAACGTCTTTGGGCCAAGTAAAGTATGTAATAAATATTTGTTGTACTGTAAAATACAATTATTTAGTTTGCACATGCTGGTCGACATATTAGAACAGGAAGTCTGTCTCTAGTTTGATACAGTATAATTGAGTAGTAGGTTACAATAATACAGCTAAAGAACTGCACTTGGTATTTAATTCAAGGGGTAGTTATCCAGGGGGGGGGGGGGGGGGGGGGGCTGACCAGTGATGATAGTCGATGGGAAAGTTCGTAGACTGAAAAACAAAAGTAGTTAAAAGTGACTTTATTCATTTGCATTCAATTGTTTTTCAACTATATATCTTGCTTTGTAGGTCTGTTATTAGAGGATCTTTTTTCTGAATCAATATTCAGATAGAAAAGGGATTATAAAAGAAGAAGAAAATACAAATGATCTACAAAGAAATAAAATCAAATTGCTGTTTTTCATTCAAATTGTACAAAAATATAAATTCTTGCCTGAAGAGAAGAAAATTAGAAACCAAAATATAGCATGACGGTATAATTTTTTTAAATTTGGTGTCAAAATATGTGCAAGACTTCAAGGGCAAAATCCAGAACGTGGCACAGTTTCAGTTTAGAGACGAATTGAAATTTGTCTGAAGGCTCCTGTGCAAGACTTCAAGGACAAAAGCCAGAACGTGGCATAGTTTCAGTTTAGAGACGCAATGAAATTTGTCTGAGGGCTCCTAGCGCCCCAAATGCTTAAAGTGAAGGAAAAATCAAGATTATAAGTTTGTGATAGCACCAAATATTTCCCTTATCAAGGAAACATAAGCATCATATTTCATATAGTTTTTATGTTGACCATAGAGAAAGGGCAAAATATGCATTTTATGTCGGTCATTTTGAAAATCCAAGATGGAAGCCACATGAAGCGTTGAGATGGGAACTCTAATGACGTTACCAATGTTTTTCCTGACCCTGGAAACATAGTATTAGAATATTCCAATATGTTTCTAGGCTGCTTTGAAGCAGAGATAGGGCAATATAATATTTCATGGCGGCCAATTTGAAAATCCAAAATGGCCGCCATATGCGATGAAGCGTTGGGAGTAGAAGTCTAGTAATGTCACAGATTCTTTTCTCGACCCAAGAAACGTAGGATTAGCATATTTCATTCAGTTTCTATGTTGAAAAGAAGCCGACGTAAGGAATAAAAAATGTATTTGTGGCGGCCATTTTGAAAATTCAAAATGGCCACAATGTCCAATGAAGCATTGAGATTGGAATTTTAATTATGTCACTAATCGTTTTCCTGACCCAGGAAACAAAGTACTAGCATATTCTGTTAAGTTGCTATTGGTTGGCTTGAATATATATATATATATATATATACATACATATATATGTGTGCCATTTCTAAAATACAAAATGGCCACCGTGTGCGATGACGCATTAAGATTAGGGCCCCGTTGCATAAAACTTACCATTAACGGTAACTCTGCTATCAATGGTAACTACCATGGTAACATCACTCAACAGCCAATCAAAATCAAGGTTTCCATGTGAGTTACCATTGATGGCAAAGTTACCGTTAATGGTAAGTTTTATGCAACGGGGCCTAGAAGTCTAAATATGTCACCAATTGTTTTATCGACCAAGAAAAGGATTAGAATATTTTTTGCTAAGTTCCTAGGTTGCCAGAAGCAGAGAGGAGGCAACTTATATATTACACGTATGCCATTTTGAAAATAAAAAATGGCCTCCATATGCGAGGAAGCGGTAGAAGAAGATGTCTAGATGTCACCATTTGTTTTCTGCATCCATAAATAGTAGGACTGGCCCATTTCATTACGTTTATACCTTTAAAAGAAGCTGAGATATAAAGGCAAATTATGTATTTTATGGCGGCCATTTTGGATTTTCAAAATGGCCGCCAAGCCGGTGTTTGTGCAAGTGCCAACATCATTATTTTGCTTATCCATGCTCTAACGATTCCGAAAATGTATAGTTTTGCTAATCTTCAAAAACTTTGAACAAAAATATATAGTGAACCTGACTAGAAGGCAGCCCTTGGCTTTATTTCTCTGTTTTAGAAAATATCAAAGTGTGAACTTTAGAGTACTATAACTTTTTTGTTAGATAAGCAATGAACTTGTAATTTTTATATGATATTGACCCTATATATGGTTGATTTTCTGTAAAGCTGGAAGTCATTAGTGAAATGGACTTTTGAAATATGGAGAAATATGTATTTTGAAGCAATTCATATTTTTGAAAAAAAATGATAAAAATCACATTTTCTGCCCCAAATTATTGTACAAATCATCACGAAACCCATCGAATGTGGTGTCATGTTGTAGAGAATTTAATGCCCTTTAATATGCTACCACGAAAATGACAGAATGAGGTTCTGTTACAAAAATATCTTCAAAAGTGTTCAATACTAGTTACATACGGCGGCCATTTTGAAAATCCAAAATGGCTGCTCGGTCAGGGTTTTGTGCAAATGCCAACATCAATTTTCGGATTCCCCATGTTCTACCGATTCCAAATATGTATAGTTTTGCTAATCTCCAAAAACTTTGAACGAAAATACATAGTGAACCTAACTACGTGTAATGAGACGGGCTGCAGCATTCTGGACACGTTGAAGTTTGGTCAGATGTGAGGAGGGTAAATCAATTAACAAACTTCTACAATAATCAATTTGAGATGTGACGAATGCATTAACAAGTCGGTCGGTGGAACTTCTGTCTAAATATTTCCGGAGCTTTCCTATTCTGTGAATACCAAATGATTCAGCTTTACATGATTTATGAATGTGCTGCTTCATAGAAAGTTTAGCATTTATTGTGACTCCAAGGTCTCTGGAAGATTTTGGAAGGAGCGATTGTAACACCGTAGGCTTCAAAATCAGGCAGCTCACTGGATCTTCGAAATGCTGACGATACATGGAGAACTTCTGTTTTAGCACCATTTAGCACGAGATTCTTGCTACTAGCTAGCCCAGACTTTCACATCGGAGATGCACTTCTCCAGTCTTACCACTCCACTGGAAATTTCACTCTGCTTCAATATAACATAAAGCTTCCATGACGGATCCTTGAGGTACTCCCAAGGTGAGCGGGAATGGCTCAGATTGAACTCCGTTGAAAGTAATGACCTGCGTTCGATCGTTCACGTAGGAGGCAAGCCACTGTAAGACAACTCCGTCAAATCCATATTTATTATGGAATATCACCGAAGAGTGATCAATCGTATCGAATGCACACGAGAAGTCTAACAGGATTAGAAAAGCTTGAAGTCCTTTGTCGACAGCAAGCAACAGATCGTGGGTTACCTTCAGGAGGGCTGTTTCTGTCGAATGGAACTGGCAGTATGCGAATTGCATAACAGAATATAGACCATAATTCAGAAGCGAGCAGGCCGCCTCATGTTAGGGCCCCGTTATGTCTCGTATGAAAATGCTCTCCAACTATGTAAAATGTCCACTTTGAGCGATCGCAGAGAATGTTTGTGCCTTAAATTCGCACAAAGATTACTTGAACCCGGGTCAAAATTTAAACACTGGCTGCCCCAACTCGTGGTAACTCTCATTCTAGAAATCTGAGCAACAAAAGTAAATTCACTGAAGTGTCATGCAAAACGACACGGTATAGGAATAGTCCCTTTTCATATTAGGGGTAGAAGCGTGTTTAGTCCGGACTTAACCATGACTAAGCCGTGATACCAGAGCTATCGGCTTCAATAAACCAGCTTTTAGTCAGGACTAAAAGCCGATTACTCAAACCACTTCTCGAGCACGGTTAAGTCCGGACTAAGTGCTGACCGGAAGTGTGTTGAGTAATTCCGTAATATGAACAGATGAATGGTATCAGCACTAGTTAAAGCCGATAGAAGAATAAAAACAAAAATACAATAAGGAAGATAGAAAAAGGAAATGATGGAGGGATAAAAAACAAAGAATAATATAAGAAATGATAGAAATAAAAGATGGAATGATAAAAACAAAGAGTAACATAAAGAAGATAGAAAGAAAAAAGACAGAATGATGAAAACAAAGAATAACATAAAGAAAGATAGAAGGAAAATCGAAGAATAACATAAGGAGTGATAGAAAGAAAAGAAGATAGAATGACAAAAACAAAGAATAACATGAAGAAAATGATGTAAGGAAAAACCAAGAATAACATAAGGAATGATAGAAAGAAAAGAAGATAGAATGAAAAACAAAGAATAATATAGGGAAAGATAGACAGAAAAGAAAAAAGAATGATAAAAACAAAGAGTAACAGAAGATAGATAGAAAGTAAAGAAGACAGAAGAACAAATCAAAGCACCTTATAAATAAGCGCGGGAACGAAAGGCAGCAGAAACCATGGCAACAAATGCGCATAGCAGATGCGATGCGGCCTTGCTCCTGAATATGAAAGTATCAGGGCTTATAATAGCGGCTACTATTAACATGATTAAAGCCGACTAAGCGCCGACTAAGCACGCTTTGGCAGTGAATATGAAAACGGTATTAGTTCGATTGTTAAATGCCTATAATATTGCATAATGTACTAGTATCTATGTGCAATCTTGCTTGATTCCTCTACTTCTCTCTCTCTCTGTCTGTCTGTCTGTCTCTCTGTCTCTCTCTCTATGTCGATTTCCATACCACTATTCCTGCTATTCCCGCTATTCCCTTTTGTTCCTACAGCTCTTTCCCCCTTTTCTACCTTCTATCTCTCTATATCCCCCTCTTGCTTCCTTTTTTATCCGTTCTTCTTTCTCTAACTTTCTTTTCCTCTTTCTTTCTCTCTGATTCTCTTTCTTTTCCTCCCCTCTTTCTCACAGTAAGATGAATTTATGCATTGTTATTGATGCTAATTTTTGTGATATTTTACAATCTCTAAATGTTGGAAATTGCTGAAAATTGAAAATTGTCGCAACATATTGCTATTGAGATATTTTAATATATTTATCATCATTAACTTTTATTGATGTATGGTAAGTGCAGTATATTTATGTCAACAATGCGTTTGTCCACACTCTTATATATACCCAAAACATTGCTGGTTCATTTTATATACATCAACGCTATACCATGATAATCGGTGCTATCAGTTTTCAGTACCCCCCCCCCCTTTTCTCTCTCTCTTCTCTCTCTTTCCTCCTTATTTCTGCCAATTCCCTTTATCTTTGCAATACTATAATCTCTTTCTTTTTTGACTTTCTCTTTTTTCTTTGTCTCCTATCTATTTCCTTTTTTCTCTCTTTAGCTTTCATTTTCTCTTTCCCTCTTCAGACTTTTTATATCTTTCTTTCTCTTTCTTACTTTTCTCTTTCTCCTTCTCTCCCACCCTCCTTCTTTCTCTCTCCCTTTCCCTCTCTTCAGTTTTTTTTTTCACTGTGGAGGTGCATTTATAATAATGATCCTTTATGCATCGTTATTGAAGCTTATTTTCGTCATATCTAAAAAATCTCATAATTGCCGGAATTGGCACCAGACGATGGTGCTGTTGCTGTTGTGATTTTAATATTTTGTTATTGTGTGTTTTATTTCTATGCTATATGGAAAATGTAGTGTATGTATGAATTATGTTAATAATGCGTTTGTCTATGTTCATATATACACCAGGAACCCTTTTCCACATTAACGTTACTATGACAATAAGTGCAATCATTTTTTAATTCCCCTACTTCTCTCTTTTTCCTTCACCTATTTCATTTCATCATATCTGTTCCTGTCATTAACTTTTATCTCTCCTGTACTACACTTCTCTTTTCTTCTTCCTCTTTCTTTCTTTCTTTCCTCCTTTCTTTCTCTTACTATCTCTTGCTAACGTTAATTCCCCCCCTTTTCCTCTCTCACTCTCTCTCTCTCTTTAGCCTCCCCTATCCCTCTACCTTTCTCTGAATCTCTTTCCTGTTTTGTCCCTCTTTTGCTCTCTTTATATTTTTTTCTCTCTCTTCCCACTTTCTTTCTCTGTCTCTTTTCTTCTTCACCACTCTTCAGATTCTCCTTCTCTCAGTGGGGTGAATTTATAAATGATTCTTTATGCATTGTTGAAGTTTGCTATTGTCATGTTTACAAAGTTGTGTATGTATATTCTATCTTATTTATCATATTATGTGTCTATTATATGATTAATATTGAGTTATATTTTGTAAAAAAATCTGCAATTCAGCCCACAAGCCGGGAATGATTTTGATCAATAAACCATTTTAAATAAATAAAAATAATCTCCTAAGTGAGTTCTAATCTGGATAGCTACAATCCTCTCAAGAATCTTAGTAATGAAGGCCTGGTTTGCGATCGGTCTGTAGTTTTTAACTCATTTCGATCCAGTGATTCTCTTTTTACAAGATCATAGGACACACCCTCTTCAAATAGACCGGTTTACTAAGTTATTCAAATTTATGGATGTTTCTTTCCGGAGGACCTAGTGACCAGGTATTCCACCAACCTGTTATTAATAAATGGACTACAATACTAGGAATACAGTTTGCATACATTACTTGTTGCTATGTCGGGCAAGCATCGGGCAAGCTTTCAGGTTGTCAAGAACAACCTTTGTTTAAAAAGCATGCATAAAATTTGAATATGTTAGTAAACCGGCTTATTGGGCACATGGGTCCATGTGATAGATCCTGGGTTCTTAATTATTTTGTTACGAGGGCCAGAAATGTAGAGGTGTCGTGGTCTAGTGGATACGTCACCGGACTGTGGATCTCATGGTTCGCGGTTCGAGTCCCGCCGCGGCACTAATGTCCTTTGGCAAGACATAAATCTACATTTGCCACTCTCCACCCAGGTGTAGTAAATGGGTACCTGGTAGGAATTTATTCCTTGAATGCTTTCAGCGTCTTATAGGGCAGCTGGGCTAAAGCCAGGGTAATAATACTACTTCGGCGCTTAGAAACATTGTATTAAGCGCAATATAAATGTTATGTATTATTATTATTATTATAAATAATCTTGAAATTACGTCGCGGGCCACAGAGTATTATATATACATACAAAGACGCATGGGACTCACGACTCTTGCCCGAATACATTGTGTATTAGCTTTCCGGTTTTTTTTTTTGTTTGTTTTTTATTATTATTATTATCATTCAGCGAGCGAGCGAAGCTTGCGAGCAAAAAAAATTGACACTTTAGAATTGTGAAATTGTAATTTCGTCGTCAAAATGTGCTAATTTAGATTAGATATAAAAAATTACAAAGAGACCATTTCACTGCCCAAAAATGAAATGGTGGGTGCCCGAATGCAGGAAATTTTTTGATATTCTCGGGGGAAAGGGCTTCAGGCCCCATCCCTCGCCACAGACGTTAATGCATACATACCCGAATGGCTCATCTAAGGACGGTTAAACAATTTTAGAATACACCCTCCTTATTTTTTCTTTGTTTGATTAAAAAAAAAACCCAAACTATAATAACATGTGGTAGGGCAGGGAACAGATAAATATGATACGCTATTTGCAAGCGAGCAAAAAATTTGATACTTTTATTCTGATCAATAGTTAGGATGATATATTATGTATCAACATAGTTCTTATAACAAGATTTTTTTTCTTCTTACTCAGATATTTTTGGCGGGCCGCATGAAATCGTTTCGCGGGCCACAAGTGGCCCGTGGGCCGCACTTTAAGAACAGGGGTGATAGATCATGAAAGACAAATATTGTACAATCTGATTTAGTTTCATCGCTTATCATCGAAAAGTTAAGGATTGCCCATGCATATAAGATGTACTGCACTTTATGCCAAATGTCGCGCTTTGTGCTAGTTCGCCTATAAGAAAATTGGGAATTGATTTAATACATGTACGTCTATGATGTAGGGTATCCTCTCTCTCTCTCTCTCTCTCTCTCTCTCTCTCTCTCTCTCTCTCTCTCTCTCTCTCTCTCTCTCTCTCTCTCTCTCTTCATTTAACTTTTTAGCATCTTATCAGCTGTGTCCACCCAATGGATATGCTAATGTATAGTTACTACCTTGTAATTCCAAGATAGACAAATAATGGAGGTCATAAACGGGACCCAATACACCCAGAAAACGCCTGGTTAAAACAATTTCCGTGTAGATTATTTTCCCTGTATAATCTATGTATAATCGCCATTTATTAAACATGAAATTAAACATATTTAATAAATGGCAATGAGATGAATTCGTTAGCATTTAGACATTTCAAAATTTAACTTTGCACTGTGATAAACATACTAATGAATTTATCTCATCGCCATTCATTAAACATGAATAGGCGATGATCATGCAGCACTGGACAGAATGTCAAGGTTAGCTTGTACTTGTATGTTCCATATGGGTAGGATACATAAATGTATATTCAGCAGTTTTTCACGAAAAGAAAGGATCTCTGTGATACATTCTGTGCAAAACTATGAGCTATTTGCCAAACTGGGGACTTGTGCCTTACAACTTCACATCAGGCAATGTATCTTCTAGATTACGCTTTGAAATATTTTTATATGTAGTTGACGGCTCAGTGTCTTCCCTGCAATAGGCCCATTATTCAAAGAACAGGGAACAAGGATAGGTTAATATGGGCCCTCGTAAGCTTAGTTATATATTCAGTCTGTCACATCACATCTGAATATCAATGAAATTGATATTTCTTATAATACTTAAGATTCGACTTTTTTTACATGGGCCCTAAAATCGCAAAAGGGCACTTAAGCACATTTCATTCTTACTGTCCTGAGGCCCTGTAAATTTCAAAATGAAACTAAACATAGTACAATACGTCTAAATTGGATTTGATAGGTTTTATAGTATCTTGACTCGGACTAATTACAAGAAAAGTACAATATGCAGACATTTTGAAAAAAATGATCGCCATGAGCCCCCTGTGCAGAATTTTAGATGACTCAATATCAATCTTTTCGTATAACATACTATCATTGTTCCCGATTTGGTGCTTTATGACCATGGACGCAAATCCCGGGGGGGGGGGGGGGACAGGGGGACATTTCCCCCTCCCCCACCTTTTTGAAAATAGGCGAATGTCAGATATTTCGGACAGGTACAAAAGTTAAATCATGTGGTCACCCCCCACCCCCCCCCCCCCCCCCTCTGAGTTTCAAAATAGATTTGCGCCACTGTTAATGACACACACAAAATAATTAAGATCTTACTTAACTTTATAAATCAGTATGCTTTGGGTCCTTTTTTTCGATATTGCGCTCCTGTACCAACTATTTTGTCAATTTTATACGAGGTAATGTTTCCCTAATCACAGTTCGAATAATTTTACACGTATTTTACAATTCAATACTTTTATCTCACTTTAATATATAAAATGGACCTTTAGTTGAAAAAGAATAAAAAAATGGGCACCTGGGGCTTCTTTTCACAACTTTGAGGTCTAAATATATGAAATCTAATTCGATATATTTTATACAACCAAAATATCCAAAATTTAGATTAAGACTGCACCGAAGAGGGGGTCCGCTCGCTATTCATAAGGACCGCTATTCATAGAAAACCGCTATTCATTTAACACGCGTTATGAATAGCAGTCCTTATGAATAGTTATGAATAGTGGTCCTTATAAATGGAGGTCTTTATGAATAAGTGATCCTTATGAATTGCGGTCCTTATGAATAGCGAGGTTACCCCCGAAAAAGTACCCTGTGCTAGACATTTTTTTTAAAATGGGCACAACGGGCCCCATGGCCCGAATTCCGGGTAGCTCAATATCCAGTTTTACTTAGAACATATTCATCTACCTGTGTGCCAAATTCGGTGCTTTTATCACAAAATGCACAATTAAACTGCTATGCCGCCCCACTACTCTCCAGACTTCCGAAGCTTAGTCCCACTGACAAGACCCACGCCTGGAGGACAAGAGATCGAGACCGAACAATAGGTTATATTCCTTCAATGTAATCGGTTGATTTAACCCTTTCAGGACAGGAATTATTTAAGGGCTAAATTGATCACATTTTTTTCTTCAAATTGGCAACAATAATATTTTTCTTTTAGTTCTGCATGGTTCTAATAAGGTGTAATGTCTTTGAAAACAATACATATGGTTAAGAATTTTGTTGAAAAGTTGAAAAATTTGCCAATTTTGATGAAAAATAATGATTTTTAACCTCTCAATGTGTTGCCAATTTAAGGATTTTAAAGCTTATTCTTGTTTTTAAAATTACTGTCATCAAACGCAATATGGTCATGCAACAAATATGGACATAGTATATGCGGAAACTTTTGCTCTTTCTACTCATGCATCTGGTATATTTTTTAGATCTCTGAATCAAAAGTTATTGAGCCAAAACACAAATGTAGTCAGTTGTCTCGAAAGGGTTAAAAGGAGTTAGTTTAGCGGTGTGACTGAGGTCTGATCAAGATTTTCCTCTTGAAATGAGCAAATATTAAAAACCTATTCGCTTTGATATGCCATGCCCTATCTGGAAGATGAAATTGTACAATGTCCCAAGGGATAGATGCAGAGGACACGGGACACTTGCCCTCATTCCCTGCAAAACCCAATGTAACATTTCTTGAGTTCACAAGCCACATTTAATTGTAACTTGTCAGATGTTTTTGGATTTGTCGACCCCCCCCCCCCCCCCCCCCCCCCCCCCATGCAAGAGAATCCTTGATCCGGAATACCCAAAAAGGAACCGTTTCAGACATTGATAATTATATTTTAAACCAAATAGGAAGAGGGAATAATAGAGAGAAAGGGGGGGGGGATACAGGGAAAGAGAGAGATAGAGGGGGAGTGAAGAGAGCGATATGGAGAGAGAGAGAGGGGGGGGGGCTGAGAGAGCAAACATAGACAGGGAGGGGGAGAAAGTGGTAGGAGAGAGGGGGAGGGAAAGAGAGGGAAAGGGGGAGAATGGAAGGAGCAAAGGAGACATGATATCAGTAGATAACTAGAGGGGCCGTCAAAGGCGGCAGACCCACGCCTTGTCGGTGCTACAGAGTAGTTGCAATACTATACTATGGGGTCAAAACTGAAATCTACATTGGGTGATTTCACGCTCGGTGCTGGTGTTTGTGGCTAGTGTTTATTTTGCCGCGAAATCATGATCTAATTAACACCGACTATGAAATGAGAAAAAAATCAGTCGGTGTTAGGTTTTGACCTCTGATTTTCTGACGTAGTTCCGGTTGCCGGTGTTTAATTTTTGTCAGATGTTGTCCGCTGAACCGAGCTCGGCATCCGGTGTTTAATTTCATGTACAAAATTCCGTTCACTAACACTATACCCTAGGGATTAAGAAATTTTCATTTCACGTTCGGTGTAATTGGTGCTGGTGTTGCTACTTGTATGCTAGATGTGGGAAATTTTGGGGATTAGCTGTGAGAAATAAAGTCAGTAGGCATCATTCGAAGTGTAATTTTACAGGTGTTATGAGGTATAGGTCTGAAATTAAATCTAGGCCAACATTTAGTCCAACGTTCGATCTAGAGCACACGGAAAGGAACTACCTTTGCTTTTTAAAGGGGCGGAAGGAGTGAATAAAAAATCCTACCTAGTTTTTTTCCAGATAGATTTGATAAATATGATGTTCGATATTCCGTAGTAAAAGACCCAGAGAATCTACATTATTAACTATGATGAGTTCTAAATCAGCAATCACAATACAAAAGTAATGAAACTTCACGGCTAATCTGAGCCGATGCCCGAAATTTGGCCGTTTGCCATGTACGCGCTGGGCCGTCCGATCCGGCGTGCAGCTGCATTAGCTACCGCAGCATTTTCTGCTGCAAGTGAGAAACTCGAGAGAAATTAAATCTAAACTTACTGTTCCTGTCAATACTATCCATTTCTGTGAAGTTTCTTACCGGTCTCTAGATCAAATAAGGATTTCTTTTAGAATCACCGGACTACTCGGGCAATTTTACGATATTCTAGACTAATAATTCAGTAGTTAAAAACAATTTTTTTTTCTTCGTTGAGAATGGTGCTGACGCCATTAGCAGTGTTAAGCTATCGCACCTCGACTTGCTTCGTACCGCTTCGTACTTATACGTTATACGTGCGAAACGGTGATCTTTACATATACTATACTATAGAGTCAAAACTAGAAGGTCACACAGAATTTGTAGGGATCAACCAATCATCACCAAAATCTAATCGATTCTTTCCTGTCACTATCCAAACAATCCCTGAAAATTTGGTGCAAATCCGTTCACCCGTTCTCTAGTTATCTTGTACACAAACAAACAAACAAACAAACAAACAAACAAACATACAAACATACGGAACCCTTTACATAACCCTGCCGATTTTATCGGCGTGGGTAACAACAACAGTAACATTAGCAAACTGGAATAGGACAAAGAATATGTTATCGGCGTTGCTCCCGACGGCAGCTTTTAATCATGTTTTCACAGCAGATCAAACTTCAAATAAACTTCAAGCCAAGAAAAATATATGTAGTTCTGCTAAATATTTATGGTACTTATACCTAATGAGCTACAATATTCCTCAGTAAAATGTAAATAAGATATATAAATTGATATATTCTTAATATAATATAAAGTAAGCATAAGCATACGAAGCGGGGGCATCCAGCCCCCCCCCTATAATTATGAAAATACCATTATTCGGGCAACCGCCGTTTCATATTCATTCAGGGCGGTGCCCGAATATCCCCATGCTTTACTTGATCATAAAGCCCATCGCACACTCTACGATCGACTGCGATCCGATTTTGGTAAGAAATCATAATAGCATTGACATATATGGGCATTTTTACAAATGAAATCTACCTGATTCAGGTTCTGGGCCCCGTTGCATAAAACTTATCATTAACGGTAACTTTGCCATCAATGGTAACTCCCATGGAAATCTTGATTTTGATTGGCTGTTGAGTGATGTTACCATGGTAGTTACCATTGATAGGAGAGTTACCATTAATGGTAGGTTTAATGCAACGGGGCCCTGATCAATTAAATGAATATTAAACACAGGATTTTTGCGCGCTGTCAGCCTTATCGTAGACAATCATAAGACAGCTCTGACATCACTACGACTCGGAGCCCATTTGGCCTTTCCTCCGACTAGAAAGCTCGCAATAGACCATTTAAAAAAAAAACCTTTTACTAACTACATGACTATTCAGAACCTCAAGCAAAAATATGTTATGTGTTTAAATATTTATATCAAAATGCTATTACATTATCTTCCGAAATCGGATCGCAGATCGATCGTATAGTGTGCGGTTGGCTTAAGATGAAGAGATGGATGAAAGGAACATTTAGCCAAAGTCGATTTTTTTTTATTCAGATATTTCTACAGCTCCCGTAAATTTCTCCATTTCCCCCGGAATGATCTTCGTTTTTCCTGGCATATTTTGCTCCGAGGATAAATACATTCATGTGTCACATAGGTAATGCACGCACAAAATTGTGGATTGTGTATGGCCCCCATATTGGAGACCAACATATGTTGAATAGGCTAGCCTGTTAATAAATAAATAAATAATATAAAATAAACAGAGGCTAAGAGAGGTTAAATATGTATACACAAGAATCACAATTTGATATACAAAGAAAATCATGAACTAATGAGCTAATCATAATTTACATACTTTTGTCACATAAACTGTGTCTATGTGCACATTTTTGTGTAATTTAACATTGACAAAACACTAAGATTAAGATTAAGATTATGATAAGCGTATTATATCGGCGTACAGCATTTTGACTTTATTTTACATATTAAGCCAAGATATGAAATATTAAATATTTACAATGATAAGAAAGCATATGACGCAGACGGAAAATTAGGTAAATTTATTAGGTTTTTTTTTCTTTTTTCTTTTTTTGCATTAACTTTTGCATTTTCAATCAAGAATGATATATTCGATTTAATAACCAGGCACTGGCAGCTCAAATAAATAATGAATACTTCGTTTTTCAATTTGGTGAATGTCATTAAAATACCAATACGACCATTTTGCAATAACTATTCAGGAAACACCTTTCATAATGTGTAAGCTGCTATGACTTCATGTTCATAATAGGTCTTGTTCAAAACGAAATTATTGTAGTTGTAGCTAAGGGCTGCAGGCACGACAAGCTAGCTGCTTATGCTGTAGACCTCTTGCTTCTAATATTGACGTTTATTCGATTTTTTTCAGTGTCTTTATTTAATTTCGTACATTATTATGCATAATTATGTATTCAATATGTATTTAATTATGTATTCAGTTATGAATTCAATCATGATTCAATTATTTATTCAATTATGTATTTAATTATGTATTGATGTATTCAATTATGCATTCAACAAGTATAATTCTGTACTATGTATGAGATCTATACCATGCCTGAAAAATGTATGTTAAAAATGATCCAATCAATCCAATCCATTCCAATCCAATCAAATCAAATCGCGGCGAACAGGTACCTAGCACAACTCGAAAGATATAAAAGATCAAATTTATATACATGTACATAAAGTCGATGGAAACGGAAGGAAATCTGAAATGTACAAAACTGCAGCTCGTGTAATAATTACAAACAGTGGCGTAGCGGGGGTCCATTCAATGAAGGGGCATCGATGCCATGAGGGAGGGCCACCTGGAAAACATTAATTTGGTGAAAATGAAAGAGAACAAAGCCATTGATTTGCGGGATGGAAGGTGTTACATCCCTTTCATTTCATGTTGCCTCCTCCCCTCCTTTCATTTCTCCCCCCCCCCCATTCGATTAAGGGCTCATGCCCCAAGTGCCCCCGTAGCTCCACCACTCACCACTGAATTCAAATATGGACAAATCAGATGAACAGTCTGTCGTTGTCGAATCAATGATATTAAACAACTATATACAAGTATATATATATATATATATATATATATATATATATATATATATATATATATATATATATATTATGAGAAATATTCCTCGAACACAAAGCTGGTTGTCACTCAAAGTTGTTTTAGTAAAAGGTATAGTGAAAGAAATGATCACTATGAGACGGTCGTAGCTTTGTTGTCAAGCTTTCGATCTCTGATCTGTATTGAAATGTATATTCCGATGTAAATGTCAGCCATCATTTTGTGTTTTTATACAGTCCTGCCGAAGATCAAAGATCGAAAGCTTGACAAATAAAGGATGAAAATAAAAGCTACAACCGTCTCATAATGACCATTTAATTCACTATATATATATATCTATATATATATATATATATATATATATATATATACATGTATATATAATGTGAGAAATCAATTGAATTGAATAAGAGAAATAATTTGCGTAGCTAAATTCATTGTTCCTCCTTACTGATTTCCTTTTTGTGGAAATAACTGCAGGGTTTGCAAAAACTGTCTCCGCCTGGAGTCGAACCCGGGTCTTTGGCACTGTACGCCAAACGCCTTAACCACTAGACCACGGAGGCGGGTTGAGTGGTATTCTGCTTCACCAGGTACAAACACCGACAGGCAGCCCTTGCAACCCCTTCGCAGTTAATATATTCCTTTTCTTTGAGGGACAGGGGAGTATTGAACAATGAAATATGAAATGAAAAGAAATGTATATATAAATAATGTATATACATAATATATTTTCAGAATCTAAATTGAGAATAAATGTATCAAAGGTAGGCCTAGTACTTGGATCGACAACCGCCTTACTCTTAGCTCCCGAGTTATTCATCTATTCAAGCGCTAAATATATGAATCATGATAAGCAGAATATCGCTTTTAGAATGTTTCAATGAGAATAATAATCAACTGCAATGACGATAGTTATTTAGCTCAAATCAATTAATCATTGCTGCAATATCATATTTTTTTTTTCTTTCAGAATGAGTTGTTACAATCCGACATGTCTTCTACTAGGAATTTCCTATTTCAACTGGTGAAGTATAATAGAATAATCGCCCGTAATATGGGCCCGGATGTGACCAAAAAAAATATGCTCCGGTGACATTTGCTCCGTGGTCAGTTTATGGCACTAATCGGATCCCTTACTTCAAAATAATGTCGCCAGTGCGACTGTGGGAGAACTGCACACCCTTCCCATACTCCCTGCATACAGAAGAGAGGAAATCCACTTTTTCAGGAGTCATATTCGCAATATCACTTCGTTTTGGAGTTGAATAATCTCCAAACTATAGTGTAATCCACTTCAACTAGTGGTTTGAATTAATCTCTTGGGAGTGGATTCCAATGATTTAAGCGGGGACAGGGGCGGCGGAGCGTCTTTCAAAGTGGGGGGGGGGGGGACCAACAAAAAAGGGCACTTTTTTTGGGGGGGGGAGGGGCACCTACAAAAGGTGAAAACAAGACGGAAAATACCACTTTGAGACATTAGTTTACCGCTACATTCTGATTAATAAACGATCAAGGATCATTTTCAACACATTATTGTTTATGTCTTAACATGGTTCTAGATAAAAACTACTTTGCAGTGTAATGGTCTGATTATTCATTTGCGAGCAGGCGAAGCGAGCGAGCAAAATATTCAAGATATTTTGAATAGCAGTGATTTTCCTAATATAAGAAGACAATGGTAAATGCGAGCGAGCGTAGCGATCGAGCTTTGAAAAAATATTAGAAAAAAAAAAGTTGTCCTCCTTCCTGTTATGATTTAGGGGGACTGCTCATTCTTGTATAATTTAGAGAATTGTGCCCCTCCTGCCCCCTGCTCCACTGCCTCAAATTGTGCTGATATCAGTAGGGGTATCTATTATTATGAAGCCTCTCTGATTATTTGGAGCTAGGTATATGGCTCTTTTGTGGACTTTAGGGCACAGTTTGTAAGCGACATCTGGGTATACAGGTAAAGTATATTAAATATATATAGGTATATAGGTAGGGCACTTATCAGAAGACAAAAGGGGGCACTTATCAAACGGGAAAGTAATACTATTAAAAAGAAAAAGGGGCACTCATCAGAAGTAAAAGGGCACTTAAAAAGAGGCATTTATCATCAGAGGTATTTATCAGAGGTATTTATCAGAGGTGAAAAGGGCACTTATCGTAAGGGAAAATTGCACTATTAGAACGGAAAATGGGCGCTAATCAGACGAAAACAAGGACACTTGTCGGATTTCAAAGGGGGCACTTATCTGAGCTTAAAAGGGTCACTTATCAGAGGTGAAAAAGGGCACTTATAAGAAGGGAAAATTGCACTATTAGAATGGAAAATGGGCACTAATCAGACGAAAAACAAAGGCACAGATTTCAAAAGGGGCAGTAATGTCTGAGGTCAAAAGAGGCACTTATCAGAAGGTGAAAAGGGGATTTATCAGAAAGAAGATGGGGCGCAGTTATACGAAGGAAAAGGGGAACTTATCATAGGTGAAAAAGGGCACTTATCAGAAGGAAAAATTGCACTATTCGAACGGAAAATGGGCAGTAATCAGACGAAAAGGGGCACTTATTAGATTTCAAAAGGGGTAGTAATATCTGAGGTTAAAGGGGGCACTTATCAGAAGGTAAAAAGGCACTTATTAGAAAGAAAAGGGGACATTATACAAAGAAAAGGGGGCACTTATATCAGCTATGAAAAGGGGCACATTTCATAGGTAAAAAGGGGTACTTTTGGGGGACTTGAAAAAGTGGAGGGGGGCACTGTCCCCCCCCCCCCACTTTTGGGGAACTTGAAAAAGTGAGGGGGGCACTGTCCCCCCCCCCCCCCCCCCGTCAGTGCCGCCTCCGAGCGGGGATTTCCACTCTGTAAAGAAGTGAGCCCTAATGGCTCGAATTCACAAAGGAGGTTTGGTTTAAACCATGGTGGTAAACCCCCTCCTGGGTTTTTTAAGTGTACGTGCGCACTGAATCCGATCCAATCATATATTTTCTTTGAGCGCGCTCATGGGCAAAGTGCGCTTATTTACGCTTATTTTAATACGCTTACCCATGGTGATTTAAACTTCCTTTGTGAATTCGGGCCAATATGACTCCCCAAAGACTGAATGTCCACTCCTATATACATTTAGAGAGTAGATGAGCGTTATGCGATGCTATCTTGCTCTCGGTGAAATCAGACATATGGTGCTCTAACATGAATTATGCTTCTACGCCCATTTCTCCGAGCTTTATTTCATCAAAGATGTATTATTAGGGTTAGGGTTGCAATTCTGTTTTAGGTTAAATTTAGAGTTAGGTAAAGCGTTTGGTCCAGAATCATAGTTTAGAATTCGGTTTAAATAGGCCGCGGAACCGGGGGGGGGGGGGGGGGGTGGCTGCAGCCGTTTCATAAAATCCCAATAAAAAAAAAAATTCGAAATTGTCATTATTCAGGTGAAATCATTTCACCTCCCCCCCCCCCCCCCCCCCCCCGAACCACACACACACACTTTAAAAAAAAAAACGCTCCGCGGCCCTTGGGTTAGTGTACAAAACTGACCGCAAAGCATTGTCGGCGCCTGAGCATGTGTCCTATGCTCCCGTGAAAGAGGCGATCATGGTATACTGTCTGTTACCATGGTTACATCAACAAAAAACTAATAAGTACATATAACCAAGCAACGAACGTAACCATCAGCAGAAGCGTGAACAAAAATTTGTCGCAGACGATGGCCGCTTCCTGCCATGTCTGGCTAACCATATCCGGGTCACTGCGCATGCTCATAGTATTGACATTTGGTGGTTGGGTGATAGTTTTCATGACTCCGTTCGTTTTCTTCTCCTCGAGCTTCCCATTTACTTGGTTTTGTGCGGAGATATTCGTGTGGTTTTGTGGAGTCGGAGTCATCAGTGAACTCATTCTACGGAGCCTGTAAAGAAAACTCCGGATTCAGATTTTCTTGCAATTTGTGCACACTTATAATCAGGTTAAAAATTATTAATATTTAAAACCTTGAAACTTTAATCTCTTTTATCATCAATGTATTAAATGGATTTCACCGCCACTGCTAATGTGCAGAAATACAGTGGAAAAAAAAAACACACACAAAAAAACACGGAGTTGTGGCACTTCATTTATTTATTTCTTTATTTCTTTATTTATTGTGGTATAAAGAAACAATGTACATGGCAGCCTTGCGGCTGAATTGAATACAATTTACATCAATAATGACACAAGCATACTGCACAAAAGACATTAAAAATAGTACATTCATACTATTTTAATGTCTTTTTAATACTATAACAAATCAATACGTACACCTTATTCAAAGAATATTGATGGTGGGATAAAGAAAGTGGGTAATGGATGTGAAAAAAATATAAAGTTTTTATAATATGACTTATATACTGTTGAATAAATTAATATGATCAGTGCTAAAAGAAATAGTCTGGTTTGCATGCTTCAAAGTAGGCCTATTGTCCAATCATAATGGGTGCAAGGTTTTGTATTTGGAAAAAAAATATATAGTTTTACTTTCCATTATTTATATTTGATTAAAGTTTCTCTGGGGATTTTCAGGCAAGGTGGAACCAAATTCATGTGTCTTGGTTGTGGGGTAATATTAGCACCCACACACACACACACACACACACACACACACACCAAAAAAAAATAAATAAATAAAGGGTTTTTTGAGCAAATGCACGTGATTGTTCAGAAGTTTTAGCACAGTAGCTTGTCAACACGATATTGATAGCAACTGGAAGAGATTGAGTGACAAAGAGTTGTTTCTTAAACAAAATAGTGAGGCTGTGACAATTATTTGACTGAGGTAATCCAAAGGTGTCTTAGCTTCACAAACCTTAACGCCAGCCAGCCTTCTTTATCTTCTGGAGATGGTACTTACAATTTTTTGATCCATGCTTATAGGTCACAACTCCAGAACAATTAACGCCTTTCCCTTACTAGAAATAAAGAAGATTCCTCTGACAATCACCCCAGATAATTATAATTACCCTGTATGAAAATACTCCTCGGACAACCACTTCTGGACAATCATAGAATTTCGATGCATATGTGGATATCATTACGACTACTTGTTCAGTTGTCCTAATGGAGGATTATACTAAGGAGAAGTTTGGGAGGGTATTTTGTCCTTGGTAAGTCGTATTTGTGAAAGTTGTCCTATAATATTCTAAGGGCATGGAGATGAATGAAATATGATATATATTATATGGAATTGCATGTTTTTATTCAATGTCTTGTACAATGTTTTTTTTTTTTTTTTAAAGAAGATTGAATTGAATTGAATAAATATGAAATGAACTGAATATACTCACTCATTAGCCTTATCCTCAGCGCGTAACATGGTCGTACAATCGGCGTTGGTGTAGAAACGCATGATGAACGGGTTCAACATTGCACGTCTCAACCAGTTGGGTATCTGCCTTCTTCCTCCTGTATGATAGAGTCGCAGAACGATGATGGAACAGACCACCTCAACGCAACTCAACCCGATCATCACGATGAAAAAAATCACTGCGGGATAAAACAAGGGCATTTCGTAGTTTACACGTCAGTATATTGTACCGTATTTTCCTGATTATAAAATTGTATTTTCCTCATTTGTTATTTCTTTTTTGGTTGCTTTGTTATTTTTCAGTGATGATTGATATTCCGTTTTGAAACTCATCTGTAAAATATTTTGAACCTTCCTTTGTATTTGTACGTTGATGATGATCCAAAATTGTGACTTTAACTCTATAAAGTGATTTGATTTAGTTTAACATCTGCAGGGGCATATCCAGGATTGTCAAGGGGGGGGGGGTGGTGGTGTTAAGGGAACATAATATCGTCTCAATGCATCCATCCCCGATTTCAACCCTCCCTTTGAATCACTTTTACACCCATCGCCTGATCTGTAAAATATCAAGATAATCTAACAATAACATACCCCCAAAGAGTATTTGTTTCTTGAAATACTATATTCCTGTCACAAAAAGTTATCATGCGCCCTTGTAGCGATAGAATGCTACTTTAAGGGATGGTGAAAAATCAGTATTAGTCCTCTTTTTCTGGTGAATATAATGCTTATAATTAAGAAGACATGAAACAACATGGATGACAGTTTTATACCGATGATAGACGTAGTCTCTCCGCTTGGTGGCAGTCTATCAGCAACGAGTTGTTGGAAGAGGATCAGAGCTAGAAGGTTACTGACTGCCAAGGTCACCTTCTCACCTGATGCGGGGTGAAGCCAACAAACTAGCGCCATCAACGCCGTCAGAAGAATACACGGGACTACGACAGTCCGTGTGTAGAAACCTGCAAGTTTATACGAATGACATGCTTGTGTAACGCAAATTGTTTGAGTGTTAGAGAAACTTGTGGAATAAAGTGGCAGAATCAAAACTTTGACCAAGGTAAATTCAGCCTATTCTTTGTGACTGCCAGGTATGGGTGCTAATGAGATAATATTTTCATTATAGTTTACCCTTTCCTTAAAGGACACTCAATCGCAGATTGTGACGTTTTTATGCCGCGAGAGGGCACCGTGATCGTTACCTGATCATGCCGTTGCCCCGTGGGGCGCAGGCTTCGGACAGACTAGTCGCTGCGCAACATGCACGCTCCGCCTGAGCTTGAGCTCTCGTGCGAGATTCGGTCGGCTTCGTGCAGTCCGAAATATATCCCAGTATCCGACGGACGCGTTCGAAGCACAAATTTGTGTACGAGTGAATGGGGCTTACGCAATCCTGACTCTCACGGCCGCCTGGTGGCGTATCCCTTTAATATAAAATTGATTGAAAACTTGATTTGTAATATGTTTTGGACAGGTATTTTATTCCCATATAGAAAGCAAATTAGACAATTGAACTAAAATGAACTAAATATTCGCGGCAAAGGTCATGCGTTTTATTCAGAAATATGGGTGCTCACCTTTGACCTTTGATGGATTGGCAATAGGCCACTTCAATAAATCCCCTAAAATATCTTTAAAAACACGGAAAACAAACATTTAGCAATTTACACTTTCCTTTTGACAGAAAATAACTACACAATAATATTATCATTTACTATAGCGGTTCACACTCACCACTACTTCCATAAGTTATAGCTGACGAAGTAGCACGAACCAAACTGATGGTGAATGGGTGCGAACTAGTCTGCAAGCACAGACCCTAATCATTGTGTCCTGAGAGAAGCCTAACTCAGCTACCTTCTGGTCGTGTCAGGAGTAGTCTAGTTCTGGACTCTTTTTATTAATTTTTTTATTGGCCGACTATACGCGATACGCGATGGCGCGATCCCGAGAACCTGTTGGCCCCGAGAACCTGTTGGCCCCGAAAAAATTCTCGGGATCGCGCCATCACTCAGCTTATCGAGTATAGTCGGCGAATAAAAAAATTAATAAAAAGAGTCCAGAACTAGACTATGTCAGGAGCAGCTATACTACATGGCCTATGGTAGTCTTACATTGCAGACACTCTTTTACGACTGACCAGGGTTTGTGCCTGCAAACTAGGTGCGAACCACGTAGTAATAACCTGTTGGCAAAGTCCTCAATGTGAATTGGAATACTTACTGGACTGTCGGCGGATTTGCAGAGTGAACAAGACTGCTGACCAAGATTCATTGAAGCAACACGATCCATAGAGTAAGTCTGTGGCTGTTGTCTTTTCCAGAATCCAAACTCCATTTTTATTATATAAATTGTTATTGGCATCAGCCGCGGTTGAACGCTTTAAAACAACCTTGAACATTGAAGGATAGTGATAGGAATAAATAAGGTTTTTGTCAATAAATATGAGGATCAGTCTGCTGTAGTAGCCTCCTGTTGCAATTTTATTAGTAGTCCCATTGATTTCCGAGTAGATTTTCATCTCAGTTAAGTAATTGTCATGCCTTGTACTAAAGGACCACACTGACATTTTCGGGAATTTTTTCTCTTTATGTCTCTGTCTCTTTCTCTCTGTCTCTCCTATTTCTATCTCGCTTTTCGTTTCTCTCTCTCTCTCTCTCTCTCTCTCTCTCTCTCTATCTATCTCTCCCCCCCTCTCTCACACACACACAAACACATATATATACGTAAACAAAATTGTTTTCTTTATGATTCATTTTAATTTTTTTGTAAATTTGAATTTGATAATTACGTAGCGTGCATGGCCCAGGAATGTCTAACGAATTTTTAAATATTTTACAATAGTTAGGTATACAGACTGCTCCTCATGGGAAATAGTGTTCACTTTTTTCAACATGGATCCCTAAGTAAAATTTAATGCTGAAAACGATGCCATCAACTGATTTTTGATAAACAGTGCCAAAAGTGCCCCAAATTTATATTTTAGTGGCCCGCCATTGTTTTTATGCATTTCAGAGCCAACCTTGAAGCTAGAAACGTTCGTTTGGTGTTGAAAACCCACTATAAACAGTAAAATGAAATATGGTAATGGTTAAGTCCCACCAAAGACCACAGGGGCCCGTAATTTGTTTCTAAAAAGGGCCCAAAGGACCAGCTACTCACTAGAGTCGAAAAGAGTGCTTTAAATACCGTTCTCAAGTTAATAGAAGCTCAGTAAATGGTTACTTTGATATCACAATGCAACGATAATTGTGGGTATGATAACATGGTGTCCACATATCTGTCAGGTGCCCAAATTTTTATTTTAGAGGGCCAAATGTAACACAAGTGATTAAATAGCATTAAACTCTAGTGGCATGACATATTTTCTTTCTAATGATATTTGAAAATGTGTTCAAATCAATCAAGATTACATCATTTTGGGGGCACCTGAAAGGACATGGGATTCCACACAAAAAGCTACGTATGGGACAGTTTTACAAATCCTGTCATATTCGACAGAAAGGTGTTTTAGATTGTCGTTGAATGCTGAAATTTCTAACTTTGTTGCTACCTCTTTGTACTGAGATCACTTAAAAGAACAATACTGTTACAGTTCACTGCATTATTTGGGCAATTCTGTGGTCCCTTTGATGGGACCTTATAATGGGCCTGAAACCTTCTTAACGGAAGCTGTAGGTGCCGGCCGTGTATATTTATCATACATGACTATCACCAATAACATCGGCATACCACGTAGCATATATGTTTCCATATGGAAGTTAGTGATATATATGATCTTTGATGCATTTTCAATTGGGCCGCGATTAATAGATTCAGGAATGCCATGTCCTTTCAGGTGCCCCCAAAATGATGTAATCTTGATTGATATGATAAATACTATTTGTAGAACACATTTTCAAATATCTTTAGAAAGAAAATATGTCATGCCACTAGAGTTTAATGCTATTCACTTGTGTTACATTTGGCCCTCTAAAATCAAAATTTGGGCACCTGACAGATATTTGGCCACCATGTTATCATACCCACAATGTATCGTTGCATTCTGATATCAACGTAGCCATTTAACTGAGCTTCTATTAAAATGAGAGAGGTATTTAAAACACTCCTTTCGACTCTAGTGAGTAGCTTGTCCTTTGGGCCATTTTATAACAAATTCCAGGCCCCTGTGGAATTTGGTGGGACTTAACCATTACCATATTTCATCTTACTGTTTATAGTGGGTTTTCAACACCAAACGAACGTTTCTAGCTCAAGGTTGGTACTGAAATGCATAAAAACAATGGCGGGCCACTAAAACATATAATTTGGGCATTTTGGGCACTGTTTATCAAAAATCAGTCGATGGCATCGTTTTCAGCATTAAATTTTACTTAGGTATCCATGTTGATAAAAGTGAACACTATTTCCCATGAGGAGCCGTCTGTGTACCTAACTACAAATTTTTAGTAATTAGCAATCCTTTAAAACAGATACCAGTATTAACAAACAACATCTTACGGTCAAACTGTAATAACCTCATTTGCAGACAAGGTGAACTAGTTTACCAACTATACAAAGTAGGACGAAAACAATAATTTTCCCCATCAGATATTGTGAGAGTAGTCTAATAAAGCCTCCCCCACCCCCCCCCCCCCCCCAACACGCACAACCTCAACACGCGCTACAGCGACATGGTGCTTCGACGACAGTTATTCCAGGGTTTACATCGTCAAAGACATACATTAGGGTTGCAAAAGGGTTTTATGTTAGGTTTAAGGTTCTGGGGGCGTTTCACAAGTGTCTTGGCGGTGATTTTTACCGACAAATTTGCTCTCAGTCAATCAGATGCAAGGATTTCAGTAGCTTATATTGCAACTTGTCATTGATGACAAGTTTTATGAAACAGGGCTAAGGTTTAGGGTTAGGGTCAAAGGTTGAAGTTCAATTCGGTGAGGATATTGACCGCGGAGCAAATAGCGCCAGAGCATTATTGTGTCGCGCAACCAGTGGCGCCCCTGTCTCTGACGTTCACTACCCCTTACCCTTTTTGTGCTTAGTGACCAGGGGCCAAAGGTGAGATTACAATGCTGAACATCGTAGGGGAAGTAGGTGATATCGATGGGGCAAGCTGCAGCCACGATGGCTGGGAAGTACCAGTCCATTGTACCATTACTTGACACCATGATGTAAGTATCTGCATAGCTGATAAAATCCTTCACCACACTGGTATGGAATAGAGACATAATGGTTTAGCACCGAGATAATTCTGACATTGAAGAAACTTGGCTATGACAATCATATAATATTGACTGGCTTTGAGGTTAATATGAGACTATAACATTACGCAAGTAAAATTATATTACCTGAGCTGGAGACTCGAAGGTATATTTTCATATCACCGGAAAAAGAAGCCAGTTCATAATATTGTTATTATTTAAAAGTATCATTATTAGTTTGCCAGGCACACTTAGAGACAAGACAGGAAGGGAGAAATGTGAAAGTTTTAATATTTTCCTTGATTGCATAAATAAACACATTTATGTATAGATGAAAGCCCAGGAAAATATGGATATACCATGTATACAGAATAATTCTAGACAAGAAGAGCAATAACACGATGATGATAGAATGAATTGCGAAGAATTATTACGAATTGCGTGTGAATCATATTTTCATAATCATAACCATAGGCTTGGAGCCGACGGTGTTTTTGGCTTTTCGGAGCATACAGTCATGTACGTGACAATTACTCTTTTAAAACAGAGTAAACATAATTATAATTTGATGGAAGCACAGTGAATGCACGTGTGTATTAAAATAAACGGAGTTGATCAAACTCGGCATCCATCTCCAAGCCTGAGCCTAACATAACCACAAAGTATGTAATTATGGTTATATACAGTGGTGTTTCAAGAAAATGAAAAATGATGGAAGGCGAAGGGGGGGGGGGGGGTGCGCAGCCCCAGACTCATTGCAGGTTATGTTGACCTTTCTCTGGTCCTATTTACTAACGGGAATAAGTTGGTGGGGGTGTGCCTTGGCTTTATCCTGTACTGGATACGCCAATGATAGTGTCTCTGAATGATTAGCTATTGATAAGAGACCTGGTACTCAACAAAAATATTTTGCATGCATCATATCAATGGCAGATTTACAACCAGTTGTCAAGCTAAATTAAAACTGATTTGAGCAATGCTGCCTAACTTTAGAATGTCAACATTGTGTCGTTTTGACAACTTCCCGTAGCATTCGGCTTGCATATTGATCGCTGTAATAAAAATCAATTGAGCAAGTCCTTCAGATATCTAAAATATTTTGGCAAAATACATAGGTCCGCTAAACCTGTACAACCTAATCATTCTAAGCATCTTTGTATTGCCAACTCCTCTTCTGTTTTTTCATGTATGGCATAAAAAATGACCGCTTTGCAATTGGGAGATTTTCCATCTCAAGAGTGTTTCCAAACTTGCGAGACTCTTCAAAACTAAATAAAACATTCTTATCATTCTCTGTTTTCAAACTGTACCATATGTCTCCCTTCATATTTTTCTTCTTCTGTGCAAGGTAACAAGCCAGGATAATAATATTGAAAGTCGTTTGGAAGCTCATAGAGACGTCATATCATACTGTGATATGCGCTATAAAAGAACGGAATATTATTATTGTTGTTTATGAAAGTATAATATCTCTTCAATTAAAGAAAAGGGCGAGCTCTGGAAAATGAGAAAAATAATTTGTGAGCTTTCTCATTATTTTTATGTTAGTTTGGAAGAGTATGATAGTAGAAATATTCCTATGAAATGATTGCTCCTCAACTTCCCTCTCATTCGAAATATGACGAGCAATAACTGAAAAGTAGGACCAAACATTCATGCCACATGTGTGTGTGTGTAATTTGTATTGTGTTTATTGCCATGTTGAATTATATTGTGTAATTAATGCTTAATTTGTAATTATTCGTTTTGAAAAACTGAATCAAGGAATAAAAAAAATTATGAAAAGAAAAAAAAAAGTGTGTGTGCGTGTGTGTGTGTGTGTGCGCGTGCGTGTGTGTGTGTGTAGTTTCATATACACACTTCTATGTGCAGTGCATGATATTATCAGCAAGGCTTAGTTAATTTCTAATCTTATTTTAATGATTTTTTTCACAAAAAACCCCATCACAGTATACATCGATTCCTGTGTACTACATGATTAACCTTTCCCAATCCCCATGAACGCTTTCACAATGAAATCTCATAAGCAGACTTTATCTTTAACCTGATTATTCTTACAATGGTGGTATAATCTTACTTTTGGTAGAGGACGATGTCGGGAAGCCAGACATCGTTCTGTTTGACGGTTACGTAGTCGATTCCAGCGAAGTCACTAGGATCCCATATCATGTTCTCATCCGTCCACATCTACATCATAATATAGGAGTGTCATGTGAAATCATTTAGTTGAGCTTATTTTATTCAGGCCTATCAACATGATCAATGAAAGCAATTTACGATTTAGAAATTTTCATAATAATGTGGAAAATAAGCTTTCAACCTTAATAGCAAGTTGCTTTGAAAGAAAGAGGAAAAATCAGGGAAGCAGATTGGCGAAAGTTTGAACGAAATCGGACAAGCAATAAGAAAGTTATGAATTTTTGAAAGTTGTAATCACTATACATATGGGAATTTCAAATTGGCCGAATAGGTAACGTCACTGTGCATGCTGTGATGTAGCTGTGGACAACTCCCCCATTCGCTCCAACACACAAAATGACTAATATGTCACTTTTTTCAAAATGTATTACTTATAGGATCTTTTTCTTTCATGAGGACCTATAACAATATGCTATCTCCAATATATTTTGAGTACTGCCCCGAGGGTAAAAGCGCCTCGAAGAAAACCGCAAATTAATGATATTTTTGTGTACGACAAATGGGAGAGTTGTCCACAAAAATGTCACAATCGAATCACCAAATTGCCAATTTGAGATTCGCATAGATGTAGTGATCTCATTTTTCAAACATCCATACCTTTTTTAGTCCTTGTCCGATTTCTTTCAGACTTTCACCTTCCTTTTTTCCTTATTTTTCTGCTTTCACACAAATCATCTCATTACCAAGGTTGGATTGCCCTTTAAAGCTCACAGACAGTCTCGGTAGCAAAAAAAATACTGGCAAGAAACTTATCTAACATAGTCACATACTATTCTCCTTTTATCATAAGACACATGTACGAGATTATTTTAACATTCCATTCACGATTTCGAGCAAATTTTAGTGAAAATATCTGTAAGAAACGCTTGGTAACGGCTTTTCACTGCCTCACGCTAGGACCATATCCACCCGAAGGTTCCCCGCACAATAAACCCAGCGCTTCGCACTGTGTGTAGCGTATTCTATAACACACGGCAATCCCCATGTGCGTAATGTGTGTGGCCGTTGTTTGAATTTACATCCCCTCTTTTTTGGGCCAGGGATTTTTATTACTTTTCACCTTTCATTCGATAAATACTTCACTTCAGGAGGAAAAAACTTTACAGCATCTTAGTTGTGTTATTACCCTGCTATTTATTAAGTAAAATCAAAGAAATCTCACGAAAAGTTTTTGAGAGCTTCCCAAAACTATCTCGTACCTTTAATGTAAGTAACATGACATAGCAGCTTTAATGTATATAATTTGCATACATGAAATTTTGTGCGAGCTATTTTGGTGTAGCAATTTTGATATGAGAAGTTTCGAAATAAGCAATTTTATATCCACAATTTTGATATAAGCAATTTAGAACTATCAGCAATTTTTTTCCAGATATAAAAATATGAACAGATTTAAAGAGGTATAAACTAACAAAAATATGTATATAAATCAAAAGAATCAATTATGACATGGACAGGCGTTATTAATTCATCTTTGTCTGATATTTCCTATTACTCCACTTTATTATGAGAAAATTAAAATCATGCAGTATTTTCGAAACGTTAATACGGTGCTGGGATTAAATCAATTAAATCTAGCAAATTGGAGAAGTTTGAAGAGGAATAGTTGTAATGACAAAACAAAAAACAAAAACAAAAAACAAAAAAACGGAGCAACTGGAAGATATTAACATGGGATAAAAGTCGGCGCATAATTCTGACATAAGGAATTGCAATGGAAATAGTAACATCGACCGCAATATCTAGTCCTAAATCATTCGTATGTACTCAGATCAATATCTTTTTTCTCTCTTTTTTTACTAATGTATGATGCATTTATAATAAATGAGAAGTTGAAGCAATTTCATTCGCTGGGGTTTAGAGGAAGCCAATAAATTTCATATTAACAAGACTAATGATATTAGTATTACCTCATAGTCCAGTCACACCAACCAGACCGACAACAGGACGACAACAAAAGGAGAAAAAATATGTACATTATCACGCAATGGTCAAGAATCGGTCGGATTGGAGTCGATATGGCGTCGGTTTGTGACTGCGGCATTATAGTCACACCGCTAAACCTACTTATAACCCACACAATATTGGCATTTCGCAGTAATGTTATTTGTTTGTTTGATTTACCCGGGGAATTAAGCCTCATCACGGAGCTTCAATGCTGTTCTTCCTGAGCTGAGGGCGCTGCAATTATTGCAAGATACCCATTTACCACTGGGTGGGAAGGGACACATGTATAGGAAAAACATTTTGTTCAAGGATACAAGCACCCACGACCTCTGGTATAAGAGTAAAGAGTCTTCACCATTTACACAACAGAGCTCCCACTGCCTGTCGAGTAACGGTGTCACTGGGGTATTTAAAGGGGAAGTCCATCCTAATTACAAGAATCTTGGTTTTAAAAGAAGTAGAAATATTAAAGAAACAAATCCGTGAAGGTTTGAGCAAAATCCGATAAGAAATAAGAAAGTTATGAATTCTTGAAGTTATAATCAATCAAATACACACTGGCAACCCGTGACGTATCTTGTGACCTCCTCGCCAGGTACCCACAAAATCATTAAATTCTTTTTTTTTTTCTAAACAAAATATTCAAGCATACATGCACCTTAGACATAATTATTGCTCACATGTTTTTACACAAAACCTGTATGAAACAAATTTATTTCTTCTTCAAATTTTTTCTGTACTTAGCAAATGGGCGAGGAGCTCGCAAGATACGTCACTGAGTTGTCAATTTGTGTTTGATTGATTACAACTTCAAACATTCATAAATTTTATTATTTATCACTGGATTTTGCTCAAACTTTCACTAATCTATTTCTCTCATTTTATCAACTTAATACCAGGGTGGACTTTCCCTTTAATGAGTTCTATCTTTAGGTGACTGTGAACCACAATAGTTTTATTTCCCACATTTTATGCATACATCTATCATAAAATGGTTACCTATGACGACCTTTATCTTTTCACGGGGTTGCGCTACATAACAACATATTCTAGCTGGATTCTGTATATTGAAATAACATGTCTAGTAGCGGGTAAATACTTCACTATTATATCCCTGGGTTAGAAAAAAAACATAGTTTTTAATTTTGAACTTCAACTCACCATTCGCATGTATGTCAAAAGTTTTACTTGCTGGTTTTCCTCGTCCTGTCCAGTGAAATGGGGGGGGGGGGGGGGGGGGGTGGGGGAGGTAAAAAAAAAAATTTTTTTTAACGAAATCAGTGCTTAGGAATTGAGTAAATCTAAAAATTTCAGAAAATTTCGCTACGACATCAACAATTAAGAATTACTATATAGCCAATTTCTCCCGTGTTTAGGAATTGAGTAATTCTCAAAATTTCAGAAAATTTCGCTACCACATCAACAATTAAGAATAACTATATAGCCAATTTCCCCCGTGCTGTTTCAGCCCCAGAACATGGAGAAAATTTCTTTAAACAGTGTTTTAGTTGTTTACTTACGAACTTGATGAGTTCAACCGGAAGAAGTCTAAAGGTCACGTTAGTAGGTCGGCTGATGTCACGGACTGGTCTGACTGTGATTGGTCCATAGTTATCTAACAGTTGTTTCATCAGAATGCTCTGGGTATTGTTGTTTCCTCCTAGAGCTGAGGATAAAGATGGACAAATGCAATCACAATCTGTGTCAATGTGATTGCATTCTTTAAATTGAAAGTCTCTTACTTTTATTTACATCTTCCCTGACGGTGATGTGCTTTCTTTCTTTAAAGGGCCCGTGCCAAGCAAATGCATGTTGACTTTTGTTGATTTATGAAACCCTGATCATCATTTATGTGGCCCCCAAAAATATCTAAATATGTGTCTTGTATTTTATAATAATTTTTCAGTATTTTTTTCTTCATATTTTTGGGATCCGCCCACAAAAAATAAATCTGAAGGTCACAGAATATGTAAATTGTATGTACGAAGCTACCAAATTTGGGTATACTTATTTTTAGATACGCACTGTATAGGCCTTTTGTACATTGTAAGTAATTTTTGCTTCAGCCTCAAAACTGACTACTTGGACAAGATTAGCCCCCCCCCCCCCCCTCCTCCAAGATAAAAATCAAATATACCTTTCTTGGAATATGGGGAAATAGTAGACAAGTTCACAAGTTATCTCCCTTCTTTATCATTACTCAACCCTCTCTCATTTCTTTTCTTTCTTTTCTTTTTTTTTTTTTTTTTTTTTTTTTTTGGCCTTTCTACCCCTAAAAAGGGACCTATTTTATTGAAACTCCCAGATTTGGGGTAGTAAAACAATTATACAAGATAGATCATACCGAAATAAAAAAATAAAAAACAACAACAACAACAACAACAACAACGGAAGGTATGGTATTATAATAATCAATAAATATGTCAACCTAACAGTGTATTCCTATTCTCATTAACTTCCAACTACCTAAGTCAAAGTGACCTGCAGGCCTGCATTTAAAAAAATAATTTGCATTATTATATTAATGTCATGGCACTAGGTGTAGGCTACCTTAACTTTTGAAGGACTCACCTCCGTCCGTATGTCTATCAATGAAAAGCAAGAGAACAAGGCCTTCGAGTATTGTATCATCTTCAACATTGCCTTCACCCCCTCGCCCTTTTCGTTACTTTCTCTCTCTCTCTCTCTCTCTCCTCACCCCTTCTCTCTCCTCTCCCCCCCCTCTCCCCTCCCCCCCCCCCCTCTCTCTCTCTCCTCCCTCTCCCTCTCTTTCCCCCTCTTTTTCTCTCTCCCTCTCTCCCACCCCTCTCTCTCTCCCCCCTCTCTCTATTTCTCTTTCTCATTTCATTTCCTTCTTTTTGAGCCATTCGATAGTGGGTGGGTTGGGGAGTGCCCCCCCCCCCCCGTGTCCCTCTTGGCTACGCCACTGATCATAGATGAAAGTAACCACTTAATGACCGTCAACTCCATATCCTGTCAGGTAATGTAAACACATTAACGTGCCTTATCATCAATGACAAATTAACGAATTGCATCGTCAATCGGAAATTATACCGTGGGCTTTATCATTGACTACCATGACTACGCTGTGATCATCAAGGATTTTTGTATTGCTATTTATTTCTACATTAACTTTATTAATTCCTTATTGATTACGATTCGTTCTTTCCTGTAACCACTCCATGTGTCTTTGCTGTTTCTGTCGGAAGGAACGCGCAACAGTCACTGAGAGGTTGTTTGTTTGTTTGATTGAATTTCATTTATGGGTTCAATAACGTGATACAAAATAATATGAATTACAGAAAAATATGTAAACACATTTTCAGACATTAACAATTTACTTCTAAACACATAGAAAATACGCATTATGGGAAAATTAACATTTTACAATTAACAGAATTTGTTAACGCAGGAGACCGTCATGATGAGCGAATTGCTTAAGGTCGATGATGGCCTCAAAGACTGCGTTATGCTTTTACAGTGATGACATATTGAACACACTGTATTCACACCGTTTTTACCCTGTGTGGTCCAATAAATCCACACTAAATCTACAGAGAGAATCACAGACTCAATGTGATATGATGCATGACAGCAGAAAGGATTTCTTTGCATAAGGATTATGTGAATACGCTGATGTTTTTATACTACTACTAATAAAAATAATAAACCGTTCTTGTAGAGCGCATATCACTTTATGATATAACGTCCCTATGCGCTTCTAAAGGTTTGGATATTATTCCCCTGGCTTTAGCTCCGGCCGCCGTAATCCAGGAATACATCTTGCCAGGTACCCTTTTAACACCTGGGTGGAGAGTGGCAAACGTGGATTAATATCTTGCCAAAGGACGCTAGTGCCGGGCTGAGATTCGAAGCCTCAACCCTTGGATTGAGAGTCAAGTGAATGAACCACTATACCACGACACCTCATCATGTAACACTTTGTTATAGAGTAAGACACACTGTTTTAAAGAAAAATCAACGTGTTACACAAAATAAGTGTGACCAAAGAGATTAATCTTCTTTTTTTCATAAATAATACGATCGGAACACATATTATAAGAAAAGAATATGGGCACATTGTGTCTACGCTGCCACACGGGGTTACACACTAAGGCCACATACAAATAAGGAATCACGCTGCCACACGGGGTTAAACACTTAGGCCACATAAGGAATCATGCTGCCACACGGGATTACACACTGAGGCCACATAAAGAATCACGCTGCATAAAAAACAGTGTGAGAGGAGACTGAGAAGAATACAAAAACTTCTCTTTACTGTGTGAACAGTGTACACACTGTGTGATACAGCATACTGCTTCCACAAAAGGGATCCTAATATATTCAGATCACATTACGACCACAGTGAGGATGATAATTTCCACAGTGATTATAAATTGATTACACATTGATTGTGAAGGCAGTGTGAACAGAGAGCAGAGAACATAAAGAATCACACTGTGTACAAATAACAGCGTGATCACAGAGAGGAATAAAACGCTTTCATATGGATTGCAACGTGATTAACAGTGTACACATCGTCACTCTGTATGATCAAGGAGTTATAACCTCCTTGGTATGATATATCGCGGTTACTGAAGTAATCATAGGAAGCCCAATATGGGACTTGAAACCCGTCCACAGTGAATGCAATGTGTACAAACAATGTTCACCCTATTTCAAACTGTTGTCTGTATGTCACCGTGTGTCAAACTGTAATGTGGAATACTTTTATAGTGTTTGCATTGTGAATACGCATCGTTCACATTATTTAACACTGTGGGACACACTCCGTTAAGAAATGTTTTATTCTATCTTCTTCTTTTGTTTTCTTCTTTTTATTCCTGATTTTTCATATTTCATATTCATATTTTATTTTTTTCATTTCCAACAAAATACAATTTTCATGATAGCGCAAAATATATTACAAAATTTATACATTGAAGCAATATATCAACAATGATTAATACCTTTGAAAAAAGAAAAGTAGAATAATTACGTATGAAACTTAATGTGTATTCTGTGGAAATGGAGAGGTCCACTAAAAAGCAAAGCTTGTAAACTGTGGACCCTTCAGATAGTAATAACTGAAAAAAAGTAAAGTAAAGTACGTTAATAAACAAGTGGCCAACAGAGACAACATTTATAGATACTCCTGAGTGAAAGCAACGTAGTGGTACAAAAATTATATGATGAAGAAAAAGAAAATTTGAGTGAAGGGGAGGGGGGGGGGGGGAGAGAGAAGGAAATGTGGGTTGCATGTGGATTGGAGCGAGAGAACAGAGAAGGAGAAAGAGAGCGAGCGAGCAAGAAATAAAGAGAGCACAAAATCCTTTGGGAATTTAAGAAAACAATAGAAAAAGAAATATTGAGGGAAAAAAAGGCAAGTGGTGATGATTTTTTCGAGTTGCTCAGGAGAATACAAAAGTAAAAAAACAAAACAAAACAAAACAAAAACAAAAACAAAAATAAAAACAAAAACAGAAAAGTGGAGAGGGGGTTGTCACACACCACAATGATTTGTTAAGTTTTATATGATTGTAATAAGGAAATTCTTAATTTTCTTTTAAAAGCACTGAGTGAAGGGGAGTATTTCAGATCATTATGCAGAGCATTCCAAAATTTAGGGCCTTCAAAAGTGAACGTATTTTGTGCGGAAAATGTTCTCAAAAGAGGTAAGTGAAATTCATCCGACTCTCATGTAGTGGGGTATCTATATGAACCGCTTGATTTTTAGGAAACATATCATGAAACACTTGAGGCAGTATACCACCATTGTATTTGAACATAAATTCACCAAGATAGAATGAACACAAAGCCTTAATTTTTAACATTTTATATTCGAAAAATAGAGGATCAGTATGTGAGCGTATGGGGGCATTACAGATAATGCGAATAGCTTTCTTTTGTAATATTAAAACTCTTTCTAACAATGTTTGATGTGTATTGCCCCAGACCAAAAGACCGAAGTTCAAATATGGTAAGATCAATGATGAACAAAGCATAAATAACGATGATTGTGGTAAGTGTAATTTTAGTCTATTAATAATACCAATATTGCGAGAAATAGTTTTGCAAATATTATCAATGTGTAATTTCCAAAAAAGTTTAATATCGACTATTACACCAAGGAATATGGTATGAGAGACCTGTTTCAGAGGGGTATTATCAAAAACAATATCAGTTGGTAATGAGTCTAAGGAGTTACTAAATATCATGTAATTCGTTTTCTGAAGATTAAGTGACAATTTATTTGCTCTTATCCACTGTAATATATTCAATAACTCAGCATTCATTCTATCAGCTAAAACGTTTGGATTTTTATATGAAAAGAATAAATTAGTATCATCGGCAAATAAAATAAACGATACGGAGTTAGATGAATTATGAAAATCATTTATGTAATGAATAAAGAGTAGCGGGCCTAACATACTTCCTTGTGGGACACCACAACTAATATTGGGCAATTCAGATGCTTGTTCATTTAAGAATACATATTGTTTTCTGTTAGACAGGTAGCTCCTGAATCACTCCAAGGGCCTTTCCACGTACACCATAAAGAGAGAGTTTGTGAAGTAAAATTTCATGATTAATCGTATCAAAGGCCTTGGAGAAGTCCAGGAATATACCTGCAGTGTGTGAAGATGTATCAATTATTGAATGGGCAACCTTCTCAACAAAAGACATTAGAGCATGAAGAGTGCTGTGCTTCTCTCGAAAGCCAAACTGGAAGTTTGAAAAGATATCATATTTCTTCAAAAAAGAAATCATCCGAATATAAATTATTATTTCCAAAATTTTAGAAAAGGAAGATAAAGAAATCGGGCGAGAGTTACAAACATCCAGTTTATCACCCTTTTTGAATAATGGAATAATTTTTGCTATTTTCATAGAATTTGGAAATTGACCATGCAATAATGATAGGTTAAAGATGTGAACCAATGGATCTACAATAAATGGAATGATAGCTGTCAATATGACATAATTAATTCCGTCATATCCTAAACTTTTCTTATTTTCCAAGTTAGAGACAATGTTCATAATTTCTTGCTTATTTGTTGGAACAAAAAAAAATAGAATTTGGATTGTGAGAGCCTAAAAAATCCCCACAGGTTTTGTTTGATGGGGGAATATTTTTAGCAAGATTGTCACCTATTTAAGAAAAGTAAGTATTATAAATGTTTGCTATATCTTTGGAGCCTTTAACTATCTCACTGTCAAACTTTATTTTATTTACTTCGGATATATTATTGACCAAGTTCATTGCCTGTTTTATCACTTTCTAGGTGTTTTGCATATCATGTTTGAATAGTTTCAAGAGATTTACAAAATATTTTCCCTTTTCTAAGCGAATAATCCTAGTCAAAATGTTTTTATAGGATGTATACTTACTTTTAGATTGTTCAGTGCCTTTTATTTTATATTTGTAATAGAGGTTATTCTTCCGATTTATTGAGCGTAATATAGACCTAGCAATCCAAGGGAGTTTAGGTGTTTTTTTTTTTTTTTTTTGTAATTAGTTTTAATCTTTTGCTTCAGCATGTGAATGTTTAATTGATTATTTAATATATTGGAAAACATTTCATATGAGCAATTAACTTCATCTTTGGAATAAACATTAGACCAATCGGTATTTTCGAGATTGATTCCAAGGCGAGCTAGATTCTCTTCAGTTACTTTACGTCTACTAAGGTTAGGACCATTGTTGTTAACCGACTGAGAAGCCGGATAGTGTGTTACTATAGGATAATGATCAGATATGTCCGAAAGAATAATATAAGAATCAGAATATGGAATAACATTAGAAAAAATATTATCTATTAGAGTAGCAGATGTATTTACAACACGTGTTGGTTTTGAAATGAGTGGCAAGTAAGAGGCAGACATGATTATTTCAAGAAATTCTTGAGAAACACTGCTATGTTCATGCTTCAGTAAGTCTATATTAAAATCACTCATCAGAAAAAAATCTTTCTTTTCAAAATTGACGTTTCGTAATAAATCACATAAATATAAAAAGAATTCTTGTGCGTTCGAGCTAGGGGATCGATAGATAACGCCAACAATAATACTTTTATTCCCAGGAATCATAATTTCAATAAAGAGAGATTCAATTCAATAATATTATTGCATGCTGAGATCTTGTCTAAAACAGTATGATTTAAAGTTTTAAGAATATACAAAGCAACTCCACCACCTAGTCTGTCGTGCCTGTCTTTGTGGATAAAATCATAATTATCAATAAGAAATGGGTGGTTGGAATCAGATTTTAACCAAGTTTCTGTTAGACCAATTAGGGAGATTGGGTTTTGCGAGGGCTTATCTACAAGCTAAAGTAGATCATCAAAGTGCCTATTCAAACTTCTGATATTTAAATGAAGCAACAAAATGTGTCATTACGAAATTCTTTCAGAATATTAGAAAACTGATTAACATTCATATATTTTAGTAACGTTATGTTGAGCAGGATCATCAGGATCAAAATTAAATTCTAGCTCCTCAAATGAAGAGTTGATACTATCCATAACAAAATTATCATACAAATTAGCAGGAGTAGTAGTAGTAGTCTCATCCGCAGTATGAGTGGGTCTGTGTAAATCAAACAAATCATCATCACTTAGTTGATGGAAGGGCAGCTGCTGCTTATCGTGTGAGCTTGCCATTACGAAATTAAAATCAGTATCTGAACTTGAATAATTGACGATTTAATAAAATACAGTACAGAGTAAATGTTGGCGCTGTCAAGAAGATATGAGGAATTAAAAAAAGAAGTAGAGCATCCACATGCAGTAAGGAGAAAGAAGGACTGAACACGACTTAGACATGAACTTAAAAGGACAAGGAAAATCACTGTGGATAAAAAAAAAAGAAAGACGAATGGGAAAAATGGAATAACCATGAGCAACAAGGATAGGAGAAAGGACACACAATGTGAATATGAAAAAGACAAAAATAGAAAATGTTGGCATCGCAAACATGTGAAGGCAATGTATGGAGTGGCGTACCATATTGTACAGCAAGCTATCAGCAATACAGCCAATATAATAGTTGTGGATGAGGGAACTGAGGAAATTTCAAATTATGGCAAAAGTATTTGGCAAAACACAAGATCAACAAATATGTAGAATTACAAAACAAAATCAGTGTTATGGTTGGAGGAGTAAAGTCATTCATGGTGACAAAACTTAATTGTCAAATAAATGAAGAATTCATGTGCTAAACAACAGACTGGCAGTATGAATCGAACATATGATTTAAAATACCAGGAGCTGTCACCGTGAAACAGCTTCATTTATAATTGCAACAAATATACCAGTGGTAGTCACGGTGACGAAATTCATTTACATAAATTTGCAAATTATTTAATACTTGGAAAAGTTCAAGGATGATCAAGGAATACAAGTACGAGTTCGACATGTGCCTAGAATACCAGGAAAAGAGTATTGTTCTTATCAAACACTGTGAAATAACAAGTAAAGCAGAGGCGTACTATAATACAACAAGCTATCAGCAATAAACCTAAGAAATACAGCCAGGTGCAATGCTATTTGTTAGAGGACCCGAGTCGGTCATGGTGACAAAACTCTACTTACTTTGCAGATTAATGAATAAATTAATAATCTAAGTATGATCAAAAGAATACACGCAGGAATTTAACATGTGATTTGAAATTCCAAGACTGATACTGTTTAACTCTTTCTCAACTATTATGTTAATAGTTGAACCTCTTTACATATATTGAGAGGAAAAAAAAAGAAAGAAAGAAAGAAAAAAGAAAAAAAAAATCTCTTGGGTAGTCAAAACCACCCTGCCACACCAAATCTCGTTATATCAGACTTGAGAACGAGGCTGTATGGCCCGTCCGCCATATAACCTTAATTAAGAGGCTTCTTCTGAAAATTATTCAGTTTCATAGAAAAAATAAAACCACTTCAAATTTCAACAAAAATTTATCAATTTACTATGATTTACAGGATATATATAATAAATGAATAATTGATAAGATATTCTATTATTGTCATCTGACTATTAAACATCATAGGAAAGAAAAACAGGAAAAGTCTCAAAAGAAATCCCTACACATTGGATTTCCGTTTATTTTTCTCCGGGAGTTGCGAGATCAAATATGTTGAGAGCCAGAGCGACATGATGCGACATCAGTGAAAGCTAGCCTTGATGCTATACTGTCATGACTGTGAAAAAGCCTTACCATGAATTGTGTTCATTAACAATATAGAAAGGTCATATTCATTACATTTTACATTAGATGTATGCCAGTACGTTTCATACAATATTAGTTTTTAATTATGGAGTTTCGTTAACATTCGTACACTTTGGCGTTTATGCTTATTATCATTCTTAGTTGTTTTGTTTGTTTTGTTTTTTGTTTTTTTGTTTTTTGTTTTGTTGTTGTTGTTGTTTTTGGGGGGAGGGGATGTTCCTAGGAATACAATACTGAAATCGCCAGATGATGGATATTAGCATCAATGTGTGTTATTATCATTGCATTCATTGATATTAACAACATTGTTGTTACTATGAGAAGCAATATAAGTATCGTTTATCATTATTATTCTCATAGTGCATAATTATCATTTTTTGTTTATATCAATATAATTTTTATCATGTGAGATTATTTTTGAATGAGCAAATTCTTTTTTGTTTAAAATTTAAGATATGAAATATTGATAACGAAAATTAATTATCTAACAGTTACATTCAGCCCCAAATTTTAGCATTTCTTAATCATACTTTTTTTTCCAAACCATACTGTCATTAGCATTATATCTTCAAATATTTGGTAATTTGAAAGGGGTGGGGGAAATCTCGAACTAAATGTTATCAAAAATGATTTTGTCCCAAAAATTCACAAAAGCACAAAAAACAAAGAAAATATACAATTTTTAGCGTCATCTTGTTATAGCCGTGTGAAAGGAAAAGACATTGTTCCTATAAACAGCTAATATGCCATGATCGTAATGTTTCAAAATGGTACTACACGTTTGCCCCGTGACAAACTATTCCATCCACCTGTAAAATGCTATTGTATTTCAATAGTCATAATGGATTAGGTGTTGTTATGTCAGGCAAACATTTTGGCTCGCCTCCCCTAACAACACTTAATGTATGTAACTTCCATTCTGGTTGTTAAAATACAATAAGCTGAAACAGATGAATGTAATAGTTCGTCATAGGAGTTTGACAAAGAGGTAAGCATTAAATTTGAATCATTCAGCAGTTATGTCTTTAAAATAACAACACCCCTTGCGTTACTCAAAACGTCTACGTAACCAAACAAGCCCCCATTTCACAATTATTCACCGTCCGTACCTGCATATAGAATAAAAACCCATTAATAATGAAGCGTAGAGGTATAACATATCGACAACTCTTCAGTCATTAATTAATTAAAGATAAAGTTGAGTTCTCATCATGCTATTACATGTGTCTTGAAGCAATTGGAAAAACTCGATTGTTTACTACATGAGAATCCGTGTACCCTTTAAACTTTTGAAATCATCAAAATGATAAGAAATTGGCTAAATCGTCTTGAAAGCCACGTGCACTCAGGGGCGGATCCAGGATTTTGTAAAAGGGGGGGGGGGGCACATAAATTTCCGGGGAAAAAAAAAAAAAAAGGTTATCAGATTTTTTGGGGTCCACTTTTCGTACAGAATTCTTCGACAAGCAACAAAAACCAAAAAAAGAAAAAAAGTCATCACTTCTAAAAGGGGGGCATAATTCCATAAAGGGGGCACAATGTATACTTTTCTTTCAAAAGGGGGGGGGGGCAAGGGCTAGAATTGCCAAAAAAAAAAAAAAAAAAAAAAAAAAAATCCGCCACTGCGTGCACTCCACACACAAAATATGTATACGGGACTTCACATGCATATGACATGTATGGCATGAGATTTTGGTCCAAACTTTTCAGCTATTTCTTTTTGTATTTCAAATATGGCATTTGATTGCATTTGAAGGGCAGTCCTTTTCAGGGGACTTTTCTTCTATGATATTCTTCCAAACTGACAAGAAAAGTATGAGAAAGATCACAATCTATATTTCATCATTACCAGAACTCAACCTTCTCTTTTTAAAAATCTTTCATCTCTATACAAAACCAAACAAACTGCCATTTCACTCTTGTCCACATTATATACTGTACATTACTGCGCATTAACAAACAAACATAAAAGTTACCAACCAAGCCTTACGGACATTAATAACGACACCTCTTGCGCTGCTCCAAAATTAAAATCTTGAACGTTTACATAAAAAACGCCATTTCATTATCTGATTACCCACCATCCGTACCTCCACTTAGATTAAAACCCTTTGCCCATTAGGCGTAAGCTCCAGAAAGGCCAAATAAATTTAATTCCTAGTTTCTCGACCCCTCTTCCATTCTTTTTTTCACCCACCTCAATTTTCTTGTTATTTGATATTTTTGTTCTGATATTGAATAAAATAAGAATAGACAACGAGGAAACAAAAATCATTAATGCAATTTCATCCTGTTTTGAATCTCTGAAGAACATGTACAAATTTCAGTTTCAGTTTCAGTTTCAGTTTCAGTTTCTGTTGTTTCATATTTCACATTTACAGTGCTTTTACAGTATAAATGGTACAAGCAATACAAATGGTACAAACGAGCATGAAATATATTGTCAGAGAATATAAAAGGTGAGTTCTTCATATTTATACGTTTGCATACAGTATTAATTAAAAAAGACTGGGCTAAAATAAAAGTGAAATATGGAGGAGCCTAAGGAGAAAGCTACGCTTGTGAGTTATAGGCTCCAAAGAATAAGATTTATAATAGTCTTTAAAAATAGTGGGAACGAGCAATGTATGATACAGCAATATGAGTATATAAGTAACATTATTGTGTAGTAGTGATCGAATTGGCATTCAAAATTTCAAAGAAATGGTACTGAATGAAGAAGATATGTGTTGAATTTAACCCAATAGCATTATTG